>VZSR01003049.1:2936566-3075823 GCA_013398615.1 Brachypodius melanocephalos
TTTTCCTCTCTCTTTGTAGAACCTCATCCAAATTTACCTCAGACTCTTTCCCAGTGCGTGGATCACGGTGTACCCCCTAGCCGGGCACGGAGGAAGGCCACGGCCCTACAGAGCCCACGGATTTCCCGCAAGCTGGGGGCTGTGCGAGGGGCTCCTGGCACCGAGTCCTGCGGGGATGTGGCCCGGTGCGGGGACCTCCCAGCGCCCACGGCCGGGCGCCACACGCCGCTGGGGCTCGGATTTCAGTCCCCGCGGAGAGGCCGCGCATCTCCCGTCCCGGCCGTGGCGGCTCGGGGAATGTGTGTGTGTTTTGGAGCCCAAGGTCGGAGAGCTGCCCCCGAGCTGCCAAAGGGCTCCGCGGGCGAGGAGAGGCAGGTCGGCACCGCGGGGACCCGGCCGTGAGCTCTGCTTTTCTCCCATCATCTTCGTTTTATCCTGCTTTTCAAAACGCAGACAGCAGACATCACCTCCGAAGCATCTGCGCATAATTTAGGGGAAAGAAGCCCATTTTCCTGCCTGGTCTATTCCCTTCCCTAGGTATTTACCCTACGTTTCAGCCTGGTGTAACGAGCAACATGTAGGGAACATAAAAGGGCCAACAGAGGAGGAAAAAGCTTTCAGATGAAACCAAATGAGAAATACGTGCAGTTTACCCGACACAGCAGCATTCATTGCTAAACTGAGTGTGTCCTTTTCATCTCTATGGTGGGATGCTCTGTTTGCAGGGCTTTTGAAGGGGAGATAAGGAAAATGGAGGCATCTCCCCCGTGCAAGAGCTGCAGGAAGCAGAGTCTGTCAGAAGGCACTTGGATGGGTTTTCAGAAATGACAATGATGAAAGAGTATCCGTCCTACAAAAAATCTTGTTCTATCACAATAGATAACAAGGCCAGCTAGTATTGAGTGAAGGTGCATTATTTAGAACAAACAAACCTTTATTCAATTTAACATATAAAACACATTTAAAAGCATTCTATCATCATGTTAAGTCGTCATTAGTTAAGTCTAATGTAGAGACACAAAAGAATCTGTTCATTTTTACCGGTTGCTTTTCCTCTATGAAGACTTTACTGAGCTTCATGTAACTTCCTGATGTCACCCTCCAGATACTCCATTTTGTCTGTAGTGTTCAGCGTCTTTGGAACCACTCTTTGTGCTGTTCCTACAGCCTAATTTCTTAGCAGGGAAGCCCCCTCAGTTTTGCTGTTCTGATGCTGCAGGCTGTGCTCAGTGACTCCCTGTTGCAGATACTGTAAGAAGACACCCCGGTTATCTGTAAATGATCACATTTCACTCCTGCTGATTTAGGCTTCTCAGAGAGCTTTAAAACCTCTCATTCGAATTACTTTTTTTTCAGAGGTATCTTTAATGGCACTGTATTGAGCTGTGTAGACAGATACACCCTTAGGCATGAGAGCAACCCTCAAGACCCTTCCCTGATGCATAAGCACCATGTTTCAGAGGAACTGAAACACTTTAGCAGCTTCCCCTCTGTGACCCAGAACACGTGTTGCCCTCCACAAAATCTGCTGAAGTACCTAAAGTACACAGATAACTGCATTTTCTCTGCTGGTATATAAATCTGTTTACCAGCATTTCAGGTCTTCCCCTTTGTTTATGTGTACCTTCTGGGTAACCACTACTGACACTTACAAACTAGGTATCTCCCCTCCCTAATTTCCCAAGAAGCAGGGTCTGGTGGTGGAGCACAGAACATGCTGGGTCAGCACCTCCACCACATTCCCCTAATTTCACCTCAGGCCCTTTTCAGCAGCTGCACCAGAATCAGTTAAAGCTGATAACCCAGTCATTGGTCTTCTGTAGCAGGTTTCTGCACAGAGACAGATGACATTTAATAGCTGTATACTCCCTTATTTCCAGACCAATATTCACTTAAACCTCCAGGAAACAAACAAACTCTTTTGTATTCAATCATTATCAATATGCCAAAAATAAATGCAAAAGGCGAACCATGCATATTTTCAATTAAAATATGTGTCTCTCCTACCTTCTCCATCCACAGCATTTGTCTCAGCCACTTACAGCAATATGTTATAGACTGATATTTTGGCTGGAACTATGCAAATATGTGGAATATACAACTGAAATATCCTACATTTCTTTCTAGATTTGCCACATTACATTAAGTTTGCTACTGCTGGGACAGACTACAAATGTATCAAGCTTAATAACATTCTCTTTGAACCCTAAATCTTGCTATACAATGCAGAAGGTTTTTTATTGAAAACAAACAACTGAAATGGCTCATTAAGACAGTTAGCCCAGAACTCTGCCTTGCCAGGTTCATTGCTTACAGTCAAGACCAGAGGTATAATGCAATTATGTGGCTGCGTATTGTGCAGCATCTCAGGAAAATATATCTGATCATAAGCCTGTTTTTCTCTGGTAAAAAGAGCTTGTGGACAGCTTGATGGCAGGATATGGCTGGTCTTTGTGTGTGGCGATAGCCAGACTGATTGCAAGAATTAAAGACAAAACACTGCAATTGCCTGTGATTTTATTTAGTTTTGAGTAACCTTTTGAGCAATTTTTATATCTAGGGGGCCTGTATATTTGCCCAGACCTATTCAATTTTTTACAGTGCTCATTGGCAGGTTTTTGGTCATTCCAAGGGATGGACGTTATTTTGGGGGAAAATATGTACCTAGGACTGCTCCTAATAAGTAGTCCTGGCAGGGTATATAAGCAGGATTTGTATATTTTATCCATATGCCCAGAAAAAGGAACCAGGCCAATTTTATTTACTTATGTTGACAGCTATTTTCTCACAGTGTCTTTTATAAATAGCTAAAAAATTAAGCAATTTCTTCTTATCTGATTGTTTAATTTTGAGGGGATCTTGAAAGGCTATTAGATAAAAGTGTTGGACCAGGTAATTTTCTGCTATGTAATTAAACATTCAGGAGGAACTAATTCCATTCTGACAGAATCAGAGTTTAGAAGATGAGTAAGTTCTCATTTGGTTATAGCTTTTGTAAAAAAAAAATCTTGCAACAGAAATGTCTTTAATTAGTGCAGCAATTATTAATGTATCAAGAGCAATTTTGATCTTGAACAAGAATTTCCTTTGTGCTGGGAAATTTCTTTCGAAATCTACAGGAATTGATAGCATTGATTTTCCCAGTTAAAATGTTCCATCAATAAAGCCACTCTGAGTCTGGTGCATGGTATGGACATGGAAAAAAAGGATCAGAACACACCATTTCTGTTATCTCTACAGCTTCTTAGTGTTAGTAACGGGTAAGAGCCGTGTTTGCTCAGGACAAGTCAGAAGGTGCCTGTGTACCAGTGTCTCAGTGACAACACTCACAGGATAGGTAATCAGTACTGCTAAATTTAATCATACTGCTAGGCAGCATGACTGACTCCAAATGGCCAGACAACATTTTTCCACATTGGCTTTTGTCTCCTTTTTCATCTTCGAAGAAAATTTATGGAAGTAATCTAAAGCAGAACAAGGACCTATGGAGGAACTAGTAGTGTGGTCAGTCTATCACAACTGCTGAAATTCACTTTCTGAATTTTTTTTATTAAACAGTTTAAATGCCCTCTGCATCATCCCGACTACCCTGGATTTCTGGTGCAATAAGAAATGATGCTGTGGATTCATCACATGAATCTTTAAAAATTCTCATTTATACTTTCTATGGATTGTCCAAGGTGCACACAGTATCTTCAACATCACCTCATGTAGGGACTGTCAGATGACTCAGTGGGATGGATTGCAGAGAGGGACCAGGAGTCCAAACTTCCTCAAATAGATAGGAAAAATATCTTTGCAGATAGGTCTTTGAACTAAGACTGCCATCATATTTGGTAGAGATATCCTTCAGCAGCCTTATTTTCAGCAGCAGTTATTAGACCAAGGCACAGTGTTTCTGTAATTTCTCACCTAATGATTTACAAATGAACCTCTCCATACATGAGTTCTTGTGGTACTTTAAACCATAACCCAAACTCTATTTTATCTAGAAAAATATTGTCTTTTCTAGCTGCTTTTACTTTTAGACTGATAAACAACTGAATTGTATGGAGACTGTTACCTGGACAAATATCTACAAGGAACAAGTAGGAAACCACTAAGTTGATTTTCACTCTTGGTTTTAAAACCAGTAGATAGTCTAATCAAAGATTAAACACAAGTAAACTGTTTGGTATTAGCCTTAGGAATTTTATTCTTCATAAAATAAAGCTCTACTTTGATACCAGGTGTTAATGCCTTTACTCAAATTGATCTCAGCTAATAGCATTACTGGAAAAGCTTTCAGCAACTGATAGAAATGGAAACACTGTCTCTATTCATGTATAACTAATACATATGGTAGACATAATTTAAAGTATTTCTCAAACTAATTGGCTTGATACTCAGTATTCAAATAGGAAAGAAAAACTATTCACACTGATCTCCAGAGAAGAGCAAAATCAGATGACTCGTGACTGAGCAAGCTAGGTTCATGAAAACAATCTTTGAATATTATGGGTTGAATATAAAGAATGCATAGAACAGATCAAATCCAGAATGCAATACTGTATTTCTATTCACTGGATATCAATGTGCCCCTTTTATTGGTCTTGCAGAGTCTGAGGAAGCTGTGATTAGATGGCATGAGTGTTCCATTTTCAAAAGAATAGATAAATAGTATGAAAGTTCTCTTATGACTTTAAGAAGAAATTCCCCCCACACTATTTCTGGTTCCTAGTAAACTTTGCTGTTCTTTGAGAAATACCATTCCTACAAGATATCATGCAATTCTGTATCTGCAGATGCCAGTAGTACTGAGATGCCAACACCACTGAAAAAGTCCTTCAATATATAAAATATGTCTCCTAACTATCCTCCTTGTAATAAATATTATTCACTATTCATTTCTAGTGACCTTTTTGGCAGTGGTAGATTGTTTTATGCTTTAAACAAGAAGAATCTTAGTGTGACTATCTCCAGTGAAATTTTATGAGATAATTATACAATAAATGATGAACATACTATTTGTAGTTATCATTGTTCTGTGTTCCACTACTTTTGTAATCACTACCTCTAAAGGCCTCAAACGAGGCTATTGAGACTTCATTGAATGCTGCACTTGCTTAAATTAAAAAAACCCCAAAACTTGATGTTTTCTCTTTTGTTTCTGGGTTTTTGCAGTCTGAGGCCCCAACTGAAGTAGGTGGGGTCATATCAGCCAAGGTAAACGCACCTCTTAGTGCTTACTGAAAAAGTAAAAATGTACTGGTCTACTTATGAGTAATGAGCAGACACAATTCAGTTTCTGGATAATTAAACATCTGGATTGTCATAAATGACCTTATTGAAAGGCATGGTAGGAGTTCAATTTTTCAGTACACATAGAATACAATCTGTCATATCATAATGCTTTAAATCTCCATTAAACTGAACCCTGAGAAAGCTGCAGAAACAGGAAATTTACCCATGCTCATCACCCATTTACTATGTAAGAGTTCTTATCAACTCCTGAATAACAAAATGTATTTCAAAACCAAGGTTACCACTGATTTGCTGTAGCTCAGGTTTATTCACTGGAGTTTAGTGAGAGGAAAACTTGAATTGCATCTGATATGATATTGTTATCACAACAGAATCAATTGTGAGGTTTTCCAGCACTGACAGGACATAATGAAAACAGATCTGTCTTCTGGCTCTGCTATTCCTTGTTGAGCAAGATGTGGCATCTTCAGAAGAGATGTGAAAACCCAGCTTATTATTTTGACATAAAATAATATATTTGACCACTAACCATGCCTTTCCCTTTACCTGCTGTTTGGTCTTCCATTCTTATTTTCATTTGTTTTGCAGCATTTAATCTCTTCTCTAGGCCATGCACTAGTACACAGGATATCACCCTGAAAGGAAGATATAAAAGACATTTGTGTCCTCATGGTATCCATGTATTTGACCAAGTAAAGAGGACAACAATTTGTTTTCTTACGCTGATCTTTTTCATGTATCACAAGGCTGTTTAAAATGATATTTTAATTAAAGGTAAAAACACTTTAGGAGTAGGATGTACTAACCTGATTATTCACTCATAATTTTAATATTAATCAAAAGTCACAGTTAGATCTCCAAATTCTTATTTATAGTCTTTTTTGACTCATCCATGTTTCGATTCTGAATTATTATTTTCCATTTCTATTGCTACATGGCAAATCCTCTGATAAGCATATGTAAAGCCAAGACAAATAAATATTTGATTGACATAAGTTTTATTTTGTTGCATGAGCTGATGCTCACAGGTGAAAATAATTAAATTTCATGGTTTATGCCTGAGGCACCTCTGGTATAAAACTGCTGTAAAAGACCAATCATATTTAAAAGTTAGAAGTATACTCTGCCACTATGGCATAGTAAGGTCATTAGACTAGCAAATATTATCAATATTCATATTTTTTCTGGAAAAACATGTTTAGTTGTTTCTTTCGAGGTCTTCATAAAAACAGACACACTAGAAAACATTCTGGAGAAAGCAAGTTCTGTGAGCAGTCAGACCTTTTATGGGAACCATGTTTTGAATTCTAGAGTTCTGAACATCTTAAGCATTCTTCTAAGTATCCTTATCTGAGTCATGGGCAACTCCACCATGTTAATTGAATGAATGTCCTGGCCAAAAGTGTCACATCTTTGTTGTGAATTTCAAGAGGACAAGCTCTGTGTCCTGCTCTCTGTCCATACTGCAGGCTGTTAGCTCACCAGCACCTGAGGTCCAAAGCATCCACGTGGTACTGAGGAGAAGCTGATCTCGGGATTATAGCTGATGAATGAGGTTCTCACTTTCTTGGTGCCCAAAAGACATTCAAAAGGAAGCCAACAACTGGAAACTCAGTGAAGTTTAGGAGACTGATGTTTGGAAATTCAGATAAAAGTCAAGATTTTACCTTGTGCTTCGAGACAGCATTGACAGATTGCTCTCATGCCTACTAACTAATTTTTTAGAGAATTCTAAGAGAATTTTGTCTCCAGCTTGAAAGCAAGGGGCAAATTTTTAGGGACATTTTAGTTGTTCGACAATGGAATCCACTATGGCATCTCATTTTAGTCACAGAACCTCAGAAATGCTTTTTAACAGACATCTTGCAAAATTGTCCTCTCTCAGAAATTGCAGATCTGCAACATTTCTGAGGTCATTAAAATAAAATCACAAAAGAATAAATATGCATGATGGAGAAACACTTTTGCTATGAAAAATTAATAATTATTTAGAATTTTAGTGTGGCAGCACTAGCAGCAGCAGTTCTCAAAGGATTCACTAACCACTGAAATTCTCTTCATTTTTGGGGTTTGTTCATAGTGTCTTTTAAAACAAAACAGTAAAAACAATCATGTCTGATGCTGTTTCATGCTTCCCAACGAATAGGTACAATTAACTCAAATCCTCTATGGATGATTTAGAGACTTTCTTCTTAGCATCCCAGAAGGAATCATCTGGGTTTTCAAACTGTATAAATTTACTAAACTTCATTTTAAGAGTATTTAGATGTTTTAATTTCACTGTTTTCACTGTAAGGAACTTACAGATTCTTCTTGTTTCTACTCTAAATACATGATTAGCAATTTATACATTTTATTTTTATATCAACTTCAACCTAACTAATTGCATGCCTGTCCTGCTATTACGTAATACAGAGCAATTCTCTTCTACTGTCCTCTCATAAAATCTGGTATTCCTCTGAAGAATACAAATCTCTATAATCTATTTCAGTTCCTTATTTTTTAACTTTTATCACCAGCCTACACTCCCTAACACTGAGATTTTATTTTTTTCCTCCTGGCCATTTTAAGAGACTGGGGAAAAGATTACAAATATTCTGCTGTACCATATTTAATTTTTTCTTTTCTTATTTTACTTTTACTTGAAGTTCTCTGAATGGATAGCCTCACTATTAATTAATTTAATTTATGATGGGTATTCTTGTAAAATATAAAAAGCTTAGAGAAATATATTTTCATTATTAAATTTATTTTGGACCATGTCAACTTGCAATTGTTTAGTCCAGTGCTATTCTCAACAAATAGTTATAGTAGAATTTTTTTTTATTTCCAAACCCAAGATTAGTGTCTCAGCTCGGCTTTTTGCTGCAGTATTGGTGAGGAAGTTTGTGAGCTGCAGCACTTCAGAATAGCCGCACTGTATGGATACAAATAATCTGTATTCTTGTGCCCGTATCTTCGAAATCAACACTTCTCATAATGATGGAATCCTTAAAAGATTTATTCTGTTACTCATCACTTTAATTCCTGTGAATCTTTAAGACTCCTTATCCTTCAGTACCTCTCAATAACATGTCTGCTACTCTATGAGAATATTTGCTATCCTGACAATGGTGGGTGTCACACCCATCACTAGTTGCTCCAGTTTCTTCATTTTTGCTGCTTAAGATTCTCACTTTGCACAAAACTAAACAAATATTGACTGGAAGTGATCTCAGGGACTAGATGGTCCAACCTCCCCACTTGAAGTAGGATTATAGCTGAATCTCTAAAATCTTCAAGGATACAGATTCAAATCCTGCTGCATGTAAATTATTCTCTCATTTCTTACTGTTCATCTCTCATTTGTCAAGCACATTCCTGTCATTAACCCTGCTACAACTTTCTTCTTAAAACTCAACCTTCTCCAGGCTGATGTTTCTTTAGCTATTTTAATACTTCTATTTCTCTGGTTTGGGGGTATTTTTAAAAAAATTTTGCTAAAATTAGTATACAAATTAAACTTTTCCCTTTTCATCTTCTTCTCCCATTTTCTTTTTTTTTCCACACTGTCAGTCTTAATCCTAGAATGCTGCTTAAAATCATTATCACAAATAACTCTTAGTGGCAAAAAATCTTCCCCTATCACACTCATCATGAATTTACTTTCTGAGGATATTTTCTCATTGCTTCTGCCTCCCTAATAGGCTGACAGAAGAATTTTACTGACAACTGTCTGAGAACTGGTTTCTTTTCCTTTAAGCATCTTTTCTGGGATATTATCCATGCAGTCACTGAATTCTGTGGCATTGGGTGAACTTCCAGAACCCTTTTCCCAGCTTCTGTCAGAATTGTTTTAAATGTTACATCCGCACATTGTTTCTTGCTGCAGATAAAAGACTCTGAAGGAATCACATGATGAGCTTGCTGGCCTTTTTCATATTTCAAGTTTTTTAATAAAGATCCTCTTCCTAATGTCATCCATAAAGATTAAAACAAAGGTGCCATGTGAGAACTATTTGTAGTGGTCTTGGACTAGCTGTAATGTAAAACCAACTTAAAGAATAGGTTTTTTAAAATCTGTTTTATCTTTCAATTAGGAGAATTGGCTTACTTTTCAGAACTGTGCAACAGATTGAAATTCCTATAAGGAAGAATAAATAATATAACTCACTGAAAGTCCCATTAAACCTCAGTGGAGAAACTAAGAGTCTACTCAGTTTTCTATAGCCATACCCTGAATTCCTTGTGTTTCTCTTCCCAAGTCACTGACTGATAACACACTGACTGTTAAATTTCAGAAGCTGTCACACATGTCAATAATCTTGCTCTGTGTTTAACTCTTCATTTTACTTGTGACCCTCTCTAGATTGCTTACAATTTCCCTTGTGTAAATGTCAAATATCTCTCTTGAACCCGAACCTCCCTGTATTTTATCCTCCTAATGAAGTAATTACTACTGGCTCTATATAAACAAGCATAGATTGCTAAAGAAGAAGCTGTTAGGTCATTTCTGCAAAAGTCACAGCATGGAATTCAATAAAAAGTTATGAGCCTCAAAGAATACCCTTCCATTAGTAGTCATTCTGGTCAATATATAAATCAGAAGCTTTGTGACTGAGCAAGAAACTTATCCTTGACTTATCAAGTAGACCATTTGACTAACTGGTATCCTTGAGGATTTTTATATCTCAGTAAGAACATTTTCTGGGCTATGGACAGCTTGATTTCATTCAATTTCATGCCACTTCAGCACATGATTAAATCAGATTTAAATGGATGGACTTTACCTATGAGTGTTTGGAAGGACAAATCTAATTAATCTGATTGTCTTTCCATGTATTCTTTATCTTCTCTATGTTTAAAGCTGTTATTGATTATCAGTGGCTACAAAAAACTGTTGGATAAAATATGCATATACCTTTTTTTTGCAATGATTATAAATTCAAATTAACTAAATTATATATAATAAAATAAAAAAATAGAGGGAATAATTTTATAAACTGGAACACTTGCCTGCTGTGTCTGGAATTGGATATGTTGTGAATGAATAAATACCAGTGAATAAAAATATTCCCACCTCTAAAATAAGAAATAAAACATTCGTAGAACATGTCAGTGGACATGTCAGTTGACTGTGCTTAAAATTTAATATCCAATATCAAATGCTAAAAATACTTCTATATATTCCTATCATCATACCAAATCACCCATACAGCTTTCTGTGACTGAATTTCTGAATGGGTTCTCACAAAAAATGTGGAAAGTTACCGACTTCTGAGTTTATCTGTACTGCAAAGTGCTCTTGAAAATTCAGCACCTGGAGTATGTATTAAAAGATCAAGAACAATTTATGCAATATAATAAATGAGATCACTCAAACCTATCCTGGTTAGGAAAACATACAAGACTCTGTAAAAAAACTGTCCAAAATCTGAAGCCTCCTCTATTTTTAATACCGTCTTCTATATATACCTGCGTACCTTTACTGCTCATGATATTTGTAATGATGGAAAGAGTGCAGATGACACAGACAGACATGATCAATGGTCTAAAGATGCTTATAAATGAAACCAGAGGCAGCTTTGTGGGTGCAGAGAACAAAAAATGTGTAGCCTCTGCACTTGTTGTAGTTGTGTGAGAAAAGTTTTGCAAGTGAATGGGATGGGATTCCCAATATACTGGCTGGTACACCTACGTCAAAATAAGTCATTGGCTTGTGTCACCTTCAGATAAAAGCAAAAAATTTCTTGGTGATTCATTTTTATTCAGTTTATACAGCTTGCAACCGTAATTATTTATCTGCAAGCTTCTGCTTGCACTGAGTGAGTGGCAGAATGTAGTAATAATATCTCTGCTGAAGAAAACAGGACCACAGATTATAGTGTTACTAGTTTTTAGTTATTAGTGCAGAACCACATTAAGTGTTACTGTCATCAGTCTTTATGGGGTTTTGCTCAGATCATATAATAGAGAGCATTTAAAAAAGGGATTATTTCCTTTCACATTTCTCTGCATACATATAACTAACATTCTTTGCACTGTAACAGGACTTCTTAAGAAAGCTCAGAGGTTTGAGGTTTTGTCCTTTGTCCTCTTTTGATTCTCTCATTGTAGCCTGTGATCAGTACGAGATAAGAAAGCCATTTGCCAGCAAACCAGTACTGAGTTCAGCATTGATCAATACATTTTATCTGAGTTTGCTAGATGATGCTTATCAATATGTCCTGCTGTTGTATTTATAATCAAGCACTACAGGTAGTCGAAAGTTTACATCTATAATTCACTATGTTCCTCCATTTGTTGATATGGTTTCTTGTGGCAGATTTCTAAAATTTTCCTAATCTTCCTTTAATTGATTTTTAGAAGAACATTTGGCCATCTTTCTTTCCATTCTTAAATTTTCAATATTTTCATGTCCTTAATGGGTAGGACATTGCAAATAAAATACACTGGCAAGGCGGCTGTCTGATTCAATCACATGACAATCCTTGTGCCATACCTTGAATCCTGCAAAGGACATATATAAAGTTATCATATTTCTTTGTATAATTGTAAGCTTATACTTGCAGTTTCTGTGTCATTTATTTTAATAACATAGGGATACAACAAAACTCTGAGAATTATGAAAATGCTGACACAGAAAGAACTGGAAAAAATTTTGCACATCTGTTTCACACTTCTTGTAAGACTTCGTGGTTTCTCTTTTTCACTGCTTTGGCACACACTCAGTGATTAAAAGGGTAATGCTTCCAGGAAGGGTGAGTAAATGGAAACTCCAGCTGCAAGGGAAAAGAAAGAACATACTTGATATCACTACAGACTATCCAGCAAAAATCACAACGCAATCTGGGAGAGACAGAAGACTTCTGTTTTGTTTTCTGAAAAATGTACCAGGCATTCACCCAATGTCCTTTATTGTTTCTTGAGATTTGGATGGCCAGCTTGAGATAACCACAAACAAGAACAAAATTGTTCATTAGAACTTTGCATAAAAACTTATTTTATCTTTGCATTACACACTATTGATACAAATAATGGAGCTAGTTTGGCTACGAGGAACTGCAATCTTATCAATCTTTGAGGAATGTTCTCTCTTTTATATGAAATAAATTAAAATTGCATATAGATGTTAGGAACAGTACCTTCTTTCAAATCAAGAACTACAAAAGAGATAAATCATTATCTGAACCTCAAGCGCCCCTCGCTGCAAGGTGATAAACACTACCTAAACAATGCTACACCATCATCTGTTAAAATGATTGAGAACTGACGCCACTGGAAACCACAAAAGATTGCATGCTTGTGATGGTGACACTATTAAAAACACAATAAAAAATTCAAATTTAAAACAAACTTTAATGCAAAACACCAGTTTTATAAAGTATTTACTATGGCTGTCAAAATGCCAATGACAAAGAATTACTGTTTATAAAGTATTTCCATAGTGTCTCTAATGAGGTTCTCAGTAATTAATTTGAAACACCATCAGAGCCTTCTTCAGATATTCAAACTGACTTCAAATTGCCTGTGGAGTTTCACATATGATTTCATCTGAAAACACATAGTGACTAAGAAGAAAACTGGCAATGCTGGCTTTGGAGTTACATATTCCATTTCTATCCATATTCTACTGCTTGTGTGCCTACAAGTAAATTACTAACCTTTTTGACCTAAAGCCTTCACTGAACTTCATCTAATTAATGGTGATGTTGTGAGCATTAGTAAACTTGCACTGCCTCTGGAGAGTCTCAGCCATTCAGTCTCAGCCTTGCTAAACAAATGTAAAGCATTGCATTCATATTTTCTTCCATATAATTCTAAAATATGTGGCTTATTTTGCAGACATATTAAGGTGCTTTATTTTTTTTTTTACCAGGACATCAAATGGATTAGTGGAAGTAGGTGTATACATCTAGGCATAAAAGGTCAAAATATACCCCTTTGCATCTACAACTTTTTAAATTAAGAGCAAGCTGATCCCAGGTATCATTACTGCCCGTAATCCTCTGATAGGTGTAAACATTTTTTTGGGGGAAACATGGAAGTGTTAGTTACAATTTCAGCTGTGTCTGTGTTGATTATGTTGGACTGCCACAGGGAGAAATGGGACTGTACTGCTAATGAGGTAGATAAGTCCTCAGCAATTACAGTGATACTCTTGTAAACATCTGAACTATCAATCACCAATGAAAGCAAATGGGTGCCTTGATGGTATGGAAAAATCCTCTTAACAACTGTTGGAAACAAAATCATTAATAACACAGAGATCAATTTCTGCTTCTCCTCTTGGCTCAATCAGTAATGCCACAGCAGAGGAGAATTAGGAAAAGGAGAAGCCAATAGCTGACATTTGATTTCTAAAAATAAAATTTAATGTCTTCTTTCAAGTTAAACTAAACAATAGCATGGTCTGAAGTGCTCAACACAAGATACTACATCGAAGAAGAAGCAACAACAGGTGCAGAACAAAATGGCAAGGTCAGGAAAACAAGGACTGGTATGAAGAAAAAGTGGACTAGTTGAAGAGTGAAGAAGGACATTTCTTATTAAATCTTCCAAAGTGTAACATTTTTTAATCCATTAACTTTTGGAAATGAATAATGGCATAGCATTCTATTTAAATGAAATTAAGGCAAAATAGTGAAAGACAACTTTTTCTGTTATGACCAAGAGACAAAACCAGAACCTAGAAATCAATCCTTTGCATAAAAGTGCATTGAGTACTTCCTAAATTACAAGTGCTAAGAAATGAAAAAGCACTCTTACTAAAGACATGGAGTTGTCATTCTAGGTTCATTTAAGAAATACAAGTAATCTTGAACACTGGGCTGTTTTGTTTTGTCTTGTTTTTTTGTTTTTTTGTTTTTTTTTTTCCCTTGTGACATTTCAGTTAACGTCCAGTGGTTTTCACGTTTCAGTTGCATCTAAAGAAATCTCCTGGATATATCAACATTTCATTTTGAAATATAGTAATCTGGTAATGGCTCCATTTAATTTTTTGGGCCATATTTGAAGTCTTTACCTTGGTTTAGCATAAATGTTTGTCAGTCTTTTTATTACACACCTGAGAACGCTCATCAGACATACTGAGAATCCTAATTCTCTACTGCTGTTTAGTAGAGTCTTCTCCAACTGCAGAAAAACAATCTCAAAGTAAGAGGTACTTCTTGTGCCTACTTCTCAGTCACCTACATGATAGATGAATGGTCGGGAGAGAAGTGGGAAATCTGGTTCTGCATCTTCAATTTAAAAGCGTTAACTAACCTAAGATTGCTTAGATTATTTGTAATTATGGTATTAGAATTCTTATCAGCTGACTCTTTTGCTTCTTTCTTGTCCACATACTTCATTATACATTCCTCCTGAGTGTCTTCCAATCAATCTTCAAGTGTAACCACCAGAAGACAGAAATGAGGCTGATTGCGGATGTTGATTCCAACATCCTCGGTCACGGGAATATGTTTTTCTTGCTGTTAAAGACTAATTGAATTGAAAGCCTCTGGGAACGATTAGAACCTGGAGCAGACGGCTTGCTGTCCTGGAACCCGTGCTGCCAGGAGGGGGAACCTGCTGCACATCCTCGAGAGAAAGCCAGAAGCGCAACTACATGAAGCCAGAGCAGCCAAAAGTCAAAGGTATCGGTCATGAGACTCGCATTTTGTTTTCTTTTGCTTTGATGCCACTTCAGACGAGTTACAGACTTCCAGCTGAGAACAGAAACATGTTCGCATAGCTATCCGGCACAAACAAATTAAAAAAAAAAAAATCAGTATTAAAGGCAAGGGGAAGATTAATGACGGGAGGATTAAACCTTTCCAAGACCTTGCAAATTACATATGCTACAGAAGGCTGCTTCTGCTTTGTGCCATTCTCCTGTTAGGGGCTGCTGACATACCTATATTTGAATAAAGCTCCCTAACCTTATGGTTTGATGATTATTGACCAAAGATTCCAGAAACTGGTTTCAAAAAATCCTGCTTTTTAAGGTAATACCACTGACAGTCTTTAGGCCCACATGGCCTTGAAGAGGTGCGTTTTTGGGTTCCCAACCCCCCGCTTTTTTTTTTACATTATAGGGAACCAAAGACACTAAAACACAGGGACACAACTTTGCACGGTTTTTGTGTGACACTACCGAGCCAGCGCAGCACCGGGAACTGCGGAGCGCCCTGCATGGGTCCTGTGACTCTGCGAGTCCCGTTCACATTGCTGATGCACAGCACCTAGCCTCGCCAACTTGCTGTGGAAACTCAGAGCCCTGGAAGCCCAGTCGGCCCCAAACTGCGGCCCAAGCGAGCATTAATATTGTCGCTGTTGCTGTCACCACATACAAATGCTCCTGAACACACCCTACAGACGGAGCTGAGCACCTGATGTCCCAGCTACTGTGGACACCGGGGAAGGGCCCGGCGTCCTGCCCGGCGGGCTCAGGCCACCCCCGCGCTGCCTCCCAGTGCCATCCCGTGAGGCCGCCCGGCGCCGTCGGGAGCATCCCAGTCACCGCCTACATTGCCCGGCAGCCCCGCGGCCCGCGGGAAGTGGCGTCCGGCCGCATCCGGGAGTGCGGATCCGCCGGAGCGTGTTCCGTGCCCGGTGTGGCGATTGCGGTGGGTCGCGGCCGGGCCGGGAGCGGGAGCTCGGGAGGCGGCGGCTGCGGTCGCCCGTGTCCCATAAACTGAGGCGCTTCTCTCCCCGCAGGTGCGGCCATGGCGGACTCCACGCAGAACGGGCCCATGCCAGGCGGGGCCGGCGGCGGGGCCGTGGTAAGCAGCTCCCGGGCCTGGGGGGCCCGGACCGGCCGCGGTGCTGGTGCGGGAGCGGGGGGGACCTGCTGGAATGGCAGCGAGGCACTGCTCGCCCGAGTGCGGGCGGGGGTGAGCAGCTTTCGTTTTCCGATCGAAAGCGTGCTGTTAGTGTGCCGCCGCTCTTGAAAATGGCTGAATAGAAAGTAATTCAGTGTGGTAGCATCTGTATTTCACATAGAATCATAGAATATGCTGAGTTGAAAGGGACCCACAAGAGTCATCGAGCCCAATTCGTGGCCCTGCACAGGACAGCCCAGAAGTCACACTATGTACCTGAGAGCATTGTCCGAAGTCTTGAACTCTGTGACTCTCAAGTCAGAGGCTTGGTGCTGTGACCACATCCCTGGGGAGGCAGTTCCAGTGCCCAACTACTCTCTGGGTGAAAAACCTTTTCCTGATAATCTAACTTAGCCTTGACACAGCTTCATGCCATTTCTGTAGTTATATTGTGCAAGTAAGATGCAAAATTGTATTATGAAGGTGGTTGTAGGTTTCTGGTCATTTCCATAGAGATGCGCTAGGAATATAAAGGAAAAGAGGAATCTTCAAAAGCTGGTCCAAATTTGGAACAAAAATATGCACTCCTTCAGGTGGGAGGAAGCTGTTGTTTTGACTCTGATGCTCATACAGCCAAAAGCCTTCCGTGTTTCATTGGAGCCTTTCTGGCACTTTGGCTGTAACAGGACTGAGGAGGGCTGTAGTTAGGGAGAGCTCAACAACAGGAGAGGTGCTGGATTACTGTGAAAAGTTTTCTACTTTTTCAAGGCCAGGAATATGTAAGCCAAAACGATGCCACTGTCCTTGTAATGGAGTTATGCTACCTTTACCTCACCCTATATTTTCCCCCCACCACGAAGAATTGTGAAGATTTAGCTCCAGGTGTGTGCAGTGTGTTGTAAAAGAAACCTTGAAGTCAGTCAGGTCTAGAGACCCTACATGATGGTATTTGTGAAGCTGACTGTTTAGTGAGGCATGTTTGGATAGAAAAATGATTTTCTAGAGGGTCTTACCACTGTATTTGATTATAATATACAAAGGAGCCTCTTGGTTCTGAGGAAGCCGAGCTATTTTTGATCTGGCTGGTAACATCATATGAGCCAAGTATCACAGAACAAAAACAAAGCTCTCTGCTTCAAGCTATAATTTGCTTATATTTGAGGTTGGAGAAAGACTTGCAGTTTAATGGGGTTGGGAAGAATATTCATTGTATGCGAGTATTAAGATACCAACTTCTGTTGGGGCTGGTCTTTTTTTTTTTTTTTTTTTTTTTCTTTCTTTTTTTCCAATGTAGCAATTTCTGATGGCTAACAAGTTGGATACAGCAATGTGGATTTCCCGCTTGTTCACTGTTTACTGCTCAGCTTTATTTGTCCTGCCTCTTCTAGGGTATGTACTGTAATGTTGTAAAATAGCATTAAAATTTACAAATGAACTAGATTCCTTTTGCGTAGAATTGTTTTTTCATGTAAGGGAAATTGCTGTTACTCAGCTTACTTGGATGCTTTTTGTCAGAATAGCTTACAGATTTTAGATTGGTTTAAAACACTTGTAGATGTGTTTGGAAAATATATTAAACAAATGTAAAGTAGTGGTAAATGCATGTTTTTGTGTGTAAATGGAGCATTATATTGAATCTTAGGCACCTGCAGTAAAATGTATTAGTTTCTGAGTTATTTTTTGGGAACAGTGCTTATGTACAATAATAGAAAAATACTTTGGGTACTGTTCAGTTGTGATGCAATTCTCGAGGGTAGAAGACTGCTGAGCTTGGTTCACATGGTAACATCTCCTCTGATGATTTGCAGGTTGCATGAAGCAGCAAGCTTTTATCAGCGTGCCTTGCTGGCAAATGCTCTTACCAGTGCCCTGCGACTACACCAAAGGCTACCGCACTTCCAGCTTAGCAGGGCATTTCTGGCCCAGGCTTTGCTGGAGGACAGCTGCCATTACCTGCTGTACTCCCTTATCTTTGTGAATTCCTACCCTGTTACAAGTATCCTTTTCTTGTGTCATCCTGCTGATGTTTTTAAATATATTGAAAACATGATTCTTTTCATCACCTTTGCCATGATTTGAAAAACTAGCTTGAACTAGTTTGATATGCTTGCTATTTATAGAACATACTCTGTGTAAAATATGAGAGTCTTATGATAATTGAACCATATTCAGCTTTATAATTTTAATCAGCTATATAATTAGTGCACTGCATTCTCCGGCTACTTAGATTTACTTTTTTTGAGGCTTAAGTTTGGTGGATTTTATGACCAGCCTCCAGAAATATTTGCAGAAGTTGGTAATTTTCATTTATTGCCAGTATAGGGTTTATACATGTCTTCTCACTGTAGCAGCCATTCATCATGTAGAGAGATGATTATTCAGTAGTAGCTTTTTCAGATAAATTATTAAACTGATAAAGGCTGCAAAATTTGCTCCTGTGGATTGTCAAAGGTGACATGTCAGAGCTGACATTTCTTTATGCCACACTAAGTATGCTTGAAGTCCTACTCTTAAAATCCTTCTGGCAGAGAAATATCTACATTCTTGCTCTGTAAAATCAGAATGGCTGGCAACTGCATGTTCTTTGGTAAAGAAATTAATTCACTAGCATCTTTTAACAAAAAATATGACTTCATGTATTTAAGAGGTTTAAATACATACTTTAAATTTAAGACATTTCTGTGCAGAGAACATATTTCACTAGAAGCACACTGGAGTCTAATGGTGTGTGTTATACTTTTGCATACTTGCAGACACCCATATTTTGAAGTTAAAAAAAATGCATAACAAAGAGGTGGAAGAAGCAATAAATACAGGTCTTAGACTTGTCTTCCTCCAGTATAGGTCATTCCAGCCAAACTTTTGCAAAGAGCCATCAAGCTACGACTGGTGTAGTATGACATGGAGAAATGAAGCATTTGCACAGCCTGTAATTTTCCTTATGGCTTGCTTCAGTGAGTATTTTTCCAGTTCTGCTGTTCTCTTTGCTTCATGCTGCCACATACACAAAGAAGGTTCTTGATGTAAGTATGATAGGTATATGTTACAATTAATAGAGTTGGTATTCTTGGGGTTTGTAAACAGGTTTAAGTTGCAGCTCTAGTTTGGATTTCTTTGGCTGCACTAGAGGAATTAAAGTGAAAATGTAGTATGGAATCTCAGCACAGAGAATTTGAGAAGACTTTTTTGGGTTGGTTGGGTTTTGTGGCTTGTTTTTTTAATTTTTTTGCCTTCTGTGGGATATGTTGGAGTTGACACTAATTATTTTTCTTCAAATGCTTTTCTTTGAAGGAAATAAAATCTGTGGAGCAGTCAAGTTGAAACTTAAGACGGGTCTTTTTCAAGCTAAACCATACCCTGTGAATTTCATTGTTCTATTTCAGTAGTAAAGTAACAAACTACAGGGTGAG
Source organism: Brachypodius melanocephalos (assembly GCA_013398615.1). Lineage (NCBI taxonomy): Eukaryota > Metazoa > Chordata > Aves > Passeriformes > Pycnonotidae > Brachypodius > Brachypodius melanocephalos. The sequence goes on from VZSR01003049.1 coordinate 2,956,005, forward strand.
ACTAGCAAGCAAAATACTGGTCAGTTGGACTTGCTGCTCAATGCCCTGCCTTGTGCACCTTAACATAACTCCAGGCTTTGGTGTTCCTAACTGGGCTGTCTTGCTACCATGGGCATTTCCTCCTAGTGGACTGAACAAGGCTCATGCCTGTCTCTGTGCAGTTGAACCTAAAATTGGTGGATGAGGGAATTGCAACATCTGATGTTTTTAATTGAACTCTGTAAATTATGGAGTTTCGAGCCTGCAGTAGTTTTCCTTAGGATCTTAATCTCAAAACTGAAGAAGTCTTAAAATGTTGAAATGGGTGGTAAATAGCAATGGTTTGCATTTTGTTTTCTCTGTGCTAATGAAGATAGGTGTAACTTGTATGTTTTCTGTAAATAATTTTTTCTTTTTTAAAGGCACGAAGTTCAAATAGTTTGCCCTTTTTGAGAAATCTCTTAGAGAAACTGAATGCTAATCAACAGAATATTCTAAAATTCATTGCTTGCAATGAAATTTTCCTGATGCCAGCTACAGTTTTTATGCTCTTCAGGTAAGAATTATGATAAATATTTAAATAATTAGAAACTTGCTACACAAGACTGCTTTTTGCAAATGACTTTGCTGTGGATCGTAGTGCTCCATTTTTATGGTTCTGGCTGACCAAGGCTTAAACTTCAAATAAAATTTAAGTGATTCTTAGGCTTTTTCAGTTGGTGCATCCTGTCATCAAAAGGCATTCACTATGATGTAACTGAGCACTAAAACCCTTCCTTTTCATAGTGTGGCTGATGAGTCACATGCGAGTTTTTCAGGCTTGAAACTTCAATTTGCCTACATGTCTATCAGTACATTGTTCAGTAAGTTTAATTTTGGTTAGTTTAGCAGAATATTAAAATCTTCACCTTCACTGAAAGTGGACTATTTTTTTGACAGTTAGATTCCTGAAATTTAAATGGCAAAGTTTCATTATGCACTGTAACTGAAATAACTTGGTATTAGCTTGGCATTAAAGTCTCATTACACATCTGTAATTTGTCTGCAGTGTGTTCTGAGAAGTTTTGCAAAAGATGCTAGAATATGATCCAGATATTCAAAGTACTGCAATTAGATTGAACAGTCACTGTAACTACTACTTACATCAGCCAGTACGTGGGCTTGACCAACAAGTGTTCTCTTGCTATGGAACACATGTCCACCATCATTCCTGTGACTCTTTGCACACACCAGAAAGGAGGCGTGTAAAAACACTGCATAAATATACAATCGAGACAAGAACAGCACTTCTTTAACTGCATCATTGAGCAGTTTTATTCTATAATGTTTCTGCATTTGTAAGGGTATAGTTATGTACTTTTTCTTGTCAGATCTAGATTTTTTGAACCAATGTGGCCCAAATCTAGCTCTTTTTTGAGCCCAAGTAGTTTGCTTGCTTTTCTTAGAAAAAGTCTCAGTTTTGGTGTTTTGTTGTGGGTTTTTTTCTCCCTAGTAAGCTCTACTGGTCTATTCTCTTTCAGTGGACAAGGGAGTCTGCTTCAGCCATTCATTTACTATAGGTTTCTTACATTACGCTACTCTTCTCGGCGAAACCCGTACTGTCGGTAAGTACTAAATTGATTTTGGAAGTTAGTGTTTAACTGCATAGTGCTTAGGTATTCAGAAACTTCTCACTCTAAAGTGAATGCAGAACTCATAATGCTACATCTGCAAATGGCAATTGTAGAATGTGAAATACACCTAGATGCTAAATAAAACCCTGGCTGGTTAAAGGTTAGATTTATTTCATGTAAATGATCAGAAATGTACCACCATTCTTGAATGGGAGCTTTCAGACCATGCTTGTGTAATTAAAACTGCACTTTGGGAGAAGAAAGCCTTTCTTACCAGAGAGATACACTTATTTTTAGATTCTAGGTACATCTGAGGCCAAGCCCAAATATGAATAACCACTTAAAAACTTGAGTATTGAGATAATATTGAGAGGAAAGAAAATCTTGTGGATGATCTTAAACATGTTCATTACCTTCTTTAGTTAAATTCATAAATAAGGCTAATTGTATTTGAACTGGAACCTTATTGATTTTGTAAGTTGGTCAAGCCAATATTATTGCTTCAGACTTTGAAATCATAGATATTCCTATGAGTGTCTTCTCAGGTGAGTGCTTTCTCCAAAGTTTTCTTATGATCATTGTGTAGCATAAGATTTTGTGAACAGACTTTTCAGTCTACTTGATCAGAAAATGGCTTGCTAGAGTGCCAAGAAAGTGGCTTTGGCTGCCATGATACGTAAATACAGGTGTGAGAATCATAAGCTTAATTGTCTTCTATTCCCTATTTTTGTAAGAAATTAATTGTTCCATCCTACTACATATGTTTATTTTTAACAACACCAACAACATCTATGAAGTTGCTTTACTACTTTGGTATCTAAAAATAATTTAAGCTCTGCAATACTAAAATTGACATTCAGTAAACTAGTTTATCCAAAGTGTTCTGCTTGCATTTTGTAGTTTTATGGGAAATTGCTGATGAAGGTTTTATTTTTCATGTCTGTGTTCTAATAGTTGCTTCTGCAGTGCAGGGTTCTTGCATATTGCCAAGAAGTAGCAAAAGCACAATAGCCTCTGAGCTCCTTACACTATTTGTGATGAAGCATTGTTCTTTTCTCTCTTTTTTGTAGTGCTTCTGTAGTCTTTATAGTATTTTCTTTTTTCTTTCGTTTTTTTTTTTTTACATGAAGGTGGAGTTTTTCCTGTTGTCTCTAGTTCAGTAACCTCCTGCTGAGGATAGATATAGAATTAGTTAAAATGTTAATGTTTAAAAGTCAAGAATTCTGAAGCTCTTGGAAGCAGCACTGAGTTGGTCTAAAGAATTTAACTTAAAATGTGTATGTGAGTGTGATACTGAGAAAATAAGTGAATGAAAAAGATACATGTAGATAATACCTCTGATATATGCTATAGGATTTTAAAACTCTTTAAATCTGATTTTTCAGGACTCTCTTCACCGAGCTCAGGATTGTTGTTGAACACTTAATAACGAAGCCCTCGTGCCCTGTTTTTGTTAGAAGACTATGCCTCAGCGGCATTTCCTTTATAAGCAGATTGGCACCAACTGTTGCATAGCCAAATTCAGGCACTTGTGTTTTGTGAACATTATGAGCAGCTGGCACTTCTGCTGATGATTGGAAATTCCTGGTTTTACACTGATCTCACTCCAGGCTGTATAAAAATACGTATATGGAGATAATATGAAATTTAGCATATCAAAACCAAATAATAGAAACTTAAATTTAAATGTGCTGTATTGTTAATTGATGAAAAAATTAGCTGCATCCTACCTAAACCATGCCCTATCATACAGGTGTGTTGTTAGGTTTTTTAAAATCAATTATTTGAGTTTGATTGAAACTTACTATAAAGAGATCTGTGCTCACTAGGTTTATGTTAGTTGGAGCTATAGCTACTTTAGGATGTCTCCAGTGGATAGCAGTTGATACACATACCTATGCAGTACACTTCAGACAGTATTCTTCTGCTTACTAAATGTATCTGTAGAACTGTTTTTTTCCAGTTTACTATGCTCAGTGTAGAAATACAGCCTACTTTTGAAGTTAAGACAAGGGATGAAAATCTATCAAGCTGTCAGAGATAACACTCCTTTCTGAAGGAGGAGCTATTTTTATTAGTAATACTTAAAAAGAACTCTTCCATGTTTCTACCTTGTGACATAATCTTATATTACACTGTTGGAAGAAATACCAAGACTGATCACAGAAAACTCTGTGCATTTTTCTTGTCATAACAAGTTGTTTTACCAAGCCAAACTGCTGATCTGTAGGATTTTCAGACTAAGATGCAATGCTTAAATTTCTAACCATGTCTCAAATGAACTAATCAATGTTATTGAAGTAACTTTTGCAGAGTCATTGCAGATTTGTTCTTGTGTCCACACAAGTGTAAGACTGCAGTAATTCAAGCATGTTAGCTTTTTAGAAAATTAATCTGTAGATAGCTCTATATAAATTGTTATTTCTGTTTCTGAGACCCTCATTGTGATGGGAAATTTGCATAAAGAATTGCACCTGTTTAGGCAGCTTCTGAAACAAATGGGTGTAGGATTTCTTGGCATAAATCCATCTAATATCTGATCCGAAGCCAGTGTCATGACTACAGAAATTAAGTGCATAAATTAATTACACTGGTTATGCATTCACCCAGCAGCTGAAGAGTAGGTAATGGTAAAATAATACTATCTGTCTGAACAAAATTTCTTTCCAGAAATTCAAGGCAAAATATCCACCAAATTTTCTGTAGTTAGTGTTAGTATTCTAATTGCATAAAGTTAAGAGGCTTTCACTGGACTTTTGTAAACTGTAGCACAGAACTTAACTATTCTTCCATGGTCAGAGAAACCTTATGAGAAAATCTTTCAAAAATAGTCTTGAAGCAAAGTATTTTCCTGTAATTATTGAGTTATCTTGTTTGTGATATGGATATCATTCCGACTTTCCAGTTGTATCAGTTGTTACATCAGAGCAGTGTACTTATAAACTGATTTCATTTTTTTGCTCAACCTCTTGGTACTGATGAACCAGTTGGTAATTGAATATGATATTCTTTGACTACTCGTCTTGCTCTCTGAATGTGATTAGCTATTTATAGAATACTCGCACACTGCAGAAGCAACTGCATGCAGTTAATGCTCTACAGCTGCTAAAGACTTGCAATGAGATTGATTATATGTATATCCTGTAATTTGAGGATTTTATAAAAACTAAAATTTCTACTGCAATAAAAGGAGTGTTAAATGTAACTTGCTAGGCTCTTCAGGCTCATTTTCTCTCTTTAACACAACTTACTGATGCTTGAACCTGGAAGTTGAGCAGAATGCTGTCCTGTGTGTATGTGTACATGTTCTTATATTCCCACTGCTGCTTCTGAATTGGGATATAATGTCTTGTGCATTTCTATATTACTTTATAGGGGATTTTTGCCTTCTAAAGTGCAAAAATTTATGACCCTTTCCTTCAAAATCTAACCCAAAAATAAGCACTTGTGTATTGGGATAATGGTATTTAATCAGAGAAAAAAATCCAGATCTACTTATTACTGTTTCAGTTCCTCAGCACGATTCTAGCCCCTCTGTCATGTTGCATGATGTGTTTTTTGAATGGTGACATAATATTCTCTTCAGCTGTTTGCACCACTGTGATTTAAAAATTAATTTGGTCATCTAAGTTGATCCCCCACAGTGGGAGTAGAAGGCAAATAAATCTGTAATTACTGTAAGCAAAATAACATTTTCTGAGCACATTTTTGTGGTCTGACTGCTGTCACGGGTGCATTCTACTGTTCCTTAATTGTATGGTGTTACTAAATTAGAGACAAGTCTAAACTGGATCCAGTGTAATGCAGCTGTAACTGAAGGATGCTAAGTAGACATCCAACTCAATGAATGCAGGAGAAGGATTAAAAGGAGTAACTGAATGACAATGCTGTGAGTAAAGAGTTGGAAGACTGTGCTATGAAGTAGAACTTCGATGTGGATGCTGAATTTATCTCTTTCTGTTAAGGCTTGAAAATGGACCAAGAGGAGAAAATTTCATAAAAGGGATTTGATTTGGTTTGGCCAGTAGCATACTCCTGACAAATGAGCAGCTTCTGGCCTGGTAAAACTTACTTCTCTAACATGCCGAGAAAACGTGGTACAATTGTAAGAATAATGTTCAAGCCAAATAAATAGGGCAACTGACCTGTGCTCTGCAACAACTTTGATTTTTACTGTAGCCTTTCAGCTGCCTAAGTGATAATACCAAGTTTCCTCAGTGCTGGCAAAAACATTCTGTCCTTGAGCCTGCTTCCTCACCACAGTTTGTGACTGTTTGTATTCTAATGGTTAATTAAATGTAAAATGCTGGTTATATCCTGATAGCTTGAGGGTTTTTTTGGTGAAGGGAGACGTATGTTCATGCTGCTATGCTGTCAACAGGTAGCTGTGGTGCTGAGGCTGTGACAGAAGTCTGTGATTGTAGAGAAATTTTGCAACTGACCATAAAGTGCCTGCCAATCCCAAAATGAAGCAGTAGAGTTTATGTATTACTGAAAGGTTTCCTACCTGATGTGATAACTGTTTCCACTGGTATAAATCATACTGCTCATTGCTTTTTGTCGTCTTACCTTTCGTAAGTAAAGCGATGTTGCATAGATTCTGTGGGTAGACAAGCCCCTTGCTCTGTACAAGCTTTCTGTGGAAGTGATGCTCCAGTTTAACACTTGTCTGTTTTCATCTGTAGATGAAGTATCAGGAGCCACTGGGTCTGTTGGAGTAGGATGCCAGTTAGGATTTCTTATACACAAAGTAACTCACCAATACATCCATCTTCTCCTTTACTGCCTTTTATTTAATTTTATACATAGATTGTATTTTTTGTGCTGTCAGTTTTATGCTTTGCTCCCTTCTTTGATGGGTGTTTAAGTGGAGCAATATCTGTTAATGTTTTAAGGATTTAAATAAAAATCATTATAATTATGAGCCACTATTTCTTGCAGCAGTTTTGGAGCTGCTAACTATGTATGTGATAGTATTGTCCAAACAAATAAAATAACGTAGCAAATTATTTTGTACAGTCTGTTAGACCCTTTTATCATTAGGCACCTGTATTGCAGCATTTGCTGTAGAGATGCCATGTTTATTAAGGAAGTTCCATTTTAGAGACAGGAATAGAGACATGGAAGGAAAGAGCACTTGCCTGAGTGGATGTAAGAGTTCTGGCAGAGGAGGAAATAGAAAAAAAGAGTTGGACAAGTGCTCAGATGAAACTGATTTGTTTCTATTCTGCATATGACTTGTTAGTCCTGCTTGTTAAATTACTGAATCTGTGGTCTTAAATACTTCAAAAAGTACTGTAACTTACATTGCTCAGATAAAAAGTGCTGTACTTTACAGTGCTCAGATTAAAGGTAAAGAAGACATTGTGCTAAAACAACATGTTTTTTAAAGCGGTGTCAAAAATTGATTTTCACCTGCAATGTTAGGTGTAGCCCTTGTATCATCATCTCTGGCAAAAAATAATGCAACAGAGTAAGATCTCAAGCACTTAACATGCTAGATGGTAGTAGGGTATGCTAATCTGTTTTAATTTTCTTTAATTTTTAATTGCTGTCGTACACCTATTTGTGGTTAAACTATACATACACTGAAATTGGTTAGTGTATCTTTGCATTGCAGCTTCTATAGTGCTATAATTTTTTAAAGTCACAGGAACAGTCAGGCCTCGCTGTTATAAATGACCTTTTAAGGACAGAACCTTAAGCAATTCTTTATTTCAAAGATGGAAAGATATCAGTATGGATAATGTAATATAATTTAATCTTGAATGTGGATTCAAACATTTTTTTTCATAAAATCTCAGCATTACTTTTTAACTTCTCTGCAGAAGCTAGCTCTGTGATAATGGCAGATGTTGTGCAGGTAAGGGAGTTTCATTGCTTAGTTCTGTGCCATCCAGATGGTATAAACTTTTAAAATTAATTGAAAAATTCATATTTTACTTGTATTCAAGGACTGAGGCACAAAATGCTAATGTACAGGCTCAGAGGGGAAATATAGTTCTCCTGCATATTTGAGAAAATGTGAAGCCCTTTCAAGAAAATCTAATAAACATAATAATCGCAGGCTGCTGACACTAAGGAAAAAGCACCTCATTCGCTCTTTCTTTTATGCAGCGATTTACTGGTCCCTACTGATTTTCAAATTGGATCACTGCAGTAAATTATCCATACCGGTACCTGTGAAAGAAAGCATTGGGATCCATATTTGTTCAGTGCTGTGCTTAAATCAGCAAGAATGACAAATTTGATGGTATGAAATTGGAAATACCAAGGGCTTCTCTCACTGAATGAGCAAGGATCTCCATTTGTAATTTATTGTGACCCTTTTTCACTGTATGTGCTTTGTATGTCAAATATTTATTTTGAAACAAATTAAATAGTTTTCTGTATTGATACCTATTGTTTTGTTGATGTTCTTGAAATCAAATTGTGTATTTTTTTTTATTTTAAATATTACCAGTGTGTGTTGCAAAACAGCAATTATTTAAGTTCAAATCTCTGATTGAGTTTGAGTTACTGACCAACAGCTTTGTGTTAAGTGTTCCAGGTGCATGTTGGGTGTTGGTTTTTTGTGTATGTGTTTACAATAGTGCAGAATGCAATGAGCTACTGCAGCACCTCATTTACTTTTTCTAGGGAAACAGGAATAAGGTGTATATCAAAACAACAAAAAAAGAGCTGATCCCTGCCTTTAATTCATTGGAACAATTCTGCTTTATATCTGGCATAGGTAATATCAAGTCCTATGGAAAAAATCTACTTATGTGCCCAGTTTACTGCCATATTTTCAGTGCATGTGTTAGCAGAGAAAGTTGTACACCTGTGTTTTTGACAAAAGTCCTGTCCTTTTAATTGTAAGGTAGGTTACGTTGTGACTATGATTACATCCTTTTACCTTAAGTAGGTGCCACTGCTGAACTGAGAATGAGTCATGGTTACTGCTGAATTACTGGGAATTTTTATCAGGATAATAATAATTTGTTCTGCAACTTCTAAGCAAAATTGTGAACCAGTGTTTTTAGTAATGTCACCCTATGTTATCCTCTTCTTGTGGGCTGGGCTTATCTCATTGGTGATGGCACAGTTAGTAGCTGCCTTCTGTTCAACGCGGGTGCCAACCAGATGGCCTTTATTCTACCACACCAGGCTACCACCATAGAGCTGGGGTTTTGTAAAAGCAGTAGTGTGGATTGTATTTTGAGGAGCCACGAAAAACTTTGTTCTTACTTAAATTTGAGTTCATCTCTATCACAGCTTCCATGCATCTGACCACAAAAACTTGCTCGTGAGGTGAGTGTTGTAACAATCCAGACTCCTGCCTGGCGTGAGGAAACTGCTTTCCTGGAACAAGTGCAGATCATGGTATTTTCATTTGCTATATGTGTCCCTAGGGATATTCACTCATGTTTCTTTACCAGTGTTAAAAGCAGTGTTAGAAGCATGTTAGATGAAGATGATGCATCAGTTTGTTTCACAAGAAAATGAAACTGAAAGTCAGAAATTGTAAAAGGTGCAGGACTAGATTATCCAAAGGAGTTAAAGCAGTATCAGCTAGAGTTTTCATGAAGGTAGAAATGCAATAGAAAAAGAAGGTAGAAGAATGGGGAGAAAAATAATGAGAATACAGAAAATCACAGGATCATAGAATATACTGAATTGGAAGGGACTAATCAGGATCGGCAAGTCCAGCTCCTGGCCCTATGCAGGGCACTCCAAGAGTCATGCCAGTTCTGTGATACAAAGATGTCTGGAAATCTTGCTGGGTGCTCTGTTGCTTTCACAAACCCCATTGCACCATTCATGATTTCATGCCATCGGTATCCTCTGGATAGTACTTAAATTTTCAAGCTGTAAATTAAGTATAATTTATTCTCCATTAAAATACTCTTGAAACAGCCACACTGTACAGGATCTGACAGTCTAATCTTGGTTTACTTAAAATGGAAAACAGCTACAGTGGAATTAGAGTGTTTTTCTCTATTATGTTTGAAAATTCTGCAGTGAAAAAGTAAAGAAATAAATAATCTGGGCTTCTTGGCCTTTTTTGTTTTTTTGCTTTTCTCTTTCCGTTTGCGATTTTTTTGTTGGCAGCCTGGGGGAAGATCTTGTATGTGCAACTCATGAGGTTATGTCCTGATGTATGTTTGCATAGAACATGATATTTGTAACTTAGTATTTTAATATTTCGGGATTTTTTTTTTTAAATCTGTAAGATTTGACCAAACAGATGTCTCCATACTACGATCCATTTCAACATACTTTCCATTGTAACAACTTTAGTTGGGTTCTCACTAAAGCACAATAAAAATAATTGTGATTCCTTTCAGTGGTAAAGTTTAAATGAAAGCCATGAATGAAAAGTTTTTTGTGATGGTAGATGGAAATCTGAGGTAGACTTTCTGAATTTTCATATGTCTAGTGGCATTTTCAGTTGTGTAACTGTATAATACAGAGAAATATTGAAGCCTTGGAAAATTGCAGGTACAGCAACAAGCATCAAGTTCAGCATGCATGTGTTTGAGCATCTAGTGGCTCTATTCACATTTCTAATAATCTCAAATATTTTAACATCATTCTAGGGCAGAGGTAAGACATTCAGTTGCATTAATATGTATGTACTGTGAATGGATGATGTGTATACTTGCAGCAGTAGACAAATGACTAAATCAAATGTAGTACTTTGAGGGTTTTTCCCCCTTTTTGGAAATGGTAATACACATTGTACTTTATAATTAAACAGCCTCTTCCTCTGGTGGCCTTCTCTCTTTGCAGAGTGTTACACATTTGTAAGGGAAATAGTTGTTAGATTCTTGCACCGCACAGGTGTTTCTAATATACTGCCTTTATGCACTCCAAAAGTACTAGCTGAGCCTACTTCACGTTCTTGTAATTCTTTTTTTTTTCCTTATGAGCAAAAGAATCAAGCTGCTTTTATGCTGGTGTTGCTTTGTTCATGTAAGAAATTATAGGTCAAGTGGAGTAGCAACAGACTGGAGCTGGTGATGCAAGAAGCTTCTTCCAGTCCTGTGTTCTTATATATGTCTGCATATTACTGTAGAGAATGAGTAGTTGTTTCAGTATTTTATGTATTATGTGCCTAGTATTGTTTTTAAGAATTTTAAGCTAGCTTTCTTGCTTTTGGATGAAGGTAAGTGCTGCTAACCTTAAGAGTTCTTTTGCCTTACTCAGAGGCTGGAAATTTTATTTGATTATGTGATTTGTCCATTTGAAATGAAATTGAATTCTTCCTCCAGGTGCTAATTTTATTCCAAACCACTGACCTCTAGTGGCTGGCTTGCAACTATGAAGCTAAAAATTTTAGTAATGTAATGTGCTCCTCCCGAGTCTATTTGCTACAGGAAAATAATTCTCCATTTAAATTTCTCAGGAGAATAATGCCTCTTCACAATCTATTGTCCTTTGGCAGTCACTAGCTGCTGCTGGGGTTGAACCAGCTTGTTGAGGACTGCTGCCCCCAGTTCAAGAAACTGCAGATGATATTGAGGTGAATGAACTGTGTGTGAATAACTGAAAACACTTATCCACGTGCTGGAAATGAAAATACTTACTTTTATTGACCCAATGACCATGAAATAGCTTTACAGATCTCTGTGACCCAGAGTGGTGTTATGCAAGCTTCTGAAGATTCACCATTCCATGCTTCAGAGGAGTCATTCCCCTTGTGCACCTGCCTGCCACCAAATACTGTTTCATTTTCTGTGAATTTAAATGGTTTGCCTGAAAAACTTAAAGGCTGTTTGGGATCACTGAATGCTTTATGTATTCACACTTTTTTTGTCCTATTGATATGTAGCTCTTTTATGTTAACTGTATATATGTAGGATCGTAAAAGGTACAAAAATCAAAAGTCTTTCCCTTTTCCCTTTTCCCTTTTTTTTTACCCTTGCTATGCTGTATGAGAGACCAACAAGGCAGGATATGATGAGAATCCTGAAGAGTAATTTAAACTATATTAAGTCAATACCATCAGTTCTTCTGGTGTATCTGGGGACATTGCAAGTCTCTCTCCACTGTATGAACTTGAAATATTTAATGAATTTCAGGTTAAAAAATATTCAAATTGCCTTTATATTACTTCATTTTTATACAAGGAACACTAAAATCCTTCATTTCTTATTAGCCTTTACATATCACATATTTCTTGCTAGACAGTAATACTGGAAAATTTCATAATGATGGGCTTTTGTAGCTTGAGTAATACAGTCAGTTGCTGAGTTATTTTAAATAAACAGGAATGAGGAAGAAAGTTTTCAAAGGCCTACATTTCAATCCAGTCACTTGTCTTTCTTGGTCTACAAGCAGTTCTATGTAAACTTTTCAAGTGTCTCCATAAAACAGGTTCTAAATCTTAAAAGGTTTTAACCATAGTCCCTGTTCTTCCTGAAGACCTGGTGAGGCAACTTCACCTTGTATTTTTGTGGGCAAGGTAATATGCTGTATAAAAAGGGTTCTAGAGCTTTTGCAAAAGGAGGCCTGAGGAAATGACTGATATGGTAGCAAGTCTCCCCCCTCTTATGAGCAACATACCAAGATCTTCACACAATTGGTCTCCTAGACAGAGGTTCAGATGCCACAAAAGCCCATGTATAAACATGGTATATAGAAATAATATTTATTATCATTTTGCAACTTGAATGTGAGACTTTTTTTTTTCTTTACTAGCTTGATTTTATGAAATACAGGCTTAAAGTAGCCAGTTTGAATGTCCTGAAATGCCGTATCATTTAGGATGTTCCTCTGTTCATTGCTAGTGATTGATAACTAATGGTCGAGATGCTCATAAATAAGGTTGATATTTTTCTCTTAGAATGCTGCAGCTGCATGCCAGGAGTCTTGGTAATTCATTATCAATTGCTTTATGTACTTGGCTATCCCATGCAGAATAGGCTGTTGATGCTCAAACTTGCTCTTTGCCTCCATCAGTTTTCAGTGTTTGCCAACATAAAAGGTCATGCACAGCAGCTGATTGTGTAAATCCTGGTTGACTACTACACCGTTAATCTGTCTATGATATTCTAGTTTTATTATTTTCCTTCCTGTTTCATATTTACAATGCCAAAACCAGACAAAGGAAGATCACTTACTCAGATAGATAAAAGAATATGAAAAGGTTAGTAGTTCCATTTGGTTTTAGAGAGGAAACAATAAACCTTAACTTAGCATCTCTTCTAGAGTATAGCAGTGACTTGTCAGGTACAAATATTTCAAGAATTTCTATATGTTTTCAAACATCTTTATGTAGGGGGAAAAAATAGGGAACTCTTAACTTCCTCTTTGTTTTTTTACTGTTAGGCTCTTGTCAAAATAACAAGCAGCCAGCAAAACACATATCATCTGCATGTTAGATTGGTGAATTGACCTCACCTGTGCTACTTTACAACTTGCAGTCCATTTAGTATTTAACTCCAGTGCTGTACATCTGGTACTTAATGATGCAGCATCTGTTGCAATACTCCTGATTTATTTGGCATTGCTGCAGTTGTACTACTGGGAAGATGAGTGTTAATTATTATGTGGAAGTATTTTATTTCAATCTGCCTCCCCGGGGCTTCTAGGAAAATTTGTTTTGGCAATGTTTCTCACTAGGCGGCTGGTAAAGATGTGCCAGCAAACTTTGTCTTAAAATCTAATTGTATATGTTAAAGACAGGCACCATAATAATTCTCCTCAGTGATCAAATGCTTTGTGGATTATCAGGTACATTAATTATCCAAATTCCCTGTCAGGCTAACTTCTGGTGAGCTCTCATGTTCCTCCCAGTGTGCAAATGAAGACCAGGAAGCCTGAGACATTTTCTCAGTTGTGTAAACCAGTATCAAGGCCATACTGGGAAAAAACCCTATTATAAAAAAGAGTGTAATACAGTGCCAGTGGGACTGATTACAGGCATGGTCCTGAGCCAGGCTGTAAATGAGCAGGGCAGGAGGTGTCACAGCTGGTGGGTACAAGCAGCCCTTAGAACCCTGGAGCACAGGATCATCCACATGGCCCTTTGCCTGGAGGAAGACATAATTTTAAATAGTACTTTATCAGCACTGATCTGGGAAGTGCATTTTAGGGGATAGCTTAGGCTAGGGGAGCACATTTTCATGTAGAAATCATGCAAAGAGATTTAGTGTACGTGCTTTAATGTTATCTGTGTCCAGGCAATGAAGCTGGTGAAGGGCCTGGACCACAAGTCTTGTAGGGAGTTTTTGAGGGAGCTGGGGATATTTATCCTGGAGAAAAGGAGATTCGCAGGAGATCTCATCATGCTCTACAACTGCCTGAAAGGAGGTTGTAGCCAGGTGGGGGTCGGCCTCTTCTCCCAGGTAACAAGTGACAGGACGAGAAGACAATCCGAAGCTTAGACTGGACATCAGGAAGAATTTCTTCATAGAAAGGGTCACTGGTTAAAGACATTGGAATGGGCTGTCCAGAGAGGTGATGGAGCCACCGTCCCTGGAGGTGTTCAAGAAAAGACTGGCTGTGGCTCTCAGTGCCATGGTCTAGTCGACAAGGTGGTGTTCGGTCATAGGCTGACCTCGATGATCTCGGAGGTCTTTTCAACCTACTTATTTCTGTGATCCTATTAAAAAATTCTCTGATGTGTTTTTACCTGTGCTAACAAATTTAACGCGCGTACGTTTGTTACACGTACCCGTACGTATTACCCCTCCACCAGGCACAGTAAAGAGCAGGGGCTCCTCCTCAGGTGCTGCAGGCGCGACGGCGGCATCCGGGGCCGAGCCGCTTCCCGGGACCAGCCCGACGCCGCTCCTCCGGCCAGGCGCAGGCGCGGAGGGCGGGGCGGGGCGGGTGAGTCAGCGGCGGCCCCGCCGTGCTCCCGCACATCCGGGTGCCGCGGCACCGCCCACCGCCGGCCTCCGGCCACCGCCGCCGCCCGGGGCCAGCGGGGCTCCGCCGCAGCCGCGCCGGCCTCCGCCGATGCGAATCGCCGCCCGCCGCTGAGCGGCCGCCGCCATGATGCCGGCCCTGGCCGCCCAGCGGCGGGGCTGCCGCGGCCTCTACCGCCTGTACCTGCGGTGCCAGGCGGCGCCGCGGCCCCGCGCCTGCCACGGTGAGTCCTGCGGGGCCCGGGCCGCTGCACCGCGCCGGCCGGGGCTCGTATGGAGCTGTGACGGAGCTCCGCGTTTGCCTGGGGCACAGCGAGTACCGGCGCTGGCAGGCGGTGGTGGCAGCCGGAGTCCCTCCCGAGGCGGTAGCACCGCTCCCGGCCGCGGGCACCCGCGGCCTCGGGAGCACCGGCTGTTTTCTGAGGGTCGGCTGTAAAAAGAAGGAAAACGTGCAAGTGTTTTGCGAGCGCAGTGCGAGGCCGGGTGTTCTCGGCCGCGCTGTGCCAGCCCCGTCTGACGTAAAGCAGGCACGTCATGCCGGTGCCGTGACCGAAGTTTGCAGTAATTACATAAAATGTAGCGCGGTCTTTCAGGGTTTGTGTTGGTCCGACCGCTGGCTTTTGCTTTAGGCCACAGATCCCATGGAATTTGAATTCTGAGCAGTTTTGCCCCTTTTCGTATAGTCACGGTTAAATTGCAGCAAATGCTCTTTTTCTTTAGCGTCTGCATGAATTGGTAGGGAAAATGCCCTCTAAATGTGCTGATTAAGTTTCCCCTTTTCAACTGCTCCACTATCACCAAAGCTTAGGAAACAACACTGCTTATTGTGCCACGTATTTTAGTGTTCTATAAACATAATAGTGTTTTATGAATTGGTAATTAGTAAGTTCAGTGAACTGCGTTGAGTTCAGTATTAAGGGCTTTTGCGACAGCTTTCAGTAAGAGCAGTCTTTTTTTGGGAGAAACTTTTCCTTCAGTAAGGTTCAGGTCGGTGCGTGTAGACGTGCAGGTGTGCAGAAGACTAAAAAAAGGAAAGCTGTTGAGACTTTTACAAAATGGACAGTTCTGTAAAATACTGTCTTTTTTTGGTGAGTGCTGTGTTATTCATAGTTAAGTGGTCATGCTTTGTATGACTTTATTTACTGGCAGCTCCTAATTATTTAAAAAATTGTATTTATTTTTTAGTGAATGCTTTCCAAAGCAGCCAGTTTTCCCTGCTGCATTTATGGTTGGAGGTGTTATTTACCCTCTCTACAAAAGTGTTGTGGTCCCTAAATGAAACTGATTGCTAATACAGGTTGGTCTGTACTGCAACTCTGCTTTTGGCTAATGTTTTGAAATGGAAGATTGCCTACCCAGGGTGGTTTCTCAATGGACTTTCTACATATTTATCTTGTGATTTGTATGTTGTGAATGCCGCAAAATTTAAGACAATTACCTGTAAAATGTTTTTTACAATGTTGTGTGCTTTTCTACGTGATTTACGTAGCAGCTGTATAATTTGCACAAAGTTCAGTTTTTCTTCATTGATAAGCTGTGATTTGTACAGAGTGTGCATGGAGTGAAATGGAATGGCAACACTGGGGAATAATTTTGTACTGGTCTGTATTTATTCCTTTATCAATATTTGTTTTTTAAAGACTTTGAGGTAGTATGACTAGAATGAGACTTAATGTATCAGAAAGCTGATCTTGTCAAATAGCTTTGATTTTAGTCTGTTGGTTTTTTTTTTAACCCCTAAGATCATCCAGAAGTCTCTGGGAAAAATGCATACTGGAGTATGGGAAAGTCCTCCTAATGTTAGAATGAAATTTAAGAGTGGGTGTTTGAAGGGGGGTAGTCAAAGCATGCTAGGTACTCTCATTTTGTAGTTCATAAACATGAGTAAGATAAGCATGGGTCACTACTTACAAGCTAGCTTTCTGTAACTTATTCTGCCAGAGCAGGACTGCTTTCCCTTCTTATTCCTTCCAAAATGGCTGCCTGAAACAGCTTTTTGTTTCTTCCCATTGTTAGGATGGCAAGTTTCAATGAAAAGCGGGAGCCTGTCTTGCATTCTGCCATGTAATCGCCTGCCTGTGCAGTTGATGAGTCAAGTGAGGGTTTATACCTCCAATGGGCAGAAGAAAGATCTTGGATCAGAAGATACAAATGGATCAGCCCGTGGAGAAACCCTGCATAAAGTTGAAACAGGTAGTACTAAGCTAAAATAAAGAGTATCTATAAAAATGTAAAAGCGTAATATATTTACTGATAATGGTTTTTGGGTTTTTTTTTTCAATTGTATGATATTACAATTGCAGAATTCTTAGTATTTTTCATTGTGGGCGTCCATATAGGAAATTCAAATGCATAAGCAGGGAGGAATGCTGAAATCTATTTCTTTGTCATTCTGATATTTTAAGGGTTTAAGTTTAGAGTAATCAAATTTAAAGTGGTGATGGATGTTGAAAGGGATTAAGATATTTAAAGAATAAGAAATGGAATGTATTGCTCGTCTTTCACCACTTTGCTTGTTTATTTGAATTTTTTGGTAGTATTTCTGGTGTGTTGTGTTAAAGGAATTAATGATAAAGATTGAATGAGTGCCACTATTGAGCATTGTGGCATCTCAAGGCTGGGCTATAAATGACTGGTAAAGAAGGATGAGCTATTTCATCTGCTGGAGCTTTCTAATCTGAGAGTTGTTAGAACTGCAGCATTCACATTAAACATTTGATAGAGTGTGCATAACCTGACCCTCCCTGCTGTTCAATTGTTGATCTTGTGCTTGTTAGGTGCTTGTGAAATTCAGAACTGTGGTGTCCTTGCTCCATCGTAACATCCTCTGTTTTTGATGCTTATTAACTGCACAGATACAGGCTCGGAGGACTCTGCTTAAGAGCTAATAGATGCTTTTCAAAATGAAAGTTCTCTTTTCTTTGTGCTTTTGTCTACAACGGAGTGGTCTTCTAAAGAAAATTTTCTTTTCCGGGTCAGGATAGCAGATATTTGTTCCTTCTTTAGTATCCTGGGGCTTGCAACAGTCTTTAAAAGCTAGTAACTGTAGCCAGCTAAGAGGATTACATTCTGATGTTTGAAAGTACAAAAGTGACTCTTAAACATTGTTCAGTCTTGAAAATTCTACCATATCAACCTCAGCTTGTTTGAAAAACAGTGATTGTGAATGGAAGTATTCTGTATCCTTTTTCCTCAATGATGCACTGTGATTTTGTTCTGACTCTAAGCTGAGGTAGTAAACTTTGAATGGTTACTCGATGTACATAGATCTCTGTGCATGGATATAATCTTAGTATTTTTATGTCTTTTCACTGCCCCTGAAGTCTTGTGACCCAATCTTTTTGTTAAATAGTGTTTGTGATATTTCTTTTGATTATATAAATGGTTGTACATGTTTTTTGAAAAGAAGCTGCTACTTAGTTTTTGCAAAGTACTCTTAGGGGAAGTTTTTTATCATGAATATTGATAGATCAGCTGCTTGATATTTTAAAGCAGGTAAGAAAAGAAAGGAACAACAAAGGAATTTTGTTTCTTTTATTTTCAAGTGAAAGAGATGACTGGTGCAACCTTATTTGCTGTGTAGTAAAATCAACTTCATAAATTTTTAAGTGTTATTTTTCCAAGAAAGTATCCTTGAATTGTTATTTGCTGTAGTTCTCAGTTACTTTTAGGACATTAACTTATTGCCTGATTGAAACATAGTTATGTAGTCCAAGCTTCAAGAGAATCTGATCTTTAAATAATTTAAGTACCGTGTTAGGGTAGGAGTACCTCATTACTTAACACTAACCTGCTATAGAAAGTCTTCATTTTTTAAAATATATCTCTTTCAGTAAGACAAGTTTTAATTTTGTGAGTGATTATACATGTGTGGCAAACCTCCAGTGTTACAGAGTGGTAGGGCACAAAAGAGTAATATGTTGGTTTGACATGTTGAAACCATAAGATTTTTGTTCTGAGAGCTATGTTGAGATGTATGAGACAAGGATGCAACATTTGTTTGAATTTTCAAGTAGTATTTCTGGTTTCTAAGTAGAAATCTCACTAAAATCACTGGAATTTGTCATTTTCCAAATATTAAGATTTGTTTCACTATTGTAAATTATATTTTGTTGGTCTTTCTGATAGAATTATATCCTCAAGTTTCAAAATCAACTACAAGACTTTGTTTTCATTCCAGCTCCAGCTTGTTACATATAAAATTTGGATTTTAGTTTAAATATTCTGTGTTTTAGGGAGTTCACTTTTTATAAATGAAGAAGCTTCTGTCCCTTAAAATTGAATCCCAATTTGGAAGCTCTGAAACACTCTGATACATAGCAGCCATAAGCCATATAGAATTAATTATATTTGCTAACCTAAAGTTTTGCATAAAACTATTCCCAAACCACAGGTGCACTGTTAAACTATATTTTTTAAAATTTGGGATGCTTTCTGAAATATGTTACAAATTTGTGTTCTTCTGCAAGATAGGAGTTTATTGATCAATGCTATATTAAAAATTTACTTTGTTTGTTTCTATCATTGGAGAGTTCTGAATGTTGAAAATCTGGCAAATACATTTTCTAATTGTCTATGCTATGGTGCTATGCAATATTAAGGCATATTCTAATGTTATGTCAGTCAAATTCTTTACTAAAAAGAAAAGAAGATGCTTCCATATTTACAGTGAACTCGAATTTTATTTTACAGGACAAGATACAGCCAATGCAGGCCAAAAGCAGTCTTCACCTAAACAGCCAATCCAAGTAAAAGGTAAAGAAATACTTAGTGTATTGGAACTTTACTGCTGCTTGCTAGTAATCAAAAAAAAAAAAAAGTGTAAGGAAACTGGCTTTTCTTCAATTGTGCAAGCAAGCTGTGTGAGTAGCATTTTAAAACAGTCTTGTATGCCAGCTGTTTGGTACTGTTTGTTTGAAAATGACTCCTGAAAAAATCAAACATAGCAGTATTACTCGCTCTTCTGTGCTTGTTTGTAATTTTCATCAGGAAGTCCAGAGTTTATCAGGAAAAGACTGATTTTTTTTTCATGTGTTGTTGCAGTCTGTCCTCCTCGTGTAGTTTTAGGCGTGTCTGTTCCCTTTCTCAGACTTAATGTGGCTAAGCTGAATACTTGATCTTCCCAGTTCCTTGTTCTGTCTTCCTCTGTTCTTTCTTATTACCGAGTTAATCTAATCAGCATTGCTTCTAAATATATTTTGACCACATGAACTGCCTAATCTGTGTTCTGTGAAATTCCCATTTGTGTGTAGTAATGTGGTGGTCTTGACACTGGCTGGACCCCAGGTGCCCACCCAAGCCGGTATATTACTCCCCTCCTTAGTTGGATAGGGTAGAGAAAATGTAATGAAAGGCTTCTGAGTTAAGATAAAGACAGGCAGAGATCACTCACCAATTGCTGTCATGGGCAAAACAGATTGGGCTTGGGGAAAATCAGTTATTTTATTGCCAGTCAAATCAGACTATAGTACTGAGAAATAAAAACTAAATCTTAAAACACCTTCCTCTAGCCCTTCACTTCTTCCCAGGCTTAATCTGCTTTTCTCTACCTTCTCCTCCCCAGTGGTTCAGGGGATGTCAATTTCTTTAGATTTATTGTCTCTTAGTGTATGTGTGCAGTGAAAAAATGCAAGGTAGATAGGAGAAATTTCTGTGAAATAATTGTGCAAATAGATACATGTTTCAGCGAGAGTTTTCCCTCTCTTAATCAAAGATGTGCAAGGAGAAATGTGTATGTTAAGGATTTTGTTAGTGGAATTCTAATCTTAAAATGCTGCTCTGACTTAGAAACTTACCGATCCAAGTATTACGAAGTATTACAAATACAGTAACATTTTTAAAGGCTCACTAGTCTTTAAAAATGTGCTTTTTAAAGTGTTTTATTTACATAATCTTTTGTTGAGCTTTTTTTTTCTTGGAAACACCAAACAGTTTTTTTTTTCCTCCACAGTTTTATACATTTATATTTTACTTGAAGTAGGAGTAGAATTATTGAGATGCTGTGCAATATACAATTACAGTACACTATATACAGTGTAAGATGTATGATGTATTTTAGTGAAATTTACCTGTATTTCTGAAAGATGAATTAGTAAGTGTTTGATAAATCCATAAATTGTTTTTTAGTAATGTTAATATGATTCGAGTGTATATTTTTTTAAAATAAAAGATGAGAATTGTTCTTGATTAAAAATTATCAACCATAGTAAATGGTGTACTGTTTTTATGAAATATCTTAAGTTTTTTTCATTGCCTTCACTCAGGAGCTTTGTGGGATAAATGCAAATATTCAGGGAATAAGAAAATTAAAAAATGAAAAAATTGTTCAAGTTCAAAGTGGATGAGAGAAATCAGATTATTATGATAAATATTGATACCTGTGCTGTTAGTGCATGGTGGAGAGTCAAGCAATATATTTTGCTGTTAAGCTTCAAAATACAGAAATAAGACAACGTAGAATTCTGGGACATTTTTTCTCCAAGTCTTTAAAAGACGCATCTTTCTGTAAGTATCCTGTTACGGAGTAGTTCTGGACCAGCTACAGAAATCATATCAAATCCTGTGATTTGCAAGAAATTCACATGTGCTGTAAAGTCTTCTCACCAGTATTATCTGAGATTTTGTTTCAAGTTGTATTCTGTAATGTTAGTTGCATTACAGTATTAGTTGTGTCATAGCCTTCTGAATGTAACTAGTCTTCCAATAAGCATGTTTTTAATGTATGTTAGTGTACAGTGATTTACATTTCAGAATAAGATGAAGTTATGTACAGACAAGCAGGAAATAATAGCATAAATTTAAAATTCCATTTATAATTTTTCTGAATAGGTATGGTATTCTTTTCCTTATGTGTGAAAATCTGACGTGATAAGAGTACATCTTCCAGACGTAAAAAGCGTTATAAATAAAGCATGTATGTTTTTAATAGTTATAAATATCCAATGTTAATTATACTAATTTTGAACATAACAGTTGAGGAAAATGATGTGTACAAACTGTCTCATTTCTCTGTATGCTCTGCAAAGGTCAAAAGCTTTATCTGCACAAAGTGGCCTTGATTATTGGAAAAAATAGAAATGAAGCAGTCTGTTGCTCTTTCAGTTGTCAGACCAAGGGTTTCCAAATAGCCATATTTTGAATGCTACTGGTGCTAGCCAAGGACCATCTCTGGCATCAAAGCTGGAGAAATAGCTGACTGTGGCAGTTAGGTTTGAGGATTCTGAACTACAGCTTAATAAGTAGCAATTTTGGAGGTAAATCATTCTATTTCTATGGAGGTAAATATTCACTTCCACAATGAGGAAAATACCTCTCACTTCACTGTCAATTTTCTGTATCACTAGCAAGCATTGTTTTTTAGATTTCCACTAAAAGATATCACAATATGACACTAGGTTGAATTACTTTCTGAAGTTTCTGCTGTAGTCTTCTATGAGTGACTAAACTTGTGTATCTATTTTTTTTAAGTGAAAGCTGTCCTTAAAAAAAGAGAGTATGGACCAAAATACACACAGAATAACTTCATCACTGGAGTCAGAGCAATAAATGAGTTTTGTCTTAAATCCAGGTATGATGGATTTAAATTGAGATTTAAATTCTGAATATTTGTTCATATGTGCATGAGAAGTAATTGTAAGTGTAGAGGGATTTTGCACAACAACTTTTTCTAAATGCTTTTGTGGTGTACTTAATTGTAAGTGGCTGAAGTTAGTTCCTGCTTATTTTTACAATGGACTATGAGCTTGCACTTAATTTTCGTCTTTCAATACTTGCTTCTTAAAGTAGTTTATTTGTACTTATGAGACCATGAATCTAGCTGGGGGAGACACCTGTGTTCCTCCTGTTTTTACGTAATGGTGTAGATGCCCTAATGTGTAGCTCAGCACGGGAAATGTTATCTGTTTCCCCAAGTAGCTTTGTTATCTTCAGCCTTTTGCGGCTTGTGCTGGGAGTCTAAATTTTGGGATTAAATTTCTTAAATTTTCTTGTCACATGTCTTCTGATCTCCATTTAGAGAGGCTAATTCATAAAGCTTTCTGTTAGGCATATGTGTTCATTATCAGTTACATGCAGATCATTCATTGGGTGTTTTATTATTTAGTGTTTTAATACTTTGTCTTCAATGTGTAGTATTTCATAGTATGAAGACATGATTTGGACTGCTGGATGTGAGAAACAGGATTTTCAATAACCTGCTAGACAACAGTTGCGTCATGTTGTCTGTCTGTTCTGTTTGAAGTAGACAACTTCAATTTTTTTTTTTGTACAGCAAATTAGTAATATTAAAATTGTGGACCATCACCCAGACATAAAAGCCAAATTAGAACAATATGATCCTTTTCTTACACTAAACTCTTTGTCCATTTTCCTTAGTGATTTAGACCAGCTGAGAAAAATTAAACGACGAAGTCCCCATGATGACACTGAGACTTTCACGGTGTACCTGAGATCGGATGTGGAGGCAAAGTAAGAACATTTAAAAAAGATGATATGAGAGAGAGAAAAGAGTTTTAGAAGTCAGGTTTGCAATGTGAAGGGGAAGTAATGTTTTCCATTTTCTATCTGAACATGTTTTAAATCCTGGTTATTATATTTACATTGTATATATAAAATTGGATGGTATGGTTTTATGCTTGAAAAAAAAGTTGCATGAAGGTGGGATTGTACCCACCCTCTGAGGGTCCAGCCTGCAGAGCAGTGGCTTAAAAATTAGCGAGACAGCTCTTCATGTGTGTTTTGTAAAGCAAAGGGTTTAATAAAATGCGAAACAATAAACAGTTACATAAAAGAAAGATAAAGCTGAGCACGGGTGCTAAAGGAGCTCCTAGCACCCTGCAAAGACACCCCAAAAAGTCCGTGGGCTTCTTTGTGTCTTTCCTTAAGTACCTAATGTTTCAGGTGGGCTTCACTGGCAGGCTGCCAATAGAACATGTGCAGGCTTTGAAGGACACTGGCAAAACTCAATCAGGTTTCCCAGGTTGGCACTGGGCCAATTGCTGACCGATCATTACAGAAATTTCTGGGTCTTATACCATGTAAGAAATACAAGGGACTAGCCCCAAACCTTTCCCTGTATGGAAACACTTGCTCAGTGTAAAAAATACACTCCTACACATGAATAGAAGCATTGTTAAGTTACTTTTACTTCATGCAGGTCTCTTGAAGTTTGGGGCAGTCCAGAGGCTCTTGCCAGAGAAAGAAAGCGACGTAAAGAGGCAGAGATCAAGTACAGAGAAAGTGAGTACTGAATTTTCAAATACCTTGAAGTGTAGTGAGAAAGTATGTTTGTTAGAAATACACAAGATAGTGTTACTTTATTGAAAACATGTAAATTTGGAACTAGCAACTGCTGACTAGATTTTATGGCATAGTCTTAAAGTAAAATGTTACTGTCTATGCAGATACAGTCTGTTACTGTCTTGCAATTTATCATCTTTGTGATACAGCAAGAACGTACATTCAGTGGAGATCTATAGTCATACTCTTTTGAGGGAGGGCTTTCAGTTTTTAGATGATGCTTTTACATTTTTCTAATTGGGAATTTTGAAAAGAGTTAAAACTGATCCAAATCTTTATACCATGCTGCTACTCATTAATTTTTTCCTCTGAAAAGAATTCAGCTTGCCTTTGTGTTTCAGAAGGGGAGGAGCACCCCCAAAAAGTGCCCATATTTTTTATGTAATATATTTTTGCTGGTATTATCAATAACATGTACAGCCAAATCAGTAGTTTGTAATGTATCTGGATCTGTCTAGCCAGTTGAAATCACACAGGAGGCAGTACTGCTTCAAGATACTTAGTCCAGTTGTGTACCTTAAAATGAGAGGTCATTTTTTTGGAAACAGTTGTGCTACTTGAATACCCTTCTGTCAAAAAACCCTAGAACTGCAGACACATGTTAAGGTATGTGTAAATGTACTGAAAGTGCAGTCAGGAGTCTCAAAATTTTTATTGACCCGAATATGTGTAATTTGCAGCAGTGTATTTTTGAGTTTTTCCCTCTGTGCATTATCATTTGTTGATAGAAATGGTTACAATGTTTAGGATCATAACAGATTGTGTTTGGCACTTTGCATGAGAGTATAAAAACATGTGTTCATGATTAACAACATCAAGAGAGGAATTTTTTTCACAGATAGCTCATCTAACTCTTGTTAGAAGTTGGCTGCTGCATAAAAAAGTAGGCTTCAAATCCTGAAACTGCTGGTTACTAGCACATATTCATGATGCAAATTTTGTACTGCAGATCTGTTTAGAAACCAAAGGCTGTTGTGGGAATACAAGGAGTTCTTTGGAAATACTAAGGTAAGGACATTTTCAAGTGTTTGGTTACAAAAGTGTCGTGAAATGTGTTATAACACCTTTGGAAGGAGCATTTGTGTAACTGAATATTACTGGAAGATTTTTTTGCACTGTAATGTACCAGATCTATATCTGATTATTGTGCAGTAGTAAATGTTACGATGACAGCTTCAGTGGGTTCCTGCTGTGACAGTGTGATCCACCAGTAAGAGGGTTCTTTTTAAGTTGACTTCTTATCAAATTTGCAGTAGTATTCATGATTTCAAGCATGACCTATTACTATGTGTGGTGAATGTATTGTTAATTAAAAAATTATAAGTAAGTTTATTTAATAAAAAAGACCCCAGAAGATGAGTGTATTTGTCTATGCACTGCTGGCCCTTCTGCTTTGCTTAAGCAGACACACCCCCTAGATCCAGGTGCTTGGGTGTATAGAATGATTCCTTAGTGGGCTCTGGGCCTTATGGCTGCAGTGGTCTCTGCTGGAGATTTCATTGGATGTTTATCTAATAGCCAGCCATTTGGAGAAATACATAAGACCCAACTGCAGTTTGGCTGAGCATTCAGTAATAATTTAGTTGTCTTCAAGAACTTTTGCAATACAGGGTAGTGCAAAGTTTTTTATTTAATAATTTGTATGGTAGGTGTCTCATGAGATCAAGATTTAGTTATTAAATAATCTTTTATTTCTTTATGTAGCCACGCTCCAGTACAGCAGCTATGTTTTTCAAGGGACCAGGGAAGGTGGTAATGGTAGCTATTTGCATGTAAGTAAAAAAAAAAAATTGTTTCTGCAAGTAAAAAGCAATTTATTTATATTATCCTGGAAATAGGAACAGTGTGTATATTTAAGGTAAAGATACCTGTGTCTGTAACTAAAGTTAATAGATTTATCTGCTTAATGTTGATAGGAGAGAGTTCATGTGAATACATTGATCAGTACATAGAGGTCAGGTATTGAATATATCTCTAATGAGAGAGGAGAAATTTTTTTTGGAGTTGATCAGACTATACAGTTTCTTAAAGTAAAAACTAAAAATTGAAGGACCTAAAGAAGCAGGTGTTTAAAGCTGTCCTTTTTTCTTGTTCCTTCTTGAGAGGAAGCTTTTCATACATTTTAAAGAGTCTTCCATATAACCAACATAAAATAATTTACTTCTCTTTATACAGTTACTTCTTTTTTAATTGAAAAGGGGTTGTTTTTGGAGTTTTTTACCTTTCACATGTTTCACAAGTTTGAATGAAACAAGGTAACGATCCTGTTGTGAAGCAAGTGATCACAGAGTCTGTCTGGCATGAAATAGGAGGAAGTGTGATAAGTTTCTCTCAGGAATTGAAGACTAAAACTTACTTGTCATGAAACCTTGCAGTTTTAAAATAGGTTTTGTTTTATGAAAGCTATTTATTTTAAAGACACTATTGATATCATTCAACATAATAGAAAGGGGAAAATACTTTTTTTTTCCCAGTAAGCAAAAACATTTGGAGCAGGAAGTAACTCTTTGAGCTTCTGCAAAACTATATTCTTTTATTTGGAGAAGAAAAATAGAAAGCTGATTTTACTGAAAACCTCCCTCTTTACTGAGTATTCTCCTACTAACTGTTCAGAGCCTTCTAAGTTTAAAACGTGTAAAGATTTTTAGCATGGATGTTTCTAATGGAAAAAATAGACTGCAGGTGTTGTGGTAGTTTCTGCCTCCTTCCGCTTATTACACTCCTGCAGAGAAAACAGACCTTTCCTCCTGCTTTGTAGATAGAGCATTGCTATAAACATTGCATTCCTTTCAAAAATACCTTTTGATTATTGGGTATTTTTATATGTGAATTCCTGGCAGCCAGACCAGGAGAAGTTGGTAGAGACAATTATGGTGCTCAGTCATCTTTTTGTGGAGCTATTTCAGAAGTTCAAGCTACTCTTGGAACTCAAATATCTGATGGTTTTTCAGAGATTTAAGTCAAGGCCACCATCAATGCTTCTTTGTTTGTGGTCTTTTTAATGGATTTTGGCTTTGCGTCAAGAAGGAACAATCTGTCTTAACTTTTCCAGTTAGAATTATTTGGTAGACTTTTAACAAACTTCAGACTTCCCCTGTGAGGAAGAAATGTTCAGTCAAAAGCAGAATTGTTCTATGCATACATGTGTGAGGGTATAGACCAGCTGCACTGGAGCACTCTTTGTTAATAGCTTTGGTTTGTGTTCTGTTAAGATTTCCTATTTTCAGTCCATGCAGATAGAAATAAGGTACCTAAATTAGTGAGTTCAGTCCAGAATAATAGAGGAAATACTTTCTGAAATGGTGGTCACTGATGTAAAATGTAACTTTGTTTCCAAACAAATCACGGCATTTTAGCTGCCTTTTCAGAATCTGTTGGGTTTGCTTCCTCTAACTTGAATATGATTTCTGGCACATGTTAAAATATGCCACTAGAAGATGCTTTTAATAGCTTCTTAGAACACTTAATTTATTTAGATACTTTTAAAAATGGCAATAAATGAAACTCATGTTAAAAAATATAGAGGAGGATATTACAACTCTCTAGTCTGATTTTCTGTATAATATGTTTGTAGCAGTTAACCTACTGATTCTGATAATGTTTGAAGTGAAGATGTAGACTTGGACTTTGGTGTTAATAGTTACCTTTTTGCAATATAAGACAGTGTTTACTCCAGTAAACCTGTCACCGTAAAAGTGTCTTCACAATTCACACTGAACGTCTTAATGGAGGAGTTCCATAGATAATTTTTACAGTGTAATCTAGTGACAACCTTGCTTTCTCTCTGTTGTCTCACATTTGTATCCTACTGAGAATGGCTCAGACTAAGGTTGAAGTAGGGAATCTTTGCACTATAGTATTGGGAGAGGATGTGTAGGAGGCATAGGATTGAAAAATTAGAAAAGGAAGTTGTTAAGACTTGTATTATCCCGCTGCTCTGAGTAGTGAGTGTGATGGTAGTTTTCAGGAAGAGTAACTTACTTGGGACTGCTTAGAAGTTAATGACTTCTGAAAAATAAATTGTGTATCTTTATCAAGTGTATCTGAAAGGACTTCTTTCACAGTAACCATGCAGAAAATATCTCAGAATTATATGTCTGCACAGCTCTCTAATTATTAAACTGATATTTGAGTTTACACCTTTCTGGCAGATAGTGCATGATTGTACAGCACTTCTGCTTTTGCTGAAAATCTTAAACATCAAACATTCTGTTATTTCTTCTCTTTGTTTTCAGAAATGGGTTGAATTTTTTCTTTAAGCTACTTGCCTGGGTTTACACGGGTTCTGCAAGTATGTTTTCAGAAGCCATACATTCTTTAGCAGACACATGTAACCAGGTGAGTATTTTTTTTTTCATTCTGCTCGAATTAGTACTTGTAATAAAACTGGGAATAAAGATAGATACTTACAGTAGTTCTAGTGCACTTGAATTAAAAAAAAAATAGGATGCTTCTTAATTTGTATTAATGTAAAAATGAGAACTTAAAATGTAGATTTTGAAGTTTTTTAGAAATATGTTGAAAGAGGGCAGTTGCAGTAAGAACTGTACAGCAGTTTCATGGATCATGAGTGGTACTTGAAACTAAAATGATTTTGGTTAATATTTTGGTTAAATGTTAACCTGAAATGCCTCTCCTGTCAGTTATTGTAATACAATGACAGACTTTGTTACTTATTCATCTCTAGGTAGACTAACAATGAGAATTTGAGCATTTTTCTTTTTCTGTTTCTGATAGATTACCTATCAGCCTCACAGCACAAGTAGCCACGTATGTGGCACGTTTACTTTGAGAAGTGGAGTGGCAGGCTCAGAATTGGACACATAATATTAATGTGCAGGGACAAAATTAAAGTTGTTTTTTCCACTGTTTTCTATAGTGTGCTTGAAGCATATGTTATGAGACCTTGAAGTGATACTGCAGGGCTTTGAGGGGAAAAAATCAACCCTTAAAGAAAGAGTTGAAGGAAAGGCCCTGCAGCTCAAGCAAGTGGAGTCCTTAGGTAGCTTGTAACTCATATAATGCAAGAGTTTTGTGCTCCTCCAAATTTGAGGAACCTTAGAGCAGACTGAATATCTTGAAAAGTCTATTAACATAGTTTTGGCAAACTTTCTGCTTGAGTTGGACCCAGTATGCTTCTCTGTCCAGAAAGACTGAGTTGACAATTCACATTTTGCTTAATGGTTTCACACAACCTTTCAGCTGTGTCAGATGTAAAGTGGAGACAGAGATGCTCCTAGTTCAACTGATAAATTTATGGGGAGACCAGCCTTAAAGTCTGTGATTTTTCACTTGGCCAAATGTGTCAATGTACAGGTGAACCAAGTTTGATAGTGGTATTATATTCATTGAAGAGCTATTCTGTTTTTTTAAATATCCAAGTTGAACATTCCACTGAAATGTGGAGGATTTGTTTTGTTTTTTCAAGTAATCGAGCGTGGGGTTTTGGGAAAAACACAGGAGAAACCTTACTGCCTCAAAGCAGCTTGCTGCTGCTAAAGTATCTGCATTTTAATACTTGTTACTGTATTTCATTATCCGTAGTCTTAAACAAAATGCATGCTTTGCAGAATTCAGGTCTAAATTTGTGACTTAGTGCATCAACAACTTAATACATTGCTTAATTAAATATACCCCAGATAGGCAATTTGCATAGCAAGAGGTTATTTCTTCCTACAAAATATGTTGAAAAGTTGCAATGTAAAGTTGCTGCTTTGAATGTTGTCATCACTGTACTATACCACAGTCTCAGTATAATTTCTCTTCTAGGGGGGTTTATTTAAATAGCTTTGTTCCCTGAGCACCTTCATTCCTTCATGCTGAAGCACAGCAACAACACTTCTGATTGCATGTAATGTTCATTTTCAGTTGCGATTCTAAAATGATAATTAACAGTAATTATATATACACACCATATAATTGTGTATATACTATATATGTAGGTATAACTAACAATTTTTTGGGAGTGGTAGATTTAGATGACAAATTTTGAGGATTATATTCCAGCTCTAATAAGGTATCAGTAGCAAAGTATATATGCAATTCAACAAACTACATCTGCCTTTACGTTTCCAGTTCAATTGATACCAAATGTTTCTAATTTTTTTTTTAACCTCTTGTCTTAAATAGGCCTTGCTAGCTTTGGGCATCAGTCAGTCTGCAAGGACGCCTGACCCTAGTCATCCGTAAGCTTTTTGAGTAAATAAAGATTTTGGTAACTATATATAGGAGTAAGATCAGTTCTTGTTTGTGCATCACTTTTCATTTGCAGTTTTGTGTCATTTCTGAAATGTATTGTTTCTGTTTTTACAACAGATAAAGTAAGGGTTTTCTTTTAAGCTCCAGGAGTTGTAGTTTCAGTGGCTTGGTGCATGTGTTGGGCTTTTTTGTGGTACACTTTTGCTATGTTTTATTTTAATTGAAGTTATTTCTCTTAAGTTGTTCTGGGCTCTTATGCCTCTTCCAAAGTGCTTTTATCTGAGCTAGTTACTTGTAATTACTTGTACCATAAGGAGTTGTATTTGGCATAAACTGCTCTTTCTTTGTGTATAGTAATAGGGATATTACTTGATAAGTTCTTGCAAGTTCATGAAAGTTATAAGCTGTACTCTCCATGATATTTTTTTCGGTATTGACCTGTATTACACCTCATGTGTTTGGGCAAGTCATTCATTCTTTAAACATTAGCTCAAAAATATGTCTAATTTATGGGATTAGTTATGCTTTTTTTCATTAACAGCATCATTAAAAATTGAAATCTTGTAAATGTTCTTATTTCTCTCTCACTTCTTTCCCTTCTTCCTCAGTATAGACAAAAGAAACACACTGTTTATAGATGGAGTTAAAACCAAAAAAAAAGGAATAAACACCAACTTTTAATATTGCTTTAATTCCCCCACTGCACTTAAAAACTGCGAGTGTTGAATGTCTGTAGTTAGCTCAACTGCGAAGAGATATATAAATTTTATTCTTTTTAAATTAGCTTTAATAATTATGCAGACTGGCTGCTCACAAAACCAGAGTCCTATTTAGAACTAGCATTTCTCTAAAATCTAAAAGTGACATGAATGTTGTTTATTTTGGGTTTTTTTTTTTAAGTTGTAAAATAAAATCCTTGGTCATTGTACAGAAGCTAACACAGCTGTTTAAAAACAAGTTAGAAAAATATTTTTGCTTGATGTCCTTGCATGTATTAGATACCCTTTTTCAAGTAGGGTTTTTTTTCCCCCTTGGATTAGATTGGCTTTAGCAGCTTTGTCTTAAATGGGTGCCAAGTCATATGATGATTATTTAAGACATGTAAAAGTTAATGCAAACTTTGAGTTATGTTTGTAGAGATGTAGAATCTTATATTCCTAAACTAATTTTCTTTCCTTTCTTCTAGGTATGGTTTCACAAATATGCGCTATATTGCCTCCCTCATTAGTGGAGTAGGCATTTTCATGATGGGTGCAGGACTTTCTTGGTACCATGGAGTCATGGGTTTACTCCACCCTCATCCTGTAGAATCTCTTCTCTGGGTAAGCTAATCTTGTTTGGTATTGTATTTAACAGCAGTAACTTGATAAAAAATAGGAGCATAGTCTGAAGTTCACTTCCTGAGTTGGTTTTAATCCCAGCACAATTAACTCAAACCATTCTTAATGAAAGTGTGTTTTAAGAAAAAAAAGTCTTTAAACTATAGTTGATCTTGCAGCAAAATGAGCTGTTCTCCAAACCCTGCATCTTCCTTTCGTATCCCCCCACCAAGAGGTCCTCCTTTCCTGTGTTGGAATATATTGCATGATTCAATTATTATTGGTTCCTTCTGTTTAGAGACAATTACATGGCACAGTGGGTAATGTGATTCTGGAATGCTATGTTTGGATAGCCTGCAGTGAAGAGATCTGTAGAAATATGCATATAATATAGAATCATATCTGATTCTTTTTTTTTCCCATACAGGCATACTGCATTTTAGCAGGGTCATTGGTATCTGAAGGAGGTATGCAGATTCAAGTTTCTATTTAAGTATTTATAACCTCTTAAGATTACGATGTCAGTAATTACAGTAATAATTGATCCTTGCTTACCCAGTGAAGTTTTGAGCTCTGTTGCAAATACTTGTAAACAAACAAAAAGAAACATGTGAAAACTTTTCTTTTTAATACATGTCTATATAATAACAAGTTGAAGAACGCATAATTTGGAAAGTAGACATGGATTGACTTTTTGGTATTAAACTATCAATGAATATAACTGTTCTGACTTGTGTGGGAGACATGCTTGTAGAAAAGAAAGCAACTGTACTTTATTCAAAGTACCAGTAAATCAGAGCTTTCTTGATGATCTGTTGCTATGATATTATAAGGAAAAGTTCCCTCTTTTCAAAATGGAAATAAGTCCTTTTGCCTGTAGCATTTTTCAGTAACAACTTTGTTGTTTCAGCCACCCTGCTTGTTGCTATAAATGAAATTCGGAGGAGTGCTCGAGCCAAGGGTCTTTCATTTTATCAATATGGTATGTATCATTATACCAGTAAGGTATGTGGTTATTTAAATCACAATCTGTGCACTAGCATTTGCATAATGATAGAAACAATTTTTTGTTTTCCTGTTTCCTTTCCGCTTTATTGATCTGTTTGCTATTCAGCTAACGAAAAACATTTTACAAATTAGGTGAAAACTGTTGATTTAAGAGCACTACTTAAATACTTGGCTAAGTACATATATTTTTGAGCATACGTGCCCCTTTAAATTTTTCTAACATTTTTGAGAAGCTTCCATAATTGGGCTTGTTCTGTGTATGTATAAATGCATTTGGAAGTGTGAGCATATGCAAAAATTCAGTTTACACCTATATAATTGCATAAATTGCTCTTTTAAATTGCTGTTGTTAGTATGGTTTAAGTACCATGCATAACGTAGTGAAGCTAAGCTTTCAAAGCAACGTAACTTGTTTTTTTTTTGTTGTATGTGCAGTTGTGCAGAGTCGTGATCCTAGTACCAATGTGGTGTTACTGGAGGATGCTGCAGCAGTCCTGAGCGTGGCTGTAGCTGCTACCTGTATGGGTCTGACTTCTTTAACAGGTAAAGTTCTGCACAGAGACAGGAAGAATGTGGATTTCTTCCCATGCATGACATGAACACAGAGCCTTTAGTTTATATTGGTTGACTTAAATATGTCTCTTCTCTTCATTTCTGATATTGGTACTCTGTAAGCAGATTTTTGAGCTATTTTGTCATACAAACTAAGTTATTTTTTACTAAGGGTAAGATGATCTGTATGCCAAGCGGTTCAAAGTATGTATTTGCTGCATAGTTAAATTTTCTAAAGAGAGATGATTACTTATTCATCCCTTTTTAAATATTGATTTTTTAAAGAGAATAAATATTGGAATTTTGTTTCATGTGGCATCTAAAGACTTAATTGCAAGTTTCATTTTTTTATGTAGAAGTAATTTTTAAATTTCATTTCTAGTTTCCTTCATCAGCTTAGAAAACAGTACTATTTCTATAGGTCTGAACATGCATAAGTGTTTGAAACTTATTAATAAATAAGTACTGTATTCTAGAAATGGTTAATACTTGCAAATTTTTGAATTACTGGATTTTGTGCTGCTGCCTATGTTTCAGTGTATGTAACTTTGTGTATAAATTTGCTTACTAATACAGAAACACCTACAGACAAGAGTTTACTAATTTATTAGTTCTGTAGAAGACAGAAGCGGTCAAGGGACAGGAGGGACTTAAGGCTTTGTTTTATGATAAATTGTTTTGTTCCAGCTTCATCATGTGCCTCAGTAGGAAAAAAATTCCACTGAATTAAGGAAAAAAATATTAAATAAGTGACCAACTGAAAAAAAACCCCACCAACCAAAAAAATCTCACCAAAGAGCAAAACCCAGAAAACCCCTCAAAACTATGTACTCTTTTCAGTGTGAAATTGGAATTCTCTGCTATGTTTTAGAAATACTGTGTGAAACTAATTTGATATATCTCGTTTAGGAAACCCATATTATGACAGTGTGGGTTCTCTAGGTGTTGGCACTTTGCTAGGAACTGTGTCAGCATTTCTAATCTACACTAACACTGAAGCCCTGCTGGGACGATCCATTGAACCTGAACAGCTGCAGCGGCTCACCGAGTTACTAGAGAGTGATCCTGTAGTAAGGTAAGAATCTTTACAGCTCAGAATCTACTGCAAGCAACAAAAAGCAAGAAACTAACATTTAATGAGAGAAATCTAGTAAGATTATTTTTAGTGTGGAATCTTCTGTATTGGGATTCTAGAATCTTTATTATTGCTAACTTCTATTTCTGTGCTAAAACTTTCATTAAAAGATTACTTGTACCTCCCAAGTGTTCAGCATCTAAAATAGCATGGTAGATATATTCTAACAGTCACATTAATTACAGGAATTGACAAAGACCTAATGAGAAAGCCAACACAAACTTAAAACTATTTTCAAATTCATGAAATGCAAGCACTTAAATGGTACTGTTATGTTACTTTAATAGTTTATTAGCACTTAAATATTTAAATTCTGTTACTGTTAATATTCAGTGTGTGGAACTCTGTAGCAGTTGGCAGGACATGCTGCAGTAGCATTATGATGCAATGGATTCTTCATGTTACATGCTTATAAAATTAACTCATTGCTAATTTCTCCTTCTTAGCAAGTCTGCAATTTGTAGTAAACTTACAGCTTATTGGAATTCTAAATTCTTTCTTAAATGCTCTTCAGTGAGCTATTTTAG
The DNA here is from genome assembly GCA_013398615.1 of Brachypodius melanocephalos. NCBI lineage: Eukaryota > Metazoa > Chordata > Aves > Passeriformes > Pycnonotidae > Brachypodius > Brachypodius melanocephalos. Next base: position 2,990,493 of record VZSR01003049.1, read on the forward strand.
CTTTACCCTATTAACCTTGATTTAGAAGCAAACTTGTTTTTGTTTTCTATTAAATCCTTATTTAGGAATATATTTATGTGTAAATCAGCAGAAATGTTGTGGTGCTTGTTTTTTATTTGTAGTAGTTTTTGAGCTGTGGAGGGAAAACCCCCAAGCCTGCTAATTAAAACCAGAGTACTTGAAAGAAACTTTGGTGCTGCATCATCACAATTCCAAGCAAGTGATCTGGATGACATGCTCTTCATTCCAGAAACTAAACCAGAATCTATTTGGAATAGAAATCTGTTAGAATTTACATGTCAGTAAATTAAGTATTTGTGGTGGCCATGGATTAGTCTGAATGGTGAAGGATGTGTCAGCAGTGCTGTGTTAGAGTAGGTGAGTTCACATGACTTCTGTACATGACTTCTGTAGTGCTTTTTTCCAAAGTGCAGAGGTGGCTTTTTCTTGTCTCAGGCTGAAATCATAAAATTTTTCCTAGGCCAAGTACCATTTTATATTTTATTCCATTTTATAGGTGGCTCAAACTTCTCAACAGAGCAGATTTAGTTCATGTTCTTCTTGCTGTAGACATGTTTTTTAAAACAGAAGTACCTTAATTAAAAACAAACAAACAAACAAACAAAAAAAACCCACCAAAACATGAATAATAAAAGAAATAAAGACTTGTGAGAAACTGCATGGTTTTATTTTTTGAGAAGTTGAAACATGTTTAGGTGCTTGTCATACCCTCTGTATGCACTTTGTCTTCAGTCATCTCTTTCTTAGATCCCTTTTGTTACCAGCTTTGATTTCTTTCAGTGCCCAGTATGTCTTTGACCGAGTTCTTACAACAAGCCTGCTGTCTCTAGCTTGGTTAACATACATTTTCTAATAAGACACCTGGTCTTAATCTCAGTTCTCGGCAAATTTATATTATCCTTGCTTTTTACTAGGTATAATTTGGGGAAAAAGCTGAAAACAAATAAACCAAAGGCTGAAATAAGGAAAAAAATTGTAGCAGCTGAAATGAGGAAGCCTTTTAATGTTAAGTATTTCTTCAGAGGGCTACCTATATATTTTCATCAACATAAGCTTTGAATTTCAAGGAGTGTCAGCATTTTCTTGAACATTCAAACTCTCACATTTTCTAGAATGGAGATGTGTAGTAGTGTGTTGTGCTCTTACAAACCCTTCTGACACCAAATGTAAAAGAAAAAGCATCTGATTACTGGCCTGCTTCTAAAGCTGTGGCTAATATTTGCTTTTTTCTTTCAACCTTTCAGGGTTTTCATTTCTCAATGCAATGCTTTTGGAGTTGCTGCTCCCAGAATATTCCTCCCTTATTCTTTCAGGCATGGTTTGCAATGTTTATTTTCAGACATGTTTTGCCAATTCAGAAGGATATATATTAGGGAATCATTTAGTATTCATCAGAAAGTATTTTAGATCCAAATTGACAAAAGGATCCAGGGGCTCTGATATCTACTTCCTCAGTGCCTGTTAGCACCACCACTTAAGTTACTGTTCCAGCAGTAGCTTGCCTGAACATCATGATCCACTGCTAATTATGAAGTATTTGATTATCAGATGGTACTAACTGCTGTCCTCCTAAAAATAAGTCTCTGTGGTGGTGATATTTTTTCAACTAAATCTTGATACTTTCATATTTTTATAAGGATTGTTTGACAAGACCTACATTCCCTAAGATCTTAATGACTGGAATTAGTGTTCTTAATATAGAATTCTTCTCCTCACCTTTTTAATATTTTTCCTTCCATTGTCAGGTGAAATTGTCCTCACTTAAATAGATCAATTTGTTTACTGTTCTTAAATTTTGGCACAGTGTTAATCTGGTTTGTTTTTGTTTTAATTCTCATCAGTATTGCAAGGTGAAAAATTAATTTTTCTTCCCAGTTATTCTTAGTTCTTTTAACTCTTGAATATAAGTCTTATCTTTCCTGGGCAGATTATATGCACTAAGGTAGACTGTTTCTGTTCACATTCATAGAATATGCATAATTTCACTGAATTTTACCAGGCTACTGCTTAATGAGAAGCTCAAATATCACTTGTTACCTTCTTGCTTAGTTCTGATACACACTTGATATGTCTTGTACATTTTTGAATCACATGGCTCCAAATTCTCTTTATTGACCACATCTGTTATCTTAAGTACCCTCTTTGGGATGAGGTAGTTTGATGTAATCTAGTTTACTCCAATTAATACTGTTTTGATTTGATAACTTCCCTCAGAATAGTTGTGTGGATTGGAATGGACTTGGAAAGTCTTTATTTCTACCAGTTAGCTGATAGTTTTTAATTTGCTTAAATATTTACTAAGATGTATTTTTTGGTGTCTCTATATTTAGTTCATGTTCTATTTCTTTTTTCTAATATGCTTACTTCTCCTCCACCCTGAGTATTACAAGAAGTATTCTGTAAAAATTTCCTGTAATTGTTCATCTTAAAGTTTCTGTCTCCTGTTCTTCTTTGGCTGTTCATTCTAACAGGCTCCTTCCAACATACATGTCTTCTGCTTTTTGCCTGCACTGCTTGTGAAGTTATTTCTGATTTATAAACATTCAGATCCAAAGAAGCATTTCTAGTTGGGAAGAGTAAATTTGCATGAGACAAAGAGCATGCTAAATTTACAGATTCTGTGAAATTGCACAATTTAGCAAAATAAAAAGAGGTAAAGTTTGGTACTTTCCATCAAGTGAGCTGCATTACTGAATCTAAATTTTGTGTTAGATTTTACCAAATAGTCAAGAATGCATTTTTCTGTTAATAAAACTAAAATAAATATATTATGCTTGTTTTACTTTGAAAATGTCAGAAGCAAGAATCTAAAAAATGTGAACCTCGTGTGATTTGTTAGTCTCAACTTATTTTTTTCTGACCTTGATGGAAAAATGTGGAAACTTACTCTGCAGTGGAAATTTTAAATTTTCTTGGCTTTGAAGATAAACTGAGTTTTTGGTAATATAATTAGGAAAAAAATCAAGTATTTTATTTTGTGTTTATTTCTCTTTTGAAATTCATCACAGTATGTCTTGGTCCTGAGTTTGCTTCTTATCCCAGAAAAATTAAGAACTTGTTTACTACCTATATTCATGTATTAGAATTTCTCCAACAAGCTAGGACAAAGCTCTGCTACAGAAACTCAGAATTTTTCAAAGGACCAAAATATAAACATTAGAGCTTTCATGTTCTAGTATTTATTAGGAGCCTTTAAATAAATATACATTTTCAGCATTTACCACCAGGTGTATCTTGATAAGCTATTATTAATAGTTCTGAAGGATCAAAAATTAGTTCCAAACAAAATATCCATAACTCTTTCTTATGTCAAATGTATTTTTGAAAATTCTCCAAAAGATCATGCCTTTACCAGCTTTAGGAAAGGATACTTCTGTAATTGCAACGTGTCCTTTAATTAAAAACTGGTTATTGTTTCTTTCCTCAGAATTCAGGGTACTTAAAGACTGTTAAATAGTGTCATGTATATGCACAAAAACTTCTCTGCAGTGGCAAATAAGTTGGACATAAACTTTTAACACAGAATGGAGAAGTTCTCACATTTTTAATTGTGGAATATTTTTTTAATATACTGTTAGTCTCATTCTAAATCTGGGATGCTTCTAGTTATCTGTCTTTCATTGCAGTGATTTATAGATGTGTTGGTGTTGCAGAAACCTGTGGAAGTGATATAACCAGTTAAACATAAGTCAGTATTTAATGGAAGTGTGGGTGGGCAAAATGAGGATATTTTGTCAGACTGACCTTTTAAAGTTACAGGATCACTTTGCGGTGACAATGTTGTTAACTTGAGAAGTCAAACTAGCTAGTGGTTTGTTCTATGTTGTTTTACATTTTCTTTAAAAATGTATGTGTTTCAGAGCAATTCATGATGTTAAAGCCACAGACATGGGAATGAGCAAAGTGAGATTCAAGGCAGAAGTAGACTTTGATGGACGTGTTGTTACTCGGTCTTACCTGGAAAAACAAGATATCGAACAGCTGCTACAAGTATGCATTAAAAATTGCTTTTGTAACCCCCAATATTCGATACTTTCCAATTTCATAAATAGAGGTATTTCAAATACCTCTGAACCCAAGACCTGCAAGTAGATGAGATATATTTCACTTCTTCATCTGAAGGGTTGCAGGGTTACTTTATGTTAATGTTTTAAATGTACTTAGAGATAATTGTATTATGTGCTGCTGAAAAAGAGCTGCTTTTGGCCTGAGAAGGAGCAAGACAAGTTTTTTTTTTAACTCATTACCCTTGAGATTGGCTCAAGTGGTCAGAGCCAGGTGCTAATAATACCAAGGTTGTGGGTTTGCTCCCTGCACGGGCCATTCATATAAGTGTTGGAGTCAATAACCCTTGTGTGTCCCTTCCAGCTTAGAATATTCTATAATTCTGTGATTCTTTTGTTAGAAAAAAACAGATTTGTAAAAAAAAAAAAATTGAGAACATAATTCTTACAATACATCTATTGAATTATGAAATCTGCAGTTAAAATTAAAAGCTTGTCACTTGCAAACAGGCATCTGTTTTGTCAGAGCCATTTTCCCTGGGCATTGGTGATGCAGTGTTGGGGTTTACAGGTCCAACCATTCAGACTCAGCGTGAATATGGATTGCTTGCCTCACATGATTTAGCATTTTGATGGTGTTGAAAAATTAACCATCCTTTAGTAAGTGTCAGTCTCTGATTTCAGTATAGTTCAAAATAGCTTTTCTTAAGCTCTCTTTTCAATATAGAAATGCAGAACAGTTTTCTGTTGTGTTCTATATGGCAGAACTATGAAGTATGAAAAAAAAAAAATTATCTGAATTGAAAGGAGTTTCAAGTGAGCAAGATGTTTTGACAAGACATTGTTTTTTGTTTTCACTGATACCTTGCTTGTGTACATTTGTTTGTGTACAACATTTCTTTCTTTTCTATCCTTTCAAAATTAAATACAGATATCTGCATTTTCTGTCCATTAAACATGACTTACAAGTTATATTTACTTTCAAATTTTAAATTGCAATTTTAAATCATTAGTCAGTATCACAGTTTTAAAAACATGTTAATGTCAAAATAAGAGTTATGTATGTGTATGTATAGTGCAATATCTGATCTATTCATCTACTGGATTTCAATTTATTATATTTTTGGGAGGAAGAGTGCTATCAGCTTTGTACCACTGAGACACTGCAAGTTTGCTTGATTTTGTATTGCAAGTTGCTTTGCTGTTGCAGCTTTTAGTACACTAGTCTTTTAAAGGCTTTGTTAGCTTTTTTTTTAATCTGCTATTCTGTTTGGGAATTCCATACAACCTTTGCTAGCTCTTCCAGTACTTCAAGTATTGTTGGGAAAGATGTTCCCAATTAATTCTAGGTTGGCAACTGTGTTTTACACTGGTCATTGTTGTTTCATGTAGTAACGTCATGTCAGCTATAAAACTGGCATTGAAGGATAGCTCTTTTCAGTAGGCTTCAGTCATCTGAAGTCAAAGGCAGACAGTGTGCTTGCCTTTTGCCCTATACTTTTTCAAATAAGCAGCTTATTCAACTAGCACTGCTGTCAGTGTTATTCTTTCTATACTTGTGAAATATTTGTTGAAATGCTGTCATTTAGATTACCTTGATTTCTTTTCTTGTTATACTTGCTGTGAATGTAGTTGTGGGTTAATGTGGTCAAGATATGTTTTAAGCTTGCTCAGTTACATTATTCCTCTTCAGTTTTAGAGTAGTGAGAAGGGAAAAGAAGTTGCTGTCATGTACTTATATGCAGAAGAAAAATTAGCTGTTTCATAGTTTGTGTGTGTTTATAATAATCTATTTATCCTAAACATACTGCAGCTATAGGACAAATGACTTCCAGACAGCTTGGTGTGAGACCTCTAAGGAAAGCACATAGGTTTAAACTGAGGGGTGATAGACATAAAGTAACTATGAGAAAAAATACAGTGGTGGCCAGGGTGGCGAGACAGTGGAACAGGTTGCCTAGAGAAGTTGTGGATGCTCCATCCCTTGAGGTGTTTAAGGACAGATTGGATGGGGCCCTGAATGACCTGGTGTGGCAGAAAGTGGCCCTGCCCATGGCAGTGGGGGAACAACTAGATGATCTTTAAGGCCCTTTCTGACCCAAACCGTTGTGTGATTCTATGGCAATACTGTAGCACCTGCTTTGGTGCTGCTGATGTCTGTTTTTTTGGAGGGTGGAGTTTAACATCCTGTCTTCTTTAATCTCACTCCTTCAGTTTCATGTGCTGTTGGTCTCTTTGTCTGAGTTCCTGTCAACTGTCTTCAAGTTTCTAGTATTATGGAAGAATCATGTTTACAGCAGCATTTGTTGTATTCCTTGTGGACTTTCAGATGAGTTGGTTATATGATACCCAGAGTAGGCAGTGTAATGAAATAGCAAGAATGTAGAAAATGGAGAAAAAATACACAGGGGTACCCTGCTCTACCTTGCTGTGAGGAATACCTTAGAAACTTCTAGAAAATGAATGAAATTATCTACACTTATTTGGAAAGTTAAGGAGGAAATCAGTTTAAAGATAGAAGAAGGTTTTGCATCAAATGCAGGTGATAATGACAGAGCCAGCTGTTTTCATTGAATAGATGCTGCTCTTCTGTGTCTTTGAGACACAAGAACAGATGATGTTTTGAGAGTAAATAGCAAAAGCTAAAGTGTTTTGTTTAGGGTTTTTTCCTCCCTCTTGAAATATGTCAAGACCCTCTGGAGTGTTATTCCTTTATTTTCTTTTCCTCATCTCAATCTCTTAAATTTAATTTCTTCCTAGGAAATTCAGCAAGTGAAAACCCTTGAAGAATTAGAAACCTTTATGCTTAAGCATGGTGAGAATATCATTGACATGCTGGGTGCTGAAGTAGACAGACTTGAGAAGGACCTGAAGGTAAATTTAACTGCTTATTAGTGAGTGCTTATTCTGTGATATATTTTAAACAATGTCACTGCATCTAATTTCTGGGATTTCATTTGTAAATATGAGAGAGGGAAAGAAGTTGATAGTACAAATGCAGATTTTCTTGCTATAGTATTATTATCTTAGTTCTGGTCACCAGCAAATCCTTATTTTTCCACTGATCCATTTGTTATATCTTTTATTCAACTTTATACCAACATAGAAAAAATTTCATTCAGTAGACCTGAATGTGCCTTTTTTACTGTATTCTCAGAATGTCAGCCTATTCTGTTTTGGCTGTAAAAAACGATTTTTTTTTAAACTTGTTCTTAGAATTTTATCAAATATTTCTGGATGATGGGACTGCTATTCAACATCTTTCACTGTTGTTGAAGCCGTACAGTGTTTATTTTACTTTACGAAAACCTCTCAGCTGTCTTATTTTTTTTTTTCATTCTACAATTTAAATACACTCTAGCTGATGCAGGAAAGGGTTCCCATTTTTAAATTTGTAAGTATATTGGGGCTGTCAGACTTACCTTCCTGGCATGAATTCAGAATTCCAAGTATACTGACCCCTAGATAAATGCAGTCCTGCCATGACTGTCTCTTCTGGCCATGTACTCAAGAGCATGTCTGTCCTTGCTTGTTATATTTCATAAATATTCTAGTTTTAAGTTTCTACCCCTAGGATTGTCCTGTTTAAGAATCAAAATATTATTTTTGATTTTAATTGCACCATCTGAATCAGTTCCTCCTGCATGGTTTTTGAGGAGCAGGATCATGCCTAATTTTTTTTATAAACATGGATACTGCTTTTTGTTATAGGCATATGTATATATATAGCAATTGTGTTGGTATTGAATATGGTTTACTAAATATACTAGGCAGGTTCACATACTGGATGTCTTTGAAGTCAAGACTTTCTCATGGATTGTACAATTCATATAATGGTAATAACATATTTCTATAATATTAGAAAATGCATATATTTCTTAATAGAAACAATAGAATCTTTATAAATCCCTTCAGTGGGATAGAACAAATTATTTTAGCAATTTTACCCATTATTCAGGTAAGTATCTGTTGAAACTTTAGGAAAGTGTGTATATATACGTCTATCTGAACGGTTTTATGGATGTGTTTAAAAAGAGACTAGATGTGGCACTCAGTGCCATGGTCTAGTTGAGGTGTTAGGGCTGGGTTGGACCCGATGATCTTGAAGGTCTCTTCCAACCTACATATTCTGTGATTCTGTGAAGACTCTACTGCCTTGTTAAAATTGAGAGCTTTTAACTCCATACTTTATAAAGCAGAAGAACTAATTTATCCATGCTGTTGAAAAATATTTTTCAAATGAAAAGATGAATTAGCCATCCAACAATGCCTTATAATATGGACAATGTTTATTGAAACTCTTCCTCATTTTAAAATAGTCCCTATGTTACCCAAAAAGGGAATTTGTTATCCAGCCGACAACATCATACCGGAAACACATTAATTGTAACCATGTGCCAAAATGTATTTGAATATTTTCCATAGATTGTTTTTAAATTTTATTTCAGCAAAGAAATCCTGATGTTCGTCATGTGGATTTGGAGATCCTGTAGACTTGAACAGGAGAAATCTTCAGGTTGCTCCCCGTGTGGAAAGAAGTCACGTAAAGGGCTGAAGAGCTTCTGAGATTGCAGTGACCTCGGCTCCATACCTCGCTTCCTTTGCCGTAGGCTTCCTGGACTGTTAGCACTGCTTCTGGTTCTGGAAGAGCGCTAGACTTGCAGACAAAAATTTCCATGGCAAAATCAGTTTCAAAAAGCTACTTGAGTCAAATTCCACAGGAGAGTCTGTCCAAGTATATTTACTGCGATCCAGAACTTAAGACTTGAGGTTTAGTTAGGCAAATACAGCTGCCTGAAACTATATGACACATGTAGTTTTTCCATTTGTGTCCCTCTGCAGTCTGTTTGCACTTCTTTAGTTTCTTTCAAGATATCATTAAAGGTTCTTGGGAGATATTAAGATTAGATAGGAAGAGTTTGTTCCAGTGGAACCTGCCAACCTTAAATTGTAATATTTCAACTGTATGATTGTTTCAGAGTTTTTCTTTTCTATGAGATAAATTGTTTCAAATGGGCGCTTGCCTTATCTCAAGTACCATGACCTGGAAACTTGCTTTTTGCCACCATTATGGTTACAACTGCACTTCAGGAAAACAAGGCTTTTCACCTTAGAGGAGCCAGCTGTATGGGTTTAGCCAGAGCACATTAAATTACTGTGAAAAATTACTGCATACAAATTTTGGTGCACTTCCACTCTTTAAATTTTGTTCTTTTTCTTCCCTACTTTGACACATGTTTTCTTCTTTGTAAATATCTTCAGATGTAATCTGGGAGATATTTATGGTAGTGCTTATTAAAAGTTACCTGGCATTTTTGGCTTTTTTATATTTTAATAGACTCTATTGCCAGATATGGTCTTTGCTAGAAGATGTGAGAGATGTAGCTGGAATATATAATAGTAAAAAATGATCTATTTATAATTAAACAAATGAATTCATTGTATTTTTAATTTATTTGCCGTTAGATATTTCCTGAATTCAAAACCACTTACTCTGAATTTTTTTGATAACTTGACCTTGCTTGTTTGGGAAAATAGTCATTCTATCAGTGGTCCTCAACAATCCAGAGATAAGTGATTAGTTTATAACTTTGAAATGTGAAATTCTAGAACTGTGTACAATTGTTTCAAGGCTTTCTGCAGTAGGTACTCAAGTTGTACCAGATTCTTTGAGACCCAGCCTGTATTAATAAGGCCATGCATACTGAACATGCAAGTTGAAATATAAATGAAATAACCATATTTAAATAGCACCGAGGGAAATATTTTATGCACTTTAATGTAAATTAAGATTTGCTCGTGGGTGACAGGTGGTAATAAGACTATCTCAGTAACTCAGTTGCTGAGTAAGGGCTGTATTGCTGAAAGAGGAAATGTTGATATGAAACACAAGTCTTCAAAAATCAATGTAAGATTATATTATAACCATTGCAGCAAATAATTGTGGAGACCAATATGTCTAGACCTGATGAAAAGCATTTTAGAATATTTTTTTCATGTATCACTTACCAGTGAACGATGAGAATGTAAAATAACATGCCTTTTTGACAACTGCAAAGCACTTTGCATGCTGGTCATTTTAAGTAGAAAAACATTCCAGAGTTAAGTTACAGGTGGGGGTTTACATACAGTAATTGTGAGTGAAAGGATCTCCTCAGTACCCTCTTCCATAATCCCCTTTCTGGTTTTCTCCTATTGTAAAACTAGTTAGTATATTTAAGCCTGATGATTTAAAATGTAGTTTAAAGGCAATTTGGAAGTCTCCCATATCAAATAAATAAGGCATATTTTAGGACATTATAAATAATTTACCTTTCTCCTTGCCCTTCTATGTAAAATTCATCTCATCTCAGAATGCACTCTCCTGGTATTAGTCTTATTCATGAGGAGCACTGGAATCTGGTAACGCATAACATGTTTTCTTCTCCCTAGAATATTTATATGGATTTTGAATTTGAATAAACACATTAATAAACCAGTTATTTCAGAAATCAAAAACCTGAAGAGAAGTAAAACTAGGAAAATGTTCTTCCTGCAGAGGTTAGAGAAGGCAGCCAGTGTTATCCAAGTGATTTGAATGCTGGAGTTACTGATGAATGAATAGTGTCAGTGTGCACTTTGCAGGGCAGAACTTTGCCTGCAAGATTAGTAAATGTTATCTCAATAGCAAAATGTTCCTGTATAATTTCAAGAGAAGGAAGTACGAGCTTATATTCTTACAGGACATCTGCTCCAAAGCCTATAAAAATGGTTTTTTATTCGTTGGAGGTGTAATTCATCTGAATTCTGATCTAGTTTCCTTATTTGTCAGAAAAATACTCATCCACACCTTTTGTTTATATTACAGGACAGAACTGAGTTCCTTGTCTCCCAGTTACTTTACTGATTATAGCATGACAGTATGTTAAATTCAAGATGCCAGGATTTGAGTGTTTTGGGGTACATTACTGTTGACCAGTCTGAGGACCCAGTTCCTTTTTTTAAAATGACCTGGATGGTGATGTACTACAAAAAGGCTGGCAGACTGGTTTTGGCAGTTCCTTGTAAGTTTACATGTCATGCAGTTGGATGAACTACTGATTCATTGAGCCTGCCAGGTTGGAAAGGAACAGTAATTCCAAGCTGTTACATTTTAATTTATATGTTATAATTTGCAAATTGTTTTTAACAGATAGGACATTTTTAGTGCTTTTTTTATTTAACTGTATATTCAAAACCTTGAGGTAATCTGGGTCCACTGCTTAGTTTACTTTTGGTTTAATGTTTTTGAGGAAATAATTAGCTGATATATTTACATGATAGAGTCCTCAGATTAAAGACCTGTATATGTGTGGAGGAGTGAATTTTTTTTAATCACAAATGCAATTACAGAATCTTTTTTTTTTTACTGATTTTAAGGAAAAGAAGTGAGGATTTACCTAACAATAAAGTTATGTTCTAGGATTTTTTCAATTAAGGTGTGGTGTTTTAAAATAATTTATTTCTGTAGACTGGCCTTTCAGGTTCTTTTTGTTTCAAATTGTGTTCAAGGTACGGCTGCCCTCTCTGCTTTGTGGAAGATGTCTTACATGCTGTGCAGTGACTCATAATTCTGTAAAACTTGCAATATTTGAAAAACTTGTCTTCGTGTTCCAATATACTGAATGATCTTAATGTATTTTAAGTCCAAGTTGGCTGGATATTAATAATACCTTTTTCTGTAGAATGTTTTTTTTCTGTAAAAGAGAATATTTTGAAGTGATTATCTTTCCCCCAGCAATGAACTTCAAGTATAAATAGTCTCTATTATACACTGGAATCCAGCATTTGATGTGGTGTCCCTTTCCCCCCCCACTTTTAAAGCATTTATTAAGGATACAGTGGTAGTAATAAATACCCCAGTGGATTACTGTATTATAGGGACTATTTGGTGATTTGTGTTCTGGTCCAGAAGTAGTGGGGGGAACACATTTTTTGAGGACAAGTTTGCATCCTTTATTCCTCGTGAATCATCCTTGAACCGAAGGATTTTAGACTCTATTTTTTCCTTCCTTGAATTCCCACATGGATTTTATTGCTTTTTTAAAGTGACTCTTACTTTTGGAGGAAGAAGCCATTATGAACATCTTATGTTTTTAAAAGCAGGGCTAAATTCTACTCTTGATCTGTGAATTTTGTACTTCTTGTTCATTAATAGTTGAGAATAGTGACTACTGTTTTGAAAGCTACAAACCATGTTAGCCAAAACCAAGTTTTCTGGTTCTGTCAGGTGCAACTTTTTCAGCAGTATCTGGAGACTCAGTCTTTGAGAGATTTCTACTGCCCTCTCTTTGATAGAGGAGAGTACTGGAATGTTTTTAGGTATGTTTTGTCTATGTTATACATTGATTGCAGTCTTGTGTCCTCTTTATTTGTAGTAATTTTACCGGTTTTTTTCAGTAAAAAAGAAAAAAAAATGCATTATAGAAGTACCTCTAGTAGGGATGAGTACATCAAATACAGTCTTCATGCAAAAGTTTTTATGCCTTAGTCTATTCAAAGTGTGGCAGTTTTTGAAAATTATCAATGAAGTAATCCTTTTTCTAAACTTGACTTAGATGTTTTCCTTATAGAGGAAACCAGAGCACCATATAGTTTAGGATTTGAAAATAAAGTGTTTCCTTTTATGTTCATATGTTCTTGAGGCAGTTTGGCATGGTAGAACAACTGATGAATATTGTCTCCTGTATGAAACCTGCCCTTTTGTGCATACCTGAAGGCTTGTAGAAGTGAACATAAAATGACAGTGTGCTTTTTTCCTTCTAGCTTAAGTATTGTGCTGCTTCTATTCTTATTGTTGGCTCTGAATAGAGAGTACCACTAACATCTCTCTTGCAGTTTACCTGAATAATGTAAATGAGAAGTTGAGATGTTCCAAAAAGATTTTTTTATGTAGAGGGTTTGCATAGCTTAAGCAATTTTTCCTTTCTTGTAAGTGAGACAGAAATCATTAAGATCAAAAGTAGACTATATTACATTAAAAAAGAAATAGAATCCAGGCTCTAAAGCATAGTAGTTCAATTTTTGAAATGTATGTCCTTTGAGGAAAATAAAATGGAAGCTCTAAGTGGATGTAGGGTCTACAGAAACTGCAGTCAGGCTTTGCTGAAGCAAAAGAAACTAAAAGTATATGACAGAAAGAAAAGAATACAAGGAAGGAAAAGATCTGAGAAGTTGAGCACTTGGAAATAGGAAAGGATGAAAATCACCTAAAAAACTTGTCCAGAAATAAGAAATAATGATTGGAGAAGTAAAGAACAGTAAGAGATATTGTATTAGAATGCACAAATCTAGATAGGATGAGGTTATGTTCTGATAGTTGGGTAATTCCCCCAGCAAAAACGTGTAATTTTTTGCTGTAATGAAAATCAGAGCCTCTGTCTATCTATGTCCTGATAAGGTTTTCAGCCTTGCAGGTACAAACCTATTTGTCCACTGAAAACTGCTAAGGGTGATGTAATCTCAGTTGTTGGTGATGAGGTATGTGTTTGGTAAGTGGAAGGTGAGTAATGTTATTTGTGGAAGTGAGAGCTGGAGTGAATTAAAGAGAAAATTAATTGATTCTTGTAGGCAGAAGATGACTGAAGCACCATACTGAACGTGCTGTGGAAAAAGAAGTGCCCTGTTCTGAGGTATACAGAATTCTTGAAGTGGACTGTAGTCATTGATGAATACATTAGTCTGTATTTTTCAGTTTGCTGAGATGTCTGTGGATAAGCAAGATTTCTAATTAAATCACATTCGGAAAAGCAGATGAAACATTCAAAATGTAATGTGAAAAAAATGTACAGTTTTTAATACCACAGACACTATCATAATTATAATAGGTGAAAATATTCTGTATTATGTAGGGTGCTTGTGGACATTTTTTTTCCCTGTGTAAATCAAAGCCACCAATTAAAATAAAAGGTCGTGGTTACTTTTTATAAGTGTTACACTAACAGCAAGCCCAGTCAAATTTTTGCATAGCTGGCATTCATAGTTCTGTTCTGGGGAAGAGGTGCCTGTTAAAATAGTGGAATACAGGTCCATAATCTAGGATAAATTTGGTTTTTGTAATCTAAATTTAGACAGTGTTTAAAACTTTAGAGGTTGTGATCAGCTGCTTCAAATCTAAAGTCAGAAGAAAAAAAAAGCAATGATGTGTAAATGATGTAAAATAAAAGGGATTTTGTAAGCTTCTCTTCAAATTAAATATGCTGAAGAACTGTGTGAGAAGTGTTTGAAAATGCCTAAAGCGTTTAGAAAGCATTTTGTCTGTTGCCAAGATGGTATTAAACTTGAAAGTCAACAGTGAGGATTTTTCACTTATGGTAGAACTTTCAAAGGGCAATCTCCAAGTCAAAATCTATTTTTCCATGCAGCCTGTTAATTGGATTCACCAGCCCCCTCCCCACCCTTTGCCTTGCATTTTGGTGTACTGGCTTTTTCATTCTGTGTCTTGGTTGCTCCATATTAATATGGGGAAGTCATTTTGATTTGTGAGGTGTAGACATTGGAATACTTACCTGCATATGTTCTTTGTTTTGTAATTATACTTGAATTCAGTACATTCTGTATCATGTCTGGAAGTTGTAATTACTCAGTAAAATGTTACATAGCCAGTAAGGGTTGTGTTCTGTTAATTTAAGCAATGTTGTATGTATTGAAAAAGTAAGCAACAGCACTGGCTTTAGGCAGCTGATGATTGGCTACATTTCTGAATTCAGATTTCCTATAACCATTTTATGGATGTCCATCTATTTGTTCTAGGTATTCAGTCTGTCTTTGTGACGCTGGCACACACTGTTCAATAGCATGAGTTTGGTGAGGGAGCAACCTGCCCAGGCTGGCCAAGCTCTGTATTTGTTCTCTGAATCTCACTGCCAACTCTGCCTCTCATCCTATTCACCCTGCCCTCAAAGAGGGCAGTTCCTTTCCCAGTACTGAGAAAGATCTTTCTGCCTGCCTCAGAGGGCCCACTGGCACTGTCTCCATTTTGGACTAGATGTAAGGATGACATCAAGATAGTACTACAGATGGGTTGCATGTCTGTGTGTAGTCAAGGATATGAAGAATTCCTTGAAGAGGTTGGATTTATGTGTTAGGCTTGCATAGTAACCATAGTTTCACAATCCCAGCAAAGCTGTCCAAGCCTCTTCAGAAAAAGCTTGAAATTAGTCAGCTTAGAAAGGATTTATATGTACTGTCTGGTACACTTAAGCGCTACTTTTTATCACTAATACCAATAAAACCTATTATCCAGTTACAGGAAGAACCACTTCTAGCTGGGCTAAAAAAATTTATATGGTTGGAAAGAAGAGTCAGGCTGATGAAGTGGAGAAACTGAAAAACTGGAATTTTTGTCTGTATGGTATCAGATGCCAGAAATAAAATGGTCAAGCAACATATTGCAGGAAAGATTTTGGCTATGTCCTTATTACTAAAGATGTTTCATTTCATAGTTAAGAGACTCCCTTTCTCAAGAGAAGTCTGTTGACTTCCTATAGTTTTGTTGTATTTTTTTTTTTTCTAATAAACCAAATGGCACCAAGATCCACCTGAGCAGAGAAGTGACAGACTTGAGGGCCCTCATCTCTTGTCTATTTGAGGTCAAGTGCAAATATTGGGCTGTCTTTGGGCTGTTGGAATAACCAAGCAAGTGGTCTAAGCCACTTTGAAAGAGGGAGAGAGCTCTGTCTTTTCATGTAATATAACCTGGAATCTTCAAAATCCATTGTTTGCTGTCTGTGGCATTTACTGAAAGGCCATTCCAAAATAATTGTGTTAAATGGGGAGTAAGGGTTGAAGTGGGACCTTGCAGTCAGCTGGTTGAAGGTGATCTTAAAAGTCCAATTCAAAAATGATTTTTTCTGTCTCTGCAAATATTTTATGAGGGGCTTATTAAAAGATCATGAAAAGTAAGCCTTCCTTTGGCATTTGAATTAAACTTTTTTTGAAAACCCTAGGAAAAGGGACATAATATCTGCTTTCACAGTTGCGCCAGCTCAGCTCCAGTAAATTATGTGTATTGATTTACCCGAGCTCTTTGTGATTTTATTTTTTTTAAATTCAACTTCAGTTCTGATGCTGAATTGGGGCTTAGTAAGATCTTTTCTAGGTTTTCTTTCTGACAGTTGAGGTGACGTAAATGTAATTCACTGCTTTAGTGTAAACTGATATTCAGTGTTTTAGAGAAGTATTTTTTTTTTACCCCAAATACTGTTTGAACAGCAGTCTACCTACTGTTCAATTTACATTAAATGAGGCTACTCCAGATACACTAAACATTAAGTTTGGTGTTTAAATGTGGAGATTTTATTTTTTTCTAAGGCAGTCATAAAGAAAACCCATCTTGAATTTGATACACATAAAAGTGCATTCATATATGAACCTCTCTGTCTGCATGTTGTATGTAGGTGTCTTTGGCTGCAGATTTGTACCTAACTGATATTTCTCATGAAAGACAACTTTCTCAGCATCTCAGCAAAAATAATACTGTGGAAGAAGATCCTGATGAATTTGGGCAGCTTGGAAACCTTGATGCAAGAAAGATTTTCCAGTAAGGCTGCAGCTTGAATCCATTCTGCTCCTTTCCCTTTATGCTTTGCAGTGATTTCATTGGTTCTGACCTTCAGTGTAGAACCTCAGATTCCAGGTGGTTCAAAACAAGAGTTTTAGGTGGAGAACACTAATTCCAAAATCTGTGTTCCAGGTGCTCCATCTGCTGAGTAGATATTTGGACACTTCTGGATCATTGAGGGAGATGTGCAGTGGTACTCTGGCTAGCATTTGCTGGGTTTATGAATGTGTCAAAGTCAACTTTTTTTCATGGAAATGTCTCAGCCTGGAACAGTCTTCCTGATGCTGTGGATGGGAAAGATACCCCAGGTGTTTCCTTGACATTCCATTTGTCAAGAGACTGTGTTGGAATTTGCTGCTATGCTTCTTTGGATCATCCTTTGCAAATAAAAAAATCCCTCTTTGCATCAGTTCAATGAGTAGTTCAGGTTTTGGCTCTTTGAGGTTCTCAAATAATTTTGGAAGAAGAAGTTCAGCTTTTCAATCACATTGCCACCAGGCATTTTTGAAAGATTTAATTAGACTTTTTCTGCTGTACTATTGACCTTGTTCCTAAATGGGAACTACATTTAATATTAACTTTTCTAATGGGAAATTACTTTGAGTCATTAGCAAACCTGTTTCTTTCCATTTTCCTACAAAACAACCTAGGGTGAGGCAATTATATCTGTCAGATGAGTGGGAAAGTTTAAAGCATCTTTAAGGACAAAAGGGTTTTTTAGCTTTTTCCTAACATTGTTGTATAAGTTCATGTCAGATTTTTTTCTCTTGATTTAGCTAATTAATCTGCTGGTGTGGCTTTTTTTCCCCCTTAATGTGATACATTTGCAGTAGAAGCTGCTTTTGTACTTCAGATGTTGAGGGGTCCATGGAGGAGGGTTTTTGCATTCACAAGGCAAGGTCATATACTGAGATCTGCCAAGAATTCCAAGGGGCTCCCTGGTGCAGCAGGGAAGGTTCATCCCTGGAGACCTGTTTAAGTATGAACTTGCTAGGAAATAACCAAGACAGAGCCTCTGATTTAAACAGACCTTAAGGAGTGGTCAGGTCACATCTGTGGTGTTGGTTTGCTCTACCAGTAACTAAGATCTATGTGATGGTTGCCTGGAACCATATTCACACTTACCTTGTGCTGAAGCACTGGGATACTGTTTGTAGTTACTGATGAGCAAAAGTAAAGAGTCAGGTAGGGAAAGATGAGTTCTTTTTGAGATATGGAGTTTTTTTTTTGTGATTATGTGCATGTTTCCAAACAGAAACTCACTTTGGAAGTTAGTACATGTTGTATTGTTGTCCATGCTGCCTGAGCTAGTGGCAGTCCACTGGCTTCAGTCAGTGCCTCAGCAGAGGGAAGGAGGCAGAAAACCCTGCCTAGCTGAACTCTTGAGGACAAGATTTTGCAACCTGATCAATCTTTTTAAAGTAAGATTACAAACACTTTAATAATATGAGCTTGCAGATGAGCTTGTTCAAAGCAAATGAGGTAAAAACTACCTTCATATGCAGGAGGTTCAGTGTTTGACTTGGATCTCAACCTTCTCTTCTGGGACATTGCCTTACCAGTATGTTTAACAGGTATTTAGTGGAAGAGTGATAAAACGTGACATTATTTAATTACACTCTCCATCTGTGCTGCTTGTTCCACTGCAGTTACCTCCCAGGCTTGCTTCTTCCCCATCCCAGGTACCTCTTCTGTAGCCCTTCTCCCTGCCTGCCCAGCCCCAGGCACTACCTCTCACGCTTATCCCCTTCCATATGCCCTGCCGTTAGAACTAATCTCTCTTTTCAAGCTTCATAAACCCACTTGCTGCCTCAGGTTCCCTACTTAGGTACCCTTCTTCCCTGCCAGCTTTCCTGGCTGGCATCCTGCCTGGACTACTCCTTCACCCTGTTTGGTTTACACAGAGCCCATCGCAGTTCCCTCATGCCTCCGGATCTACCCTCGGACATTTCCAGCCACTGCCCAAAAGTCTGGGAAGTCAAAGTATTTCAAAGAGAAGCTAATTATAATTTTTTCCAGATGGATTAATACAGGTCTTCTACCTCCATTTCCCAGAGTTACCTGAAATTATTTTGGTGGGGGATTAGTAAACTGTTCTCACTAATTATGACCTTCACAAAAAAAGCCCCAGTAGGCTGAAGCCCCTGACCTAGAAAATACTTGCCCAACCCCAGATAATTTTGCAGCATTACAGGCACCCGAAAGCATTGTTTTATAATGGCACTGTTTGGTAACCATGTCAAGTGGCTGGCTGCCTGTGGGCAGACCCTGGCTTTACAGCCCAGCAGCAGGGGTTTGCCATGGTGAATGTTTGTCACTGTAATTCCTCTACAAATTATCTGGAGCCAGGATTTTCTAAAGCTTTTAAGAGAACAGCATACATTCAGCTATCACCGGATTCTGAATTAAAATGGGATTTAAACGTCACTGCTTGAAAATCCAGGTTTTAAGATTGCAGATGGGTTACTTCCTTTGAATAGTCTTTCTATTTAACCAGCACATAAATCTATGTGGTTGTACATTGAGGTGAAAATGATTTATATTATATTCATACTTGAATTCTTCATAATCTTTCACTGTGTTTTCTGGAGCTTCATACCAAACAAGCATTTAATGCTAAAGCAAACGCTCTAGCTCTTTATATAAATCTAAAACTTTTAATATACATTTATAGTGAGACACAGGTATCATGGCTGTCACACTGACACAAGATTGCCTCTAGAGAAAGAAAGAGACAGGTTAACCAGAGACTAACTTTTATTGTGCATTTTTATGCAACAGAACAAATGGAACTGGAGGTATGTAGTAATAAAACCAATATTCAAATTAGAATTAACACCTGAAATAGTAAACTGTAGGTAACAAATGTCTTTATAATTAAAAAATATTGACTGTTTAAAAAATTCTCTAAGATTTTATATTCTTTAAAAGAAATGTGTGTTGCCACATAGAAAACAATTCACACATCCTATAGAAATTGTCACAAAAACCTTACTAGTCTATATTACACTATGCACTTTTCTTTTGTACAATATCTGATAAAGGTCTATCCCTAACCTGTACTTACTCTACACAGTACAATCATCATAAGAAAGTATTCATAGAATTAACTACACCATAACAATAAAAATATCAGGATTAATGTTTTTTTTTCTTTTAATCACAGTTTCTCCACAAATATTTGTCATAGAAAATATAGCGAAGGCATGTTGGCACAGATGGGCGTGCAGTGCTGCTACACAAAGTTTGAGAGAAGGCAGATACATAAATGACAGTAAGATTAAAGCCTATGGAAGGATAAGACAAGAATCTCTATCCTCCTGGGACTTTGTGGAGTGACATGATAGATAGCAGTTTCCTTCTGTCGCTGGGAAGGGATGTGCTGGCTTATAAAGCACACTGCCTAAATATGGATATCTGCAAGGGCTTATGTGCTATCTATTATTTCAAGTCCCATATCTAACATATTGCAGCTATTTAGATGCTTCCATGTGTATGAATTTATAACACCTAATGAACAAATTAATTGGAATAAGTTGTTGTGCAAGGTTTGGGATTTTTAAAATGAAATGTCTGGATCAAGTGGCCATGACGGCAATTAAAAACAGACAACTGACAAAAGTCTGTTACTTTAAAACCAAACACGAACAAAAATATGAGCTGGTGTCCATTAATACCTGTCTGTGACCATGATTCATGTCACTGGCCAGTGCACATAAGCAATTGAGGATAAAATTTTGTTCATAAAGAAAGGTCCAAACCTGCAAAGCCATTTCTACTGCCAAAGTGGCTTTCAGGATGAAATTATGCTTTTGGTTATTTTGCACAATGAACGTAGAGGATTGTGAGTGGTTCCAGGATGCTGGCTATGCTTTTTACACTAAAAATAAAGCTAGGCTTACTAGTTATTTCAGCAAATCTTTCAGTTATTGAGAGGTCTGTCCAGTTCAGTAATTCTGTTCTGTGACTGTTAAGAAGTGTTTATATCATAAACATCATACAATTAAGCATCTGAAAGGAAACGATCACAATGTTTACAAAAATACAGCATGATACATATTGCTGTGGACAAATTTACAGTTTAATGTTGACTCACACATTCTGACATGTTTTACCAAATAGTTCTGGCATGTGTCACCACATTAAACATAGACCAGCAAGACTTACACCATCGGAGCAATGTAACATCTTCTATTATAGTTCTTTTTAAAAAAGTGTAAGTTCAACACCGAAAAGCTACTATAGGATATCTGTACTGTGACATTTCTATACACTGAATTTCTCCTCCAGAGGCCACCATGTGGTGTGACCAGTCCAAAAAAGTCACCTCCTGCCTGTAATGAAGGAATGCTGTTCTACACCCCTTGTCTAGTGAGGTCCTGCTTGACTAAACTGCTAGTTGACTTTTAGAAAATAAATTAATTATTCTGGGGCCAGCGCATACCTTTTAACCCCCTTTCAAAAAAATCACCAAAATTAAAGTGAACTGAGAGGCATTGGACATTTGAGGGCCTAAAGCACATGGGGACTGAGCAAGGTCCTTTCTATGGCAGTGCATGGTGAGCCTGTGTCCCGAGATACCCCACGGGCCAGGAGAGACCGGTCACAGCCCCAGGCAGAGGGGAGGAGGGAGCTGCACCCCAGAGAGCCCTTCCTGGCCTTTGAGGAAGGGTCCTGGTGCCTCCTGCCTTGCCTGGTGCGTGGGGAGAAGGTTGGGAAGGGGAGGAGAAGGGTAAAAGGAGCCATTAGTAGCTACGCTTGCGGCTGGCACAAGGCGGTGAGGAAAGCTGGGGAGTAGGAGAGACGCGTTCAGGAGAGTCAACGCTGATGAGGTAGCACTAAGGATGGTCAAAAGTGAAGTGAGCTTTCTTTCCAAAAAACAGTTCCCTCTACCTGCCAGTGGGGAAATGTTGCCTCAGGAAGTGTTGGTTCAGGCTGTGGAGGATGCCAACACCGGCCTGAGTGAGCACACAAAGGTAAGGAGATGGAAACGCCCTGATGTGGAAAGGAAAGGGCACCATTTCTTTGGCATTGCATATTTCTGGTGTGGATCAATTTAGAGGGATAATGGACTCCCAAACATTTAAAACTGACCTTTTTTAGAGGATTGAATCTTGTTTTTAAAGCTAGTATCTGCTTCCAGTGTTGTGCACCATTGTTAATTCTGCTCCAACAGCTCTTTTCTTACAGCTCTCAGTCTGAATCCCATGTCTACTTACTACAGAACGCTAAACTAGGCTCTTCTTGCCCAACCCCTCCCTGAATACAACACTGAGCAACACCAGCATATTGCCTCACCTCTTTCAAGGAATGGATATAAAACACAAATTAAAATGAAAACAAGAAAAGGCAATTTAAAGCCTCTAAAGCTACGTAATATGGCTGCGGAATAGGAACAGACAAAGGAAATCAGTCTTCTGAAATGGCAATTTGTTTTTAGCAATCTTGTTTTAATGAAAACTGTCATGATCAACTCTAATCCTCTAGAAATCTAGATAAATATACTGTCTATCTGATATACAATGCAATTTTTATCTGTTAGAAGTGCCTGTTATTGTTCTGGGTCTTTGAAGGATTCTGCTGTTGATGAGTGCTGCTGTTTTACTCGGGAAGCTTAATTTCCTGACAGAGTTGGCTAAGAAAGTCCCTGGATTTTCTATCTTGTGTGATATTTTAAGGTAGCATTTATAATAATGTTCTTTTCTGTTAGAAAATAGGAAACTACTTTTTTTTTGTTGTAAAAGTGTGCAGACTTGTACTTAAATCTTCTAGTCAAGCAAAGCAAATAGCACCTAGCTGTTCTGAGTCCAGGCCTGGGATTGTTATCAATAGGCTGAAGAGACAGGAGCTGCTGTTTCTTTTGACATTTTTATAGTTTTTAAATGACCTTTCCTCTACAACTGGATGAAATGAACTACATGTTCCCTTTGAGTGAGCTATGAAAGGCTTGGAAAAAATAGGCACTGAGAAGTCCCATAAAGCAGGTGTTGAAATGGATTTCTTTCTGTTAACTGGGATACGGTAGGATGGAGAAGCTGCAATGTATGCAGTATGTGTTCAAACATGCTTTGGACTCCTAAATGACAGCAGGGTTAAGTATGTTCGACAAACAGTCTCTCCTAAATTAAGTGGTTGCTACTGCTGTACGATGTGGCTCTCACTGCCATCAATCTGCAGGTCCATCTTGCATACCTCTGTTGAAGACCTCGTCCTGTGATCCCGGGTGCTCAGTGCCTTCATAATAGGAGCTGCCGTTGTGCAGGAAAGTCCCCACGGCGCGGCCCTGGCGCGCGTGTCCCACCGCGTCACTGAACACCTTGTTTATCTGCTCCTCAGAGGGCATCCACCAGTCGGGGTTGGAGGTGCAGTGCATCCTAATGAACTCTGCAAGAAAACATGCAAGGAGAAAAAGCAACTTGTCTTGCCAGCATCTGGTACTGCCCAGGTGTCAAAAGCTCATGGGAAATAAGAAAGGAGGCATTGCTGCTCTACTTAAGCAGAAGTAAAGCCTTATGGGGGATGCCATGATAATGCCACTTGGACCTATTTTATTTCTGCACAAGTGTGTTTTTCCACATGCAGTGTATGTTGTTATACCTGAGCTACCTAGGGGACTCATGGGACCTGGATATAAAATCCCTTCTTGTGGAAATACAAAGAACTAAATTGAAGTGAAGGCTGTGATTCAGCATGTGCAATATGTGTGGAAGCTAACATGAGCCAGGACATATTTCACTAGAAACCTGTTGGTAGCTACATCTCAAGCTGATTGCTGTTGGATCTTTCTGACCTCCCTCTGCTGGCTCCATCAGCACCTGCAACCTGCAGGAGCCTCCAGCCTGCTGAAAAATGCCACTGCCATGATTTCAGTTTGGTGCTCCTGTCTGTTTGGGATATCTTACTTTTAAGATCTGCTATTTTCACCTCCCTGTATTTTACACCTTTTTTTCAGAGACTAATTTGGCTTTAGAAATAGCTAAATGAGATCAGAGGGCTGATTTGGGGAGCCCTGCAATAGTTTTCAATGCAGAAGAAAATGAATTGTACTGCATGTATTTTAGCTATTTAAATAGCTGCTGCTGCCACATACAGCTATTTGTATGTGATGATTACATTTTTTATAATTTATTTTTCAGATTCCTTTATTTTCAGATTCTGCTATATGCTAGATTTGCAGAAGGTGCCTTGCCATTTCTGGAATTGTAACTGCTAGACATAGCTCAAATGGGTGTATTTGAACTTTGAAACATCCAAATACAATTTTAAATGTGAGGGCATCTTATTAGAGATATTGGACACACTGTACCTCATATAGAAACTGAGCTGCTTATTTATTCTGTAACATTAGTTATTCCCTCATGCAGCATTGTGTGTCCCAGGATATTTTTAAATTCTATTTGCTACTGTTGACAAGCCAACAGCACAATAAGTGGTGTAAGGTAACTTCATTACTGTCACCACATCTCCAGACAGGCAATGCTGTGCTTTTACATGAGTTCCCGTGTCTGCAAGGTATCTCATCTGTTGGACAATTAGGATGTGATTTTTGCATAGCTCCTCCAGCAGTGTGTCTGCAAAAGTGATAGCAATCTCTGTTTTAAATTCATTTCCCTGGAAATCCACACAGGCAACAGTAATTCCTACCTAGTTATGTTCACATGTGCCCCCACAGACTCATCTTTTTCTCAGAGAAATGGTTACCATGTAAAGAAGTAATGCTATAATTTAAGCATGCCAGGATGTTTTAAAACTGGTTCCAGACACCAGTCACTTGTAGGAATATATTAAAAATGTTTATATATATTTAAACTCTGAGTGCAGACAGAGAACCAATTTACACTCCCTGCTATAGTGGAAATGCATAATTAGCTGGGTTGAGAATTAGACAGACACTTGTTACCTTGGCTTGTAAATGAGTAGGAGCTAGTGGCCAGCTCACAGCACTGGACAAAGTTGTCATGTTCCCACCTACACACTAAAGCCCAAAGGGAGAGCTGTCTACTCTGCTTTCTTAGCTGGTCTTTACATACTGCATGTTTTGGCTTCCTCTTCAAGCTTCTGAAAATTAAAGAAACTACCCTTTCTCTTTCTCCCAAGGAGTGCTCCCCACGTTCTGTGTCCAGGACCTCAGGACAGGGAGTGGCCACAAGCGAAGTTTCACGTATGAGTGAATTTACTATTAGTCTTGGGAGGCAGGTGACAGAAAGGGGTATCAACACTGAGCTTGTGTGTACATTATTAAGTGATACTTTAAGTTACTTAGTAAATCTTATAGTACTTGTATCCAGCCTTCGTTTTCCAGGAGAACTTCTGGGCCCCTGAATCTCTCCCTAGACCTCTGCAGCATGGTGTGCGAGGGCCTTGCCCTTCAACTTAGCTCTGATAGATTTCTGGCAGACTCTCATACAGCAGGTTAAATGATAATTTTGTACTACAAAAGGAGCTTGTTTGCCTAATTTGCCTGTATGTAAAATTTGAGTTCATTACCTGGTTGCATCAATGTACTCTAACCACAAGTCTTACCTACTTAGCCTTGCTGGACTCATTCTTCTACCCTAAATGGGAAGAGGCCCATATATCTGATGTGTATAGCCACTTTGGACTCCAGCTGAATGAGTGAAGATATTTTTATCACTGCCTGACCACAATATAGCTTTTTACGTTGCATTGGTTAGTAAAACAGTCTTGAGGTTAATTCAACCAAAATTTCATGCATCTGCTCAAAAAATACTATAAAGTTAACTATGAGTTAATTAAAGAAATAATAAGCACATGCATTTATACAATGCAGATGTTGATACTAAAAGCATATTTTTACTTCAGCTTTAAAAAGTCCTGTTTTGTACGGTTTATCATAAAGCTTGGTACCAGCCTGTTCAAACAATTTTGGGAAACCAAATACACAACATTCTTTTCAATCTGTATCCTTTCTGTGCAATATCCTCACTCTCTGACATGGTGAAATGCTTGCAAAATTCCACTCCCTTTCCAGGCTAAACACGGGGGAAAGTTGTTCCCTAATATTTTCAGGCAATGTTGCATCAGTATGCCAAAAGTAAGTTAAATTCTTGACAACGCGCTTGTGTACACTTTGTAGGTAATTAACCTGCAGGTGTTCCTGACCCTAGAAGATGTTTTCAGTCCTACTCTGAAACTCAGCTTCTAACCCCAATGATGCACTGTGTTCTTGTGCATCATTTCCTTACTAGACATCAGACTGTAACTGTTCCTTTGGTTAGTTTTGTTGTGTATTGTGGTTAACAAATGACCTGAGTTTATTATAAAAGACTGTAATCGGCATTGCCTGGTTTTGCTTCACTGCTTTTTGAAGTGTGTTAGTGTCATGTGTCCTTGCATGTCTCCTCTCTTAAACAAGAGGCCTTGTTTTTCCCATCAAAAACACCCCAAACACATATATTATACATACATACATACTTGTATGTATGAGAAGGAAGTGGAGGGTTTCTGGGTGCTTGTCACCTGCCTGTGAAACCCCTTCTAGTTCTGCAACTGCCAGCCAAACGCTTCTACTGAGCCAGAGCCAATGTGGTGAAATGAGATCACATATGGTGGACACTGAGCGAAAAGATGCAGTACCTCTGAGACATGTTACTTTAACTGGATCCAGAGGACGTCTTTCAGGACCTGTCTCTCCTGACTGCACTGACCTTTTCCTTTTCCCAAGGCCGCATGAGTACTTAAGCTCATCGGTTGTGAAAACAAATCTGATGAGATAGCGAAGGAGCCGTCGTCCATCTTTCTTGGAAGAATTTACGGCCTCATCCCACTGTTTACTAGTGATGTAGACAGGGTAGTTGTTCAGCAACTGCTTACTCCCCTGAAAAAGTGAAATATTTCTGTTGCTTATCTTACAAGGCAAATCAGTGAAGATGTCAGTTGCAATAAAAGATACGTTTTTAACTATCCACGATACTGACAGTGAAACACAACCCAAAGTGAACACGTAATTGCTCTTACAGAGAATGAGTACTTCTAAAATTACATTTCCATTTTCTAGAACTCAGATCGGGTGAGGTACGATGAATACATTTTGAGACGTGAAGCTATTGATAATTTCCACTTCCACAAGCAGGTTAAAAAGAGTTAAGAATCAGCAACTGGGCATACTATTTAAGTGTAATGTTTCTTCTTAATATGTTAAAATGCATAGAAAGGGTCTTTGAAGAGCGTGATCAAATGGATCACTTCATCACAGCTGATAGTTTCCTTCAGAGGTGACTCTTTTGGTCTATTTTTATAATAAATTTATTACTTCTGTATAACACACCTGAAACTTGACAGCAATTATGTTACTGTGAAAAATGTAAAGAAAATAAATAAAGGAACTATGAAAACTAATAGCTTCATTATTATTAATGAATGCTGTATTAACTCAAATTATAGCTTTAAAGAAATGCCACTGTGTCAGCTGGAAAGAAATTTTGCTGTTAACCTTCATAATTTGTGTGCTTCAATATTCCAACATTAAATGAATGCTGTGGGACTAATTACGGTGATTCCTGTAATCCACACACATTATAAGCCCTCTTAAGTCAATTGTACCTAAATTGTATTTAATTCTTGTTGCCCATAAAACGCTATAGTTCAGGATTACCCAATTAACGTGAGATGGTACTGTTAATATACTTGAAATAATTGAAGTACACAATAAAAACCCAAACCACACCTTCCTAGAGACTCATTCACTATTACAGCTGCACCTCTTTATCAAAACACGCAAGTCTAGAAGCCCAATTAGTGAAGTCTGAGTAGCCCTCAGGTCTGACAGGAGCTTGCAGTGAGCTAGAGAAACCCAGGTCTGATGCTCAGGGAGGCACTCAGTCACATGTCATGCTTGTGGGCAACTGCTGCAAAGTTCTCACTTCCAGGCCTTTGATATCTGGAAACTATTTTAAGGACTACCCTTGCCTTCTTTCGTATATTTATTATAGCATCTTGGGAGACAGCTTGAGAGCATCTTTGAAGTTTTTCCTCAGGTATTTGCTTTTAATTTTTTTGCAAGTTTGATAAATACATGGAAGATTGAATTTAGTGAAGACTGTGCTTATTATCATTAGATAATATGTATTATCATTAGATAATATCTAATAATCATTAGATAATCTGTATGATCCAGAGTCACACCACCTCCCAGTGGGGTTAGCATCACTGGGAGCTCAGCCTGTGTGACTGTCTGCTACATGTCTGCCTTGCTGCAAGCTGCTGGCTAAGACAGCTATGGACAAACCCAAAACGCTGCAAAGGAAGCCAAAATGTAAGGGAAGAGATGGGCTTTGTCTGTCTGAGGGGCCACTCCCCCCCAAACACCTCAACACTTCACTCACTTCCCCGTGGCTGTAAATTCAAGCTTGTAACCCCTAAGAGAAAAACTCTTCACCTATAGTCTAGCCATGGTATAATCTGGGGCTTTCTCTTTGCACTTCATTATTCCTCATGTTACTGCAAACAGGTCAGAATCAATTCCTGCCCCTTCATTCATGACACAGGCTTTAGTTTTTGCCCAGTACATGAACCCCTGGGAAACCAGTAGTAAGTCTGAAGAGCTCTGCCATGGAAGAACATTACAATCCATCCAGTCCAGCTCCTTGTCCTCTTCCAACACTGTGAAGGAGCTGGGGAAGGAAGAAGAGCAGAGGGGCAGCATGGAAACTCTTTGGAGGTAACATACTCTTAATGCTGAAGTAATTGTGACCACTCTGTCCCAGGGGGAGCTGGCATGAGTGGTCCCTTGGCTTGTTCCACTTCATCAGTACAAAGGACCACGTGATCCTCATGCTGGTACTTAATTCTTTTTCAGCAGCTAGCTTCACATCCCTTTTATATAAAATAAGTTGTTTTCCTACCTTAGATTTATGAAACTTATTTTTTTCCTATTAAAAAAACCCTTTAGTGAAGCAATGACCATTTTTACTGATACCTCTGCAAAGTATAAGCTGCAGGTAACTGTAGGTGCTGCCTTGCTTTCAAGCCTTGTCAAGCCTGGCTCATGCAATGCAAGCCCATAATGGCACAGGTTAAGGCTCCAGCTTGCTCATGTGCCTTAAGGACAGATGCTCATGTGTGGCTTTGCTAAGCAGCAAGCTATCCTAGAAGCTATTCTGTGTTTATATATATGGCACTGATGAAAATAGGGTGCAGAAAGGCCCAACATCCCAGATTTCATGAGAGCTCACATCGCTATTAACGGAGCAGACGGTAATAAATTTTGCGTAACTCCTCAGCCTCAATTTTATAACACTTCTCTCTTGTTCCCCCTGAAACATAGGATATTTTTCCTCATTCTTCTCCAAGGCATGATATAGTGTTATGCTACTCTGTTAAACAATTACTGGATTCCCGCTACAGATACACTTTCATTGCTTCCTCAGAATGTAAAGCACTTCTGGGCAAAACATCCTCGGTAAATATATGATGTGGTTTGGTGTGTCCAGCAGTCATTAAACTAAAACAAACATAAAACCTCCCAAAAATGAAATAAGCAGACTCTGAAGGAAGAATCAAAATACAAAGGATCTCTGCCTGTATTTGTACATGATTAAATTTATTGATAAAAGATTAATATCTATGTATTTAATGGAATAAAAAATTCTGTCACACTATGACAAGCATTCCCTGTGAGACATTACAGAAGAGCCTCAGTTTTTACAGTACTTGAAAATTTTAGTTGAGCAAAAGAGCATTAAAAAAAAAGGAAAATGAATCCTTGGAATATACTGGAATGATAACAGCTAGTGATAAATATAAATATGTACACATCAATTTGCATAGGATAAAACTGAATGGAGGAGCAAAGTGTTACAGACCCTGAACTGCTGCATGCCATGTGCAGCCACTCTGTCACCCAGCTATAGCTGTCACCAGGCTAGCTCTAGCCTAAATTCTACCCACAAATACAGTGTTTCTGAAGAAAGAGGAGGGAAAAACTACCTAAAGCAAGGCAAGCACACTCAGCAAAGTCATTCTAGTTTATACTAATGATGTGTTTCCTCCATTTCGGGGATTACTGTACTTAAGAATGACAGTTTTTAACCTATTTTTTACTACTAAATCCCCACTGATTTGTTTGCCTACATGTTTGTAATGAATTACCAAGCATAAAGAGATGTAGCTTGTTTTCTCTGTACACTACCTCGGTTGGATGGTCTGCTGGCTGTGGTACCATAAGCTGGTTGTGATGCTGAAGTACAGTCTTCAAATAATCTAAAACCGTCTGGCAGGGCACTGCACGAAACAAATTGCAATTATTGTATATTAGCTGTAAAGCACAAAACAGAACAACAATATTAAATCAAGCAGTGTTCCTTAGTATCTGTTTTCTACGTCTGGGATTTATTTCAAATAGGAAATATTTCTCATTTTGATTTGTGCAGATATTTCATTTAATAAATGTACAAGTATTGTATTCCCTATATCGAAATCTCTGAAGTTACTTTTATTTTCTGCCCATTGGTTTTCAAAGGACTTTTTCCTGAGTTTGAAGTTATAATTACTACAAACACAAATTAGGTCAGCAGTAATCATAATAATAATAAAAAATCTGTAAATACTGTAAAAATCCCAAATCGTACAAAGGAGAAAACATTTATTGGACCTAAATAATGCATTGACTAACATGTAAATATGCTCAAATGTTTTTCAAACTACAGTCTGATTAAACATACTAAAGAGATTCAATGACTCATATACTTTAATTTCTACTCCCTCCCTCCCCCCAAATTTGTTATAAAAGTAGGTGTTAGGCAAATTGCTTTATTTCTCTTTGCCCTCATCCTCCCCCCTTTCCATTCCCATCACTCTCATCCATTTCAGTAGTGGTACCAACATCCTATTCCCTTCTGTTGAGGTGATAGGTTAATTAGGGATGATTCAATTATGAGTCTCTCTTAAGCAGATGCTGCCACATCCCTGATTAACTCTGGAGTATTTCTGAAATGCAGCTCTTTTCTCCTGAGCCTGAAACACCATAGGAGAATTGAGCAGATATTAATCCAACATTACAACTGACTTGTGCAAGACTCAATAAGCATAGTTTTTAAGGTTCCTTATGACTCTCACATCTTGTATAGTTTTTTGGTTTTTTTAAAGTATTCAGATTTAATCATAGCTTCAGCTCAAAACCCAGAAGAAATATTTGCATTCTTTTTTTTTTATTACTATTTCTTGCAATCTTATCTCTTTACACCTGAAAAAATGTGGTGTTTCGGGCTTTATCTTAAGCTGGCAATCTGAAAGCAACCACTGAAATATCTGAGAATGTCTGAAGGTAGGATTTATGGGTATTTTGCCCTCTTTCCTTGGCATTCATACCACACAGCTACTGTGCCCCTGTCTAGGCAGCCAGGGTGCAGAACAAAATTACTCTGTGCAAAACAGGCCCTTTACTGTGGGATAAGGAGTTACATCCAGCAGTCTGCATACAGAAGTCATGCAAAGTACCTGATAGGATGAATAAATTCCTGTGTTATTGCACCCCACACTGACTTCTCTATAAAGACAACCCATCATTGTATTTACTCCTGCTTCTGTTTTTTCACACAGTAAGTAATCTCACTGCAGGCTATCCAAG
Source organism: Brachypodius melanocephalos (assembly GCA_013398615.1). Lineage (NCBI taxonomy): Eukaryota > Metazoa > Chordata > Aves > Passeriformes > Pycnonotidae > Brachypodius > Brachypodius melanocephalos. Next base: position 3,021,685 of record VZSR01003049.1, read on the forward strand.
GATATGTTTACCTATGTTCTTCCACGGGGATGGGGCTCAAGCAGCAGACAACAGGAAATTACTTAACATGTTGTGTCCCCAGCAGATGAAGTACAGCTCTAATTTAACTCTATGCTGCTGGTAAAATGTCTTTTCATTACCAGTGAGAAACAAGAAAGTACTAAAAGCTGACCAAAGCTTATAAAAACTTCTATCCACCTAAAAGCAGTAATGTTTTGAGCACAACACTGTATGATTACTTTATCATTGCAGTGACTGGAGGATGCTGATCACTTCTGACTTTAAATCCATGACACTGCAGTTTGCTGTTGGTACAAATAACCCCAGCCTTTCAAACACCAGGTGCTCCTTGCAAATCCATCCTTGGGCTGCCATATTAACTAAAGCCTAGAAGAAACCACAAAGAGGGCAGCACAAGGTGGAGAGTCAAAGCTTTGGTTTTGCTGCTGCTTCCCTCTTGCAGCGCTGCAGATACTCTCTTTGCTGAGAACTGTTTCCTCCAAACCCTTCAGGAAATGTAACTTTTTAAGAGCCTGGGGCTCCCAGCTGGGAAGATGAACGATCGTTTAAGTCTACTAGTTTATTTATTTTGTTTATCTTTGATGTGGTCTCTACAGGGTTAACAAGATGATAGCCCCAGGGGCTGATCCTCTGCATGCTTGTGCAGGTATCCACTATCAGGACATCACCAACAGGGATTTGTTCTCACTGTAAGTAGTGGGAGAGATACTAACATCACCGAGGTAACTTTTTATGATTTAGCAGAAAGCCTGTGGGGAGGCAGGCTTTTCCTGCCCATTAGGGAAGAAGTTCCCACAGCCTTTACTTTCTGAAAGTAAATCTCAGAATGGACACTGGAGATGGCAAAGTAGCCTGGCCTGCAAAGAACGGAAGGGCAAAGTCTTTGCAGGAGCTAAAGGGCAAGGAGAAGGAGGGCCTACAGGGCATTAATGTTATAACACATAATGTTATTTCTTATAACATTAATGGTCTGGCTAAGATGTTTACTAGGTCACATGTTGAAGGTGACAGGTATTTGCTGTTATTGATCCAAGTTTAAGACTTTGCTGTTATTCCAGGTATCTGTATGTTGTAACAAGTGCTTATTCAGCACAGCTTGCCACAGGTTTCTCTGCAGAGAATCCTAATTTCTAATAAATACTTGAACAGTGACTGTGGTGGTCACACACTGTGCCAATGACAAAATCCAGGCTATGATCTCTCAGCCTGAGCTGCCACACAGCACAGTGACTCCCTGGACTAAACCCTCCTGGCAACAGACAGCACCAGTGGGTACAACACAGTAGAACTCAAGCAGTCATCTCCCAGTGATGCAGCTTCTACCCACAGGAACATAAACCTTATTTCAAGCCTGTATTTTGTTTTCCTTCAAACAGTGGCGTACTAAATTTTTGGAAAAGAAATGGAAAATGTCTGTTACTTATTACAGACTTAGTGGTAAAGTAATTTCTCCCTCTTCTCTTTGCTAAGCCCAACACTGACCTTTCAGAGGTGCTGGGCTCCTGCTAAAAGCAGAATCCCTACACCTGCTTACATGTCTGTACAGATGAAGGCCACGGGTCTTTTGGCCATGCTGTGCATCAATGCCCAGGCAGAATGTCACTGTGCCTTCCAAAAGCCTTTCTCAGGGCACAATTCCCAGGGGCTGAACGAAGCAGAGCGATGTTCTGTGCCCCAATACACAGAGATCGGCCAGATTGCTGCCTCTCATCTTTCTCTCTCACAGCTACCCCTGCACTGCTTGCAAGCTGTAAGCAATGACTGTATGCTGTCCCTCATGGATTAAAGTATTAAAAACACAGGCTGTGAACAGAAAAATCCCTCCAGAAATTCAACAGCATCATGGCAGTTTTCCCGAACTTCCCAAATACAAATACATCCGTATTTTTAAATCATGTTTTGTAATAGAATGTTATGTGACACTCTGAATATCTACAATACTCATCAACCAAACTTTTTATCTCATCAAAACCATAATTTGGCAAGATGTTGCCTGGTACTAATGCCATTATTCTGGTTTAGCACTCTATTAATTAAAACTAGCATTGGCTGTGCAATTAGTTTGTCTGGGCTCAGTATCAAGCCAATGAAACCACCATCTCCAGGATATCTCATGTCCTTTAAAAAAAAATCAGATAATACTTCCATCTTTCAGTCTTCTGAGGCATCCAAAATATTACAAAGCATAAAGAAAAAATATGGTCAGGGTTGTCCTTTTCATGTTTGGCTTAGCTCCTGAAGTGAGATGTCCAAACCTCATGGTTTTGAAAACACGACAGTTTGGTAGCACTTCCCTAGTAAAAAGCTGCCTTTGGTAAAAAGCTGATGTGCACTTGGGGATGAAAAGCTGGAGTGCCCAGGCAGCTACTGCTCTTCATCTGTCCCAGCATTGGGAGGCACCTGGGACAGGCAGCTGAGGCTGCAGTCCCAACATGAAGCTGCTGATGAATGTGTGATAACACCCAGAGTTACCATGGAAATGGAAAATATTTCTACCGGCTTACCATCATCATTATATTGGCATGTTACCCTTCACAAGCACCGGAACAGAAATACTCAACGAGCAGGTCCACATTACTGATAAAATATATTTCCATTGGATAATGGTCCACTACCATTACTAGGATGTCCTGTTTTTCCTTTACTACGCCAGGGAAAGGAAGCCTTCTCTAGACAATGCTCCAGATTTAATTTTGATTATTGTTTTGCCACCGATCCAAACTTTTGCATTTTACGCATCACCATTAACTTCTCCTCTAATCTATTTGTTATGTTTCTAACTGTTTTTTTACTTTCCCTCTAAACTGGTTGGTTTTGTAACCAACATTAAACTTTTCCTTCTGGATAGTCTTTTGGGGCCTTCAGTAACATGTTTTTAATGTTTCCCAATTATAACCCACTCTAGGTTTTTTTCTTCTTAAACCTTTGCCTCTAATAATTGTTTCCAAATTTTTATGAAGAGCCAAGAACATCTGTATTATTGGTTTGAGCTGGGTTTTTGCTCATTAAAAATGTTACTGGGACACAGTCACTTACACTGGTATCTGTCAAAATGAGAACTCTCATTTATCCTCCCAAAAATGCAGCTTCCAGTGTAACACATTCCAGGGCTGTTTATACTGCCAAAGCACAGCACTGTGAAGAGATGCTTGGGCTTGCTGTAAATAAGGCACATCTCCAAGGTAAATAAAGTGCATCTCCAACCTCTCCTGCAGCATCAGACAGTCCCAGTGAGAAGGGATGGCTCACCCCCAGTTTGGCTGCGTGTCTCTCTGCAGTGGCCTCAGCCCCATAAGCAGACAGTGAGAAATCTGGTTATTCTGTTCATTAACAAGATTTTGTGCTCTGTGGCTGCCACTGGCTAGTATTCCTCCTGGTGCTCCCTAGAAGATGAATCCCTCAGCACTCAAGACCATGTACCTCTGACTCACCAGTGAGGAGGAGAATTGGGCAGGGTGTGCATCTACACCCACCCTGCTCAGGCCAGCAGCTGTGAGCTCACACTGGCTCAGCACTGCACTGTGTCCTCCTTCACTTGACCTTCAGCAATGCTTCTCTCAGAGTTCATTGCAGGGCATTCCTAAATTGATGCTCGACTGTCAAAAAGACGTAACAAATGATAGAGAACGTGCTGACGAGCCACAGGGCTGTGTGAATTTCTTATAACATTAATGGAGATGCCTTTGCTGCCTGAGATTTGGACAAGTGTGCACGGCTTGGATTATTTTAGCTCATACGATCATTTATTTCAATAGTCAGCTGAAAGCCAGCAAAAGCTGCATGGATGGTCCTCGAAGGCAAGTTGTTTGGGGTGTGACGAGCTGGAAAAACAGCAAGGGGCAAGGAGAGGTGGGGTTAGGATCTGTGGAGGAACTGATCTCAGTGCTCAAGAGCCTACAAATACGGATACTTGTGACTGGATGGGAAAATAAAACCAGCACCCCTTTGTAGTGAAAGGATACAGCAGAAATCAAAAGAATTGACATTATATGTAGGAGGGTGGTAAAGATTTCCTAAACTGACCTACATGCCAGCTGAAAACAGAGAAGGGAGAAAAAAAATCAAGCAAAAATCCCATTTACTTTAAAAATCTTTAAAAATCCCTCTCACCTGTGTTTTCCAGGCAAATAATTTAATTTTTATAAATCTGCATCTGAAAAGCCATTGCACTTTTAATTTTCTTTTGCAGTAGATTTCTTCCAGAAAAAAGAATGCTCCTCTCCCATATGCCCCTGGGATGTACACCTCTGCATAAACAACAGATTAAAAGAGATAAAACAAGGCAGCTGTGCATCTCATTTAAGTGATGCTGCCACATGCTCCTGTGGCTTTTATTTTTGTCTGTGGTCTCTCACTTCCCTTCTACTCACTAGAATGAGCCTCTCCTTGTGATCCCATTCAGCAGTGAAGTCTTCTGTTTGGAAGGGACATCCTCTGTAAACCCACCCCACTACATATTTCTACTGCTGTCAACTAGCAGGGAAATCAAGAAGTCCCCTGTGAGAAGGGAAAGCAGTTTGTGTCACTAAAAACCAAATGTTTACTTGCAAAGGCCAAACCAAAGCTGAGACCTGGGAGTTCACCCTTGACAAGCTCAACTGCAGCTCCCCACAAAACTCCCACCAGCTCCAGTTTCCCAAGAAGGCTGAGAAGCCTGATCTCCCAAATTCTTGTGGGTTGCCATCCAGAAACACAGACAACACAGATAAAGCAAGCCCTGGTCTGCTGCAATTGCATGTTTCAATAAGTTTTTGTGCTCAGGTTGGTTTAGCAAAGTAAGCTGTCACCCCCAGCAGCAAGCAAAGCCGTGCTACAAATTCAAAGGGGTTCTTGTGCCAGACACTGGGTGACCATGCTAGAGGCTCTCTCTTCACACAGTAACTTCACACTTTGAAGCTGAACAGCAGAACGAGGCCACAGATCAGACCAAAACATCCAGAACATCAAGGGAAACCAAAGAAGTGGTTAAATGTGAACATCAAGAAAAAGGACAAAAAAAAAAGGACATGAAAAAGTGTTCATCGTAACCCTTGATGGCTGCTTTATCTATCCTGTGGCTGTGGTAGGCTCTTTGGAAACACGAGGCTCTGAAAGTAAAAAGGAGACAGGATTTGTAGGGAAAAGTAATATTTTTCATTAGATCATCCAATAGTCGGGAAGAAGAGTCGAGCTTTGGGCATACAAAACCTCCAGCAAAACTTGTCTGACTTTTTCAATTACGATGATACAAACTCCACCTGCAAATCCCACTTTGTTCTGGCTACTTCCAGCCACCATGAATGCAGTCTCTACAGGTGACCAGGACTCAACATTTGAGGGGGTTTTCCTTCCCCATCCCTCTGCTATTTGCTGGAGTATTTTTTGCTGCTGGGCTAACAAAGTAAGAATAATCATTGTATTTATCACACACTGCTTCATTTACTTTCTAATTTATACCTTTTCACTACTTTCAGACTGGTTTATCCAAAACCACGCAGCAAAGCTGGGAGCACCAGGAGGAAAACCCTAACTCATGATTATAGACCTTTACTTTAATCACCTGAAAATATTTACTCCCTTTCAGGTAAAAAAGTGTGAGAAAATCATGCTGATAATACTGAAGAACTGCTAAATATCCTCATGGTTAAAATCCACGTCTTGTATGCAGCTCCACAAATACGTCCTTAAATTCACTACTGGGAAAGTATCACAGCCACAGTGATTTCTATACTGAGGAAAGAAACTAGGAGACACTTTTCTCCTCATGTGGATGGATTACTTGGTTTTGTTCTTAATGATCCCAAAAACTTAAAGAGCCAATAACTTTGCCAAACTCCTTCCAGGAATTACCTAAACTTTAATTATTTTTTTGAAAGAAGGCAAGATAACACACCAAATGAAAATGTTTCTCTTCTATTCAGTTGAATTGAAAACTGAAAATGTTTAGTTAATATTTTGCCCTAAAAAAAAATAATTTGGGGAAACTGGACAAGTTGAAAGGAGTTGCACTGCTTTAAACCTCAAGCACTGATATATGACTTTTTCTTCATTTATTCTACAGTTAGAACAATTTGGATTTCACACAAATTTAAGTATTGTTTCAGTAAAATCAAATGGGTTTTTTTTTTGAGAAAAAAACATCTACCCATCCAGCAACCAATATATACAGGCTATTTTATCCATGTAATTGTTTCTCTCCAGTGGTGATCTGCCAAAGAGTGATGCTAGGCTACAGGCAAAAAGATCCTACAGAACTGAAGGGCTTCTACAGCAACAGGGCAGAGTCCTGAAATCTGAAAAATCTTATTTTCTGTGTCCAAAAGCTACAGGAGGATATGTCTTCTGTAATACTTGTTAAAAGAGAAAAAAGTGTCACTGCCTTTACATCTGCTGAGAAAACACTCTTTCCGTGGTAGTCTTTTTGGGAGCCTTGCTTTGCAAAGCTAGAGGCAGAGATGTACAGCGGCAACTATTTTTAGATCACAAACTCTCATGGATTTTAAAAGGGCTTTTGCATATGGAAAGTAAAAAAAAGAAATGCAAAGTATTTCAGGAGAAGGATAAAATGATTCATATTATACAGCAGAAGGGAAGGGTTGGTGCTTTTATATTCTGCTGGTAGAGCTGCTAGTGGGAAGCAGAGGGACTGTGGGGAGGGCATGGTGCACACTGCCACCGCCCCACTGGGTCCCCTGCCAGCCTCACCCAGCAGCTCCAGACTGGCTCCCCAAGGATGAGAAGAGAAACTACCACGTGAAAAACCCCCTGCTCCTTCAGTGGCTCGATGGAGACAGTATGGCAGCCTTCATGCTGATCTGGCTGCTGCCTTGGCTGCCTCTCCACCACGCTCATCTCCTTCCCTGGCCCATAGGATGGCCTGCACGAGGTGGATGAACATGCAGGGAAGGGAGTTTGTGCTCTGAGATTACTGTGATGTGATAGATGCTGGCAGACAACACTGACACTCTGCAGAGGGCTTTCTGTCTCCCTCCTGAGGCATGCAACATTTTGATGGGCAAAAACCCAAAAAATGCTCCTGTTTACATACAGAGCTGGGCATTTCAAGTCACAGAAGAATTTCTGCCAGCTTTTTTGGTAGCAGAAGCTCACAGGAGCAAAATGAACTTGAGACAAAAATAATTAGACATCGCCTTTAGCTGATTTTTGATTTACTTTGCTCAGTGGTGGCTGTGTAACTGCCTGAGGGTCTCTGTCCTACCATATAGCAAAATCTGAGGGAGCTTCTGTGGCTCTTAACACTCCTGCAAACACATGGGTCACTTCAGATCTATTTGGATACGTCACCAGAAAGCAGCAGATGTATCTGATGACGATTTTATGTTGTCAGATGAAGTCCTACCTCCTTGCACATTTTTTATGTTTGTCTGCTTCCTTTGATACACTGTTAACACAGAGTTTCATGACTCCTGGGGGTTGTAAAAGGACTATGATTATGCATGTTTATCACTTTCAAAGGGAGATGAAGGGTAAGTATGATGACCCAGGTAAATACTTGCTGCTTAACCCAGCATTAATCCTAGCAAAATACAGGCAAAATACAATGGGATTCAAACGACAAAGAACTAAAGAATATGAATATAATTAATTCCAGTCAAAATGGTGTTATGGAAAATAGATCTTGCCAGATTAACCTTGTCATTCTTTGATAAATGTATAGATTTGTTTGAAAAAGTTGGGCTGAACAATACAGGATACCTAGACTCCTGAAGGGCACTTAACTTACTGCCATGAGTTAGCTGATTGCAAAAGCAGCAACACTCAACACTAGCAGACTAGACCATATATATGTATTAGGAACCTGCTACTGACATCTCAAATATTTGTCATTGCAGGAATCATCATTAACAGACATGTTTCTAGAAAGGCCCAACAAGGACTAACAACACCTTCAATACTATTCAACATTTCTAACCAGAATCACAAAGTTAATTTAAAAACAATCAGAAAAATTCTGGATGATATGCAAATTGACAAATCAGCAAACGGTGGGCAAGTGGGACAGTCAGAGCAATCTGGAACACTTAGTACACGAACACAGACAAATCCAAAGTGTGTGCTTCTAGGTAGAGGTGTGCACAGAATGAGCAGCTCAGCACAATCCACCAGGGAAACCATGGGTGAAAGCAAAGAATCCATTCACCTTTGATCAGGCTCATAAGAGCATACTGCATGCATTTCCAGTGTCCACATTTTAAAGAAATTAGAAGGGGAGAAAGAAAACTGCAAAGAAAGATTCGAGTAATTTGAGGAATTTCAAACAGTACTGTTTGCTTTGTTTATTTAAAGTGGAAATTAAGTCAGATTTCAGTCTGTAAGTACCTTCAATCAGAAGAAGTGCCAACACCTATAGAGCACTTCATTCAGTGGAGCAAAGCATAAAAGTCAATGGCTAAAAGCTGATTTCAGGTAGTCAGGCAGAGAACAGGGCATGTATTTTCACCAGAGTAATTAAGCACCAGAACCAAGTGTCAGGTAAGAGATACAGCCACTGCTCACCAGAGACTGAAGGCCTTCTGAGATACTACTTGAGTCAAATACAAGTTATGCATAAGGCAAAGTCAAAAAAATTACTGTGTTCAGTACAGGTGACTGAATGAAAGCTGTCAGTCAGATTACAGACCCTACACTTCTGGTCTTACACACCTGAAGGCAGGACTCAGCAGGAGCTGAAGTACACACAATTCCCTTTGTCATGCAGTACCAGATGATGTACTAACCACTGCTGAAAGCAGTGAGAGTGCATGAGTTATGGTAACTCTATATTTCTGGGAGGGGTGAGGGAGTTACTCTAAATTTTGAGTTTTCTTTGCACTGAACAATGCTGCTTATGGTATTTGCCAGTATCCCTATGAACCAATGCACAAAAGAAAGCACATGATGTGATATAAATAATGCATAGTACATCACTGATAGCTGGGGAGAAGAATTATGAAGACTACTGCTTGCATTTTGCTCAGATTTTGCAACTGCCTCTACATGTTGGAGCAGTAGCTGGTTGCTGCCTTCTTCCTTTCTGCATAGTTAGCATCTTTGAAGTGTTTTCTCTCTTGCAGCTCATGCTGTACTATACATGCTTTTCTGCCATTCAGAGATCAGTTCAATTAACTTTTTATGAACCTGCCCTAAGCACTTCAAATTCAGGTAAAAAAGGTGCAGTTCCCTAGTGTTTATACATGTCAAAAAGCATGTTGTATGCTTCTTTCTTTGATAAATTCCAGTTTGTCTTTTGTATTACTATTTGAGGTTTATTTTTGTCTGTACTGAAAGTTTAGAAAATATGGGTCCAAGATATTTTGTTCTTATCCCACACCACGCTTCAAGTATCTTGGCTCACCTGAACTGTGAGAAGTCCTTAGGTTTAAAGAGCAAGAGAAGCCTTTCACAGAAGGGGATTCTATTTAATTTCTTTCTCTCTCCCACTGGCTTCTATGTAATGCTGAACTGGAAAAGCTGTTAGGCTTCTTTTTTTTTTTTTTTTTTTTCAGATTTATTTGAAGATGAATGGGAGGAGATATATTAATGCTTCTCACTAAGCTACTAGCAATTTAAGAGAAACTGTTCAAGGTAAAAACCAAAATTATTTCAGGTAAAACTATGGATATAACTTTGAATAGTTCCCTTAAGTAATAAAAAAAACGGAGCCCTCAAAAGGAATTAGGTTTATAAGCTGCAATGTCACTTAAAGAACAAGACAGATAAGGAGTTATGAAAGCATATGTTTGAAATTACTACGACAAAGCACCTAGTATTTGGAATTTGGGATTACAAGTACATCCCCACCTGAACACACCTTACTAGTGTTGGACTCAAATTTCATGGAGATGAGTATCTGCAGGTAATTTTCCACTGGGCACAGCTATAGGAATTTTGGCTGAAGACAAATTCCAGTGTTTGATTATTATGACGGCAACCTTTAAAAATTACTGGAACTTGAAATAAACTATTACCCCCACTATTTTTATCACTGAATGGCAACATTACATGGCAGATTATTTACCTGGAATGCTCTCCAACTTTCTACGAAGCTCTTCATTTTCTTGTTGCAATGAAATCACCTCCTGCTCTAGCTCCTGACACCGAGGGCAGTAACCTTCTTCCTCTTCCTCCTCTTCCTCCTCTGGAAGTGTAGAAGATGATGGATGACCATGAGATTCCGATGTTGCTGGAGATGTCCATCCACCTAAAGTATGTACTGGGGAGGCTGAAAGTGGATCCACATCTGCCAAATGGCTAAAATCATTTATTGATGAGGTGTTCTGAGAAGGGAAGCTCCCAGAAAGCAAATAGTTCTGAAGGGAATCAGTAAAAACTCTCAGAAAGGCTGAGGTTTGTTGTTTCTTTTGCATATACTGCATCTCTATGTCTAAAATGTCTGACGTCTGACTATGGACCATTTTCCCGAGCTGACATTGCTCTTGTCTTTCACTATAATTTGGGTTTTCCTGCTTTATACAAGAAATCATGGACTGAGAGTGATTGTTGTCCAGTAGTTTTCCACCACAATTTAAGAGACTTAGAACCCGGCTGCATTGTTGAGCAAAGGCATCCAGAATCATTCGACTCTCTGCAACAAAAGAAAAGATGAATCACAGAAAACTAATGCAAAAGGTTATGCCAGGCAGTAGCAGATAGATGAATGTACACAACTGTTTACAGTAGCATGCATTTTATTTCTGAACATATTAAAATGATGGCTTCTGCTTTAATACTTCTGCAACACTGTGATTTAAAACAATCCTGACTCTGCTTCTATTTCGAGAGTGCCCTTATGCCCTTGCTGTTAATCAGAAATGCATTGTGATGATAGACACTGCTTACTGACGTCTTCTTTCAGAGGGATTAAGTCAGAAAAATGGGTAAGAAAATACAAATTACATCCAATTTGCTACAAGTTCAAATAAGTACTGCCCTGAAAGGCTACTTCAAGCTGCTGGAGGGCATTATCTGTACATATTTGTAGGACTTTGCACCATACCTTTGTCCTATGCCCAGTTCCTCTCCAACAAGTCTTCCAAGCTTTGTTTTTTCTCCTTTTTGTCTTTGATGCATTTGTTTGACATTGGGCATGGGACACTCCACACAACTGACCCTCAATTCTATGGACTTGGCTTCTGCTCCTTTTGTTCTAGGTTCCAGATATGTCCAGGAATTACTCAGAGAGATAAGCACAAACCCCTCTTCTTAAACCAAGCAAAGGCATCCTACAGGTTTGTGGGCAGGCCAGTGTGGCACAGTGGAGAGTGAAGTTCTTCAAGATGCTCTACATACAATCAACAAACTCTGCATAGGGTTGTGCAGCAGTTTCTGGAGACAGCAGCTCTGCTCTGGAAGTAGGATAGGGATGCTGTGCGGCACCTAGTCAGCTTTGCCTCTCATGACAGGAGGTGTAATGTCTCAGGGAGCAATAGCAGCTACAAGCTAAACCTACAGAGTAGGATGGCTCATTTCTGCAAAGTCTACATGTACAGCTCAAGCTGCTATAGACTTCCTGGACCCAGACAGAAAATGACCAAGATATTTATGACACAACCTGTTAGGCTCCCCAGTAAAAATAGTGCCTTCAATTTTTTTTTTTTACTTTATTCAAAGCTAAGTTCCTCTAGGTGTCTAAACAGATGTAACTAACATTTTGCGTAAGAAAAAAAGACTGGTGGGTTAAAGTGCTGCCAATTTTGGAGAGCACTTCTCAGGCAGGCTTGACTTTTAGAAAGTGACAAACGCATTTACTTTTGAAAAGGCAACCTGCTCCAGACACATGAGACTAAGCACCCCAGACCTTCATTTACTGTAACTTCATCAGTAGCCTCATCACATTCATGATGCATAAAGAACAGAAATATTCAGAATTCAGGCCTTTAAGAGGTGGCATTTTTCACATCACTTCTTCAAGATCCAGAAGATACACTGTCTGGTGGAAAATCTACTTTATACTGAGGTCAGTGCAGGTGGCCTGAAAAATATTTGAAACAACACTAATTTGCATTTGTACCATCCTCCAGATCTCTGCAAAGAGGGCAGGGCTGAAGCAGCATACAAATATTCTCGGTCTCAAATGCAGCCGAGGAAAATCCGAGGATGTGATCTCCTGAGGACTTAAATGAAAAAAAACTAAGATGGGCAGAGCAAGCCCAAGCCCCGTGCTGGGTCATGAGGCTGCCTGGGGACATGCAGGGATTGTCCAGGGACTCCACAGGAAGGACGGGAGTGGCCCTAAGGCCACTTCAAGCATCCTTGCCATCAGCCTCTGTGTTTGTGAGCCTTATCACACTCCTGTAGACGAGTTCAGACTTATGAGGGCAGATTTCTACAAGACATCTTTGATCCAAAGCATTATGCAATGCCCTCTGTCCACACTGCGAATTCCAAAGGGCAGAAATGCACGGGCGCTGTGCCCCCTTTGCAGGTGGGTGCCCATGAGGTGCCAGCTGCTCTAGCATCCATTTCCCACTGCCTCTCCTGTTTTTCTACACTAACCTGAGGCCAGCTGTCTTTAATCTTTACAACCAACACAAATGCAAAACAACAAGGCAGATGTAATATGAATTAAAAGAAGAGAATCCTGGTGACATGGCAGCTTTCCACAAGACCTGATAAACCAAAAGGAAATCAGGAAATTCAAGCATCACTAACAACCCCAAGATGTGCTTTCTTTGCCTTATTTCTTTCCACCTTTCCCCTTTAAAATTATTACAGGATGATATTGACTGTAACTTTGCAATCCTACTACAGAATGGTTTTTTCATTCATTTTAATCCTATAATCTGATTCCAGACCTGAAGTCATCCATACTGTTTGTATTTTCATCATTATTGTCCCTGTTCACAAAAGAGTTACGTATTCTTTGCATATCCTTGTTGCATGGGGACAAGATATGAACGAAACAACTGAAAAGGGATTAGACTATTGTAAGAGATGTTACTCCAATATTATGGTTTATTCTAAAAACAGCAAAAAGTAACCTGACATTTAAATTACCAGTTTTGAAGAATACCAAAATACACATTAACATCAGTAAAGATTAAATTACTTATTAGTTTTGTTTTAAAATTTAATGCATTAGGCACATTCCCTGGGATAATGGTTTAAAATTTAACTGAAATTTTATACAGAAATTACATTATTGATTTAATCTTCAGTATCAGATCTACTACAAAGACACAATAACAGCAATTACTGGGGTTTTTTTCCTTAACTTCAACCCTGTACTCAAAGACATAAAAGTGAGCCATGACAAAGCAGGGCTCATTTGAAAGGCTAACCCAGAGATGCACAAATGCTTCTTTTCTGGGTACTGCTGGACAGCAATAGTGAGGGATGCTCTCAGCACCTATTTTGGAAATCTCTGTCTCTGTACTGAAGCAGGTTTTGCTTTGAAGAGACTTCTACACCAGTAATTGTGCACACACCCACAGTCTGAACAACCCTAAATGAGAATGATAACCACAGTTATTTCTTATGATGGAGAAAAAAATAAAAACAAATGTTGCCCATTTAGCATATATTGTAGAAATTGTGATTTCAGCTTTTACAGACTGACTATAATTAGAAATGCAAGCACTGTGCAATGTCTAATCACTTAAGAAATGACAAAAAGTTGTTTTTATGTGATTACTACTGAATAAACACCAATCTATGATTCTTAATTGATTTAATATAATGTATGTATTTTCTACGAAAGTAGGATTCTATTGAAATCACTGCACTGGACTAAAACAGTATAAGCAGTTTATTAAAGTCTTATTGTGATATTTCTTTTCCTTATTACCTTGCTCACCAACCATGTAATTCTAATGTCTCAGATCCCAGAGTCTTCAGTCTTACAGAACTTCCATCGACTTTAACTAGACGTCTGCCTGGAGGTGGACTTGCTGGATAAGACCCATAAAGTGCTGAGAGAACAGGATTAAATTGCTAAAAACGTAAATATTCCTAACTAGATTGTTTGAGACTACAAGCAGTCAGAAGACACTACCACATGGCAAATCAGGTACCAACTCCCTGCATACAGCATTCATCTTTACATCTTTTTCTCACTGATGCTGGACTAGGGGAGGTTCTTAGCTATTCAACTGTCAGACTGAAAACAGGGTTCAGTATGAGCAAATGTCTAAAACTGAATCTAGTAACTTACACTAATGCATCAGAAAAGATGTCTGGAAAATTTCGCAGGTGTAACTTCAGCTTTCTCCCCACCTAAGGATCTTTTCAATACTTAGATCAGACAGCTGTGTTGGGTCTCAGTGGCTCCAGATTCAGGTTGTGGCTCTTCCATAGTTTCCTTTGTATTCTTGGGCAGCTGGTTCAAAAAGTCATCTTTATAAGTATTGAGTGGGTCTGAATACCATACATTCTCCCCTGCAGGGAATGTACTCATTGGTATTTAATTTCCAGCAAGATTGTGACGTTCAGGTTCCTTAGCAATTTCAATCATCTCGCTCTTCACCTTGCAGTGACTCAGCCCTCTCACCTGATTATTTGTATTTCTTGACTTGTTTATTGTAATATTTTTGTTAATTGAGATCCTGGGGCAGCAGCCTTGTATGCCTCAAACTGGCCTTTATCCAAGCATAGAGATTTCATCAGTATATTTTTAGGTATGACCATTGCAGGAGTTATCTGTGCTTGGGTCACAAAATTGAGAGCATTTGACACCTCCTATGACTACGCAATGTTTCTTGGGCATTTTGCATGAAGATTGTCGAGACAGTCCAGTGGATTAAGATGACAAGTGTCTGGCCATTTCAGTACTCGTTTGAGAGACCTACTTCCAGCTGAGGGCTTGCAACTTCTAAGGTAAGATCAAAACACCAATCTTCACCTTCACTGTTCACTGAACAAACTGTTTTTCTGTCTGGGCGTAACAGAGCTTTACTAACTGGTCATTTTAAATATGCCATGTTTTTGGCACTGCTAACAGGTGTTACCAGCTCTGCTCTTCTTCCTCTGCTTTCCATGAAAGCCCACCCTAAATTTTAAGCTGCGCTGTAAGGTCCACATCATGCTTTCTTACAGAAAAGGACTTCCTTTGGTGGATTATGGTACTGTTCAATGCACATACTACCAGAGACAGAGATACACATTGTTTTTATACCAGGAAAATAATCTGGATAGATTAATAAGGAACTGATGTTTTACAGAAGAAAATGGGTATCTGCTTGTGCTTTCAATTAATCCATCTGTGTGGCTCACAGCAGCCAACAGCAGCCAGAGTAACCTCTGGAGGAGACAGAAGGATTGTGTTGCAGTGCAGTTCCACAATCTCATTTTAAGGTGACACTTCTCACATAGGATCGTTCCCCGCATGATGGGATCTTGAGCTGGATTTTTCTTCACCATGGCACTGGGTGGAGAATTCCTGCTTTTCCTCCTTTCCCAAGCCCCTCTTCCTTCATTTCTGTGGACTCTGGAGGAGAGAGTGGTCTCTTAGAGAGCAACTGAGGGAAAATCTAGTTATTCTCAGGAGGAGTTCTAATGATTAGAAAAAGCTGCAAAAATATGGAAGCATCTTTAGTTGTGACTGTGTTTGAGGTGCCCACTTTCAAAAGCGAACTTGGAGCTGTAAATCCCAAGGGGCCAGAAATGTCATATCTGAAGTTTAAGAAACAACTGCATTAAGTGTTTAAGTTACTGGCCCAGAGTTAGGCATCCCAGGAGTGGTGTTTTACTAGCTATTTGCTCACTGTTGCCTGCACAAGTGAAAAGATATCAGCAAAAATAGAGGTATCTCTGAAACTGAACTTAGGAAGTGGGTGTCCCTACAAAACTGCCCTACAGCACTCCATCCCTTTATTCAAATAAGCACCTGTCAAGTGCTGAGGATAAACTAAGTGGGAAAACTGTACACATCGCATGGATGGTGACTGCCTTGTGCAGAACGCACATGCAGCTGGACACCTACTAAGGGGTCCCTCCTAAGGGGTCCCTCCCTACAACAACCACCACTTGAGATGGCCAAAGTACACAGTGACTGTGCATGGAGAACATACAAATGCTCTCACTCTCCAGGGGTGAAACTCCAACTCTGCTTCCCCAGAGGCAGCCTGTACTATTAAATTGGCTCACACATTAGTTAAGAGAATTTCAGGCTCTGGACAACGGGATTTCTTCACATAACATACATACAGCGCTGGGGTCTCAACTAGCTTCCTGCTCATCTCAGTGGTGCTAAAGCTCCCAAGAACAAGGTGCATGGTGTTACTCCATCACCAAGCAGGAAGAATGGGCACATAGCAAAGCATGCCTGCCTCTGGGATTAAGATACCCAGGAGATCTAAACTTTGCCTACTGCTTTATAGAATCACAGAAAGTTTTGGGTTGGAAGGGACTCTAAAGTTCATCTAGTTCCAAACCCCTTCCTGTGGGCAGAGGTATCTTCCACTAGACCAGGTTACTCAAAGATCCATCCAGCCTGGCCTTAAACACTGTCACATGGGGCATCCACAACTTCTCTGGGCAACCTGTTCCAGTGCCCCATCAGCCTCACAATGAAATTTTTTTTCTGTATATATAAGCTAAATTTCCCATCTTTCAGTTTGAACCCATTACTCCTTGTCCTGTCACTTCAGTTCCTCTTGAAGTGTCCCACTACAGCTTCCTTGTGGGCCCTCCTAAGATATTGGAAGGCTGCTACGAGGTCTCCACGCAGCCTTCTCTTATCCAGGCTGAACAGCTCCCACTTTATCAGCCTGTCTTCAGAGGGAGGTGCTCCAGCCCCCTTACCAACTTCGTGGGCCACCTCTGCTAACAACTCTCAGCCTCTAGTAATAACTTGTGCAAAATACCACTTGTACACACTGTAGCAAGTCTCTGTTTTGTTTTCGCCTGTTCTGTTTCTCTTGGAACTCAAACCTGAGCAAAGGGTAAGTGGGGACCTGTACAGGAACCTAAAATAAAGCCTGAATGTGCAGTTGGAGGGACAGGGACTTCAAGGAACTTTGGTGCACGAGTGGCAGTTCCTTCACTATCTCTTTAGCATAGAAATAAATCAAAGACAAGCTCTGAAGCCTGCTCTAGTGCCTGGTTAGCACAATGTACTCAGGAAGAAGAAAGTCCAAACTTCTGCTCATCAAAGCCCAGAGGGCTTTGCTGTGAATATGGCCTCATATATCATCTACCAGACAGCTGAATGTTTTCCATGGCGTCATCTGCTTCTGTAAAGAAATGTAGGTGTCACATTTATCATCACTGTTTTGATTGTGGGCCACAAAGAATACTTAAATACCACCATTTGGGCATATCACGTAAGAAGCAATTTCATGAAGAAAGATGACCTTCTGTCACGGATCACAGAACTACGACCCAGAGATGTGAATTCTCTGGCTAATCTATTCAAGTGTTAAACTTTTTCGGTAAAGTACTTGAATTATTCGTAACAAGACATGCTAAATTCATCCAGTATAAGGCTACTTCTAAGCAAAAACAGGCATTAAAACATAGCCATATATCCTATTAACTAGTGTATCTCCCTGTTTAGTAAGGAAATGTCATCACATTTGTTACAAAGGCAAACAGCAACATACCAAAACAGGATCCAATTTTTCTAAATAAATAAATCAATGATGTGTCAAAAATTAACAGATGAGTTAATATACCCGATGTTATCAAAACCAGATGGTGCTTCATAATATTCATCCTGTTCAGTCAAACCCTGAATATATTCTAGACCATCAGTATATAAAATAGGATGCTGCTATTTGTGATGGCAAACAAAAGCAATCATGCCTGCCAAGCACATACTATAACAGGCAGCATTTCAGCTCTGCTAGACAGAAAGTAATTAGAATGCTTTTAATGTCCAAAAGAATGATGCTGATAGGCTGCCACAGATGTGTAGATTTATGAATATTTATATGGTGGTTTATAGCTGACACTTTTATCAGTTGAAGAAGATAAAATATCTGCCTGACTCAAAAGCTTGACAGTCAGGTTAATAAAATCTCATTAAAGAGAATGACCTATGCAATTATATAGGATTTATTGTAATTCATTTTTGATTGTACTCTGCTTAAAGATGCAATTTCCCATTTCCTGGTGCCAAATTTAGGTTGCATATCAAGATCTACGTGGTTTTTAACTCCAAGCCATCACTAGAGGAAAGATATGCGTTCAGCATCTCGGTATCTTACACCTTTAAAGAAAAAAAAAAAAAAGAAAATAATTTGATCTCCTGTTTGCCACTGCATCTTATGAAAACGGTGCAGGCAGGCAGCCGATCTATTTTCTTTCTGTTAAAATCACCACCTCTCTATCAGCAGCCTCTCCATTACCGGCAGCTCCTCCGGTACCCGGCCCCAGCCTGCCGCCCTCCCCGGCGGAGCGGAGCGGGGCTGAGCGGAGCGGCCGGCCCGGGGCTCCCCCCGTCCGCCCCCGCCCCGCCGCCGGCGGCAGCAGGAGCAGCTCCCTCCCGCAGGTGCGCACCGGCCGGCGGCCGCCTGCCCCGCCAAGTCCTGCGCGGCTGCCGGCACAGCCCCGGCCGCCGCGACCCCCTGCCCACCGCCCCGGGGCGACGCCGGCCGGCCAGCGGCCCCGCCCGCCGCGGGAACTTCGGCGATGCCCGACCACCGACCGGACGGACCCGGCCGCCCGCTCCGTCCCCGCCCGCAGCCAGCCCCGAGCGGAGGGACCCGCGGGCGTCGCGCCCTTCGCCAGCCGCCCGGGAGAGGGGAGCGCGTGTCGGCGGGGGGAGCCCGCAGCCCCCATCCCGCTCCCGCCTGCTGCAAAGTGCCCCGCGAAGTTGCGCGGAGGAGACGGAGGAGTTGCGGGTACCTGCGCTCAGCTCCGCGCCGCCGCCCCCCGCCACCGCCGGGCAGGGGCCGTAGCGGCCCGAGGAGCTCGGGGCCGGCGGCGGCGGGCGGGGGTGGCCCTGGGCAGCGCCGGGGGCAGCGCCGGGGCGGGCGGGCCCGTTGGGGAAGGGGCCGTGCGGCGCGTAGGGCAGCGGCTCGGCGGCGTGCGGGAAGGGCTGCCCCGCTCCGCGCCCGCGGGGCACCTCCACCATGGTGGGTCTCTCATAGCGCTTGGCCAGCGCCGCCCGCTTCCCGGGGAAGGTCTTCAGGACGCTGTAGGGACCCCGCTGCTTGTAGATTTTAGGGGTGCTGGGCCCCTCCTCCGCCGGCTGCATCTCCTCCTCCATCCTCCGCCGCCTCCTGCGGCGCGGCGCGGCCCCGCTCCGGGGCTGTGTCTGCCGCCGCCGCGGCTCGTCTCTGTGGCACGGCGGAGCCCCGGCGCGGCGGGGCGCCGGCCTGATTGACAGGCGGCCGCGCCAATGCCTGGAGGGAGACGGGCGGCGACCGGCAAGTGTTTAGGGTAATCTCTGCTAATGGCAGCGGGCGGGGAGGCGGGCGCTGGCGGGGCCGCCACCGCCCCCGGCACCCCCCCGCGGGGGCAGGTGAGCTGCGGGGCGGGGGACGAGCGGCCGCCGGGCCCCTCCGCCTGGACCAGCTCGGCCCGAGGGGGCCGCGGGCTCCGAGACCGCCCCGCCCCGCCGAGCGACGGCCGCCGCGAAAACTTTGTGTCCCCTCGGCCGGGCGCGGAGCCCCGCCGCCCGCCGGCCATCCCTCCCTCCCTCTAGCCCTCCCCTGCTTTTCTCGCACGGAGCGAGCCGCCGGCCCGCCTCCCCGGTTATTAGGGGTGAAATAAATAATGCCATAAATAAAAGTATTTGGGAGTCCAGGACCTGTCAGAGTTGATTAGGGCACAGAGGACATTTTCTTTCTCATTATGCGAAAGCATTTCATGGCGAAGTAAAAGAGATTTCGCCGTAACTCATGCATGTCAGATTTCCAGGAATCCGGGAGATTAATCACATTTAATATTATTTGCAACGCCCCCCGCCCGCTTTTTGCAAACTGCTTAAATGCGGCGGACGCGTAGGGTGCGGGCTGGTCCGGCGTCCTCCGCTCACGTTCCCCTGTCGCCTGCCCGGGCCCTTTCAGGGACAGTTAAGAAATAACGAAGCGATGGCGAAAGACAGGAGGAGAATGAGATGCCATCGAGAGACGTTTCTGAGAAATGGTGGAGATGTGGGTGAGATGGGAGACAGCTGAAACCGAATGATATGTTGAAGAAAAATAAACGATAACAAACTGCTCGCTTGCTCTCTCCATTCTTTTCCGAATGCAATTTTATATTTTGCATTACCATTTCACTTCTTCTGTCCCACTTCTTGCCTGCTTCTGTTGCTATAATTTATCAGGATTACAATAAACCCCCTGGCTTGTGGAGGTAAAATTGCAGAACACCTTAGTTGTGTTTAAGTGGCAGCAGTGGGAAATCATTCCTCTGTCATCATGTTGAGTTTTGGCTGCTTATTGTGGTCATTGCTCACCCATTTCACCTTTTTTTATTTAGTCGGAGTCAGGCTCGCTGGTAATGAAATGCAACCCTTCTCTGCTGATGTTAATTAACTCCTGGAATCTTCAGCCCATCTACTGCAGAAAAGTGGAGTTAAGTTCTACAAGCCAGGCATTCTTCTCTTGCGGGGTGTACCAGGAGTTGGGCTGGTTTTGATTTTTTTGACAAGTAGAATAAATTGATTCCTCGTAGCAGACAAAAGTATCTAAGTAAAGGCTAGTGTAATAGAAATCGCTGTTTTACCTAAGCAAAATCAATCATAAGTCTCTTTGTTTCCTACCTGAATCTGATCACTTGTGCTTAAAAAAAAAAAAATAATTGTACTGTAATGCTAAATAAAGACTGGAAATACATGTGGGAGAAACTGTTCCCACTCAGAAATTAAATATGTCCTCCACCTTGTCTCATCTGACTGGTGTCTGCCACAGCAGCTATCGGAAGTCAGTACTAAAATTATATGTATAAAGTTAGTATTAGGCTCTTAAAAGTTGGATTCAAATGAACAACCCAAAAATATTTTCTCAGGTGTCAGCTACATTCATAGAGCTCACTACTTGTTTGGTGTAGATGCCTACCCCTGAGCTCCTTGTGGAAGAAACAATCCTTGCCTAACGTGAGCCTTGTACAGACAGAGAAAACCAGGGGTGACAGGTCATGTCCTCCGAGCTGCCCTCTGTACTGGGGTCCAGGCAGATCATAGGGCAGATCCTGCCCCTCCAGGGACAGGAAGGGAGAAGCAGGTTTGGAGTTAGTGGGGCTCAAATCCACTGAGATGAGGTTTTTGACAGTGCTCATCACCACCAAAATATCAGTTCAGTTGCTTTTAGGATAGCTTGGCTTTTCCTCTAGTTTTCTCTCAGTGGTTCTTTTGAGTATGTTTACCTAAAAAATCTGTTGATGTCTCCCCACCTTTCCTTTTATGTTTTCCCTTGAGTTTCAGATAAGGGGCTCTGGTGTTGTGGCCAAAAGACTGTGTTTTGTGCCTAATCCGACGGGCTCCTGCAGGTCAGTCTTGTGATATAAAAGTGTTTAACCCTGGTGGTCCCACCTTTTCCTTTTTGGGATGTCCTTTTTTGAGGAGACATCATTTTTCCCCTGAGCTCTGTACAGGTGTGCAGCACTCTTGCAGGAGGAGTACATGCTTTTGGAGGGGAGGAGTGTGGCCCTAGACTGGCAAAGATGCAGGCTGGGTGAAGGGATGGTCTCCAAGTATGGGACGATGCTGCTGTATCCGCTGTGAGTGGTTTTGGGCTGCCCTTTTCCATGTGTGTGTGGCACAGCTTACTGCTCCCCTGTGGTCTCAGCATGTAGTCATGAAATCATTATTAACCAAACACTTAACTCTGAATTACAGACCCAGTTTGGTTGCACATGGGATGAAAAGAGTTAACACATAGCATTTACCTTGATCAACTGAAAAAAAAAAAAAGCCTTAGCTGATACCAGCAGCTCATTTTCAGAAAGCCAAACATCTTCATTTCCCTTAGACTGTACCATGACTTGGGATTTGACCCTGAAGAGAAGGTTGTGTCTTTCCCTACCTGTTTACTGATTCAAGTTTTCACTGTTTCACTGACACTAGGGGCTGGAGATCTGTAACAGGATTATT
The DNA here is from genome assembly GCA_013398615.1 of Brachypodius melanocephalos. Classification (NCBI taxonomy): domain Eukaryota; kingdom Metazoa; phylum Chordata; class Aves; order Passeriformes; family Pycnonotidae; genus Brachypodius; species Brachypodius melanocephalos. The sequence goes on from VZSR01003049.1 coordinate 3,043,664, forward strand.
GCAGAGCACTCTAAGCGGAAAAATGATGGGAAGTAACTGACCCTCGGAAAAAAACCTAATCAAAACAAAGACAATGGGCACAATGGAAAATAAGAAACCCAACATTGCTGCAGTATATACTCCTCTGCTCCTAGAAATCATCGCGAAGAGAATATTTGTCAGTATATAGAAAAATACCCAATCTAGACACAGGCTATCAATCACTGAACATGTCTGTGTTGAAGGTACTGTGAAGTACTCAAAGAATAAAAGTGTGATTCATCTCTATCTTCCAAGCAGGGGCTAAATCTTGCTCCACTTATTCATGGGAGCAGTGCTCCTGTGATAACTAAAGCATGCAGGATTTGGCCATGAACTGCCAATATTGCTCTGCACATTTGGAGTGCATGATGAGAGCTGAGATTGGCAACTCTCCTCTGTAATCTAAACCACTCTGCAAGCAGGCTAGCCATAATTTGCTGCCCTAAACATTTAACCCCGGCTAGTTAATTTAAGCTTAGCTCAGTTGCTCATGTTTATGGATAAAGAAACAAAAGGGAAAGCATCAAAAGGAAAAGATGACTGTGGAATTCAATATTTCAGCAGCTGTTGATAGGTAAATCTTATTGAAGTGTGGCATTCAAAACCAAAGGCCCGCATTTATGATAATGAGCCTAACAAGGAAATGAGATTGACACAGCAATTCTCTGTTTTTGTTGTCCCCTGAGGTTAGAGATTATGCAGTGCACGGTGCTGTTTTTAGCCTCTTTGGTGATTCCAACTGTGAGAGACAACGCTGTGCATATTTGTCAAGGTTGCACCATAATCAGGTGACTCAGGAGCTTTTTGAGGGAGGATGTGAACCGCTGGTCTCACTTAATCCACATCCTATGTCAGAGATTCATCAGCCAAGCAGTGCAGCTCTCAGCCCCTTCCTTTCCCTTATGCTTACTCAGTACTCTGTGAACATGCTTTGAAATAATTGAAATGTATCTATCATGGTTACATTGTATTTTGAGAATTACTGGAATGTTTCTCAGCGACATTAATTGGTTTTAAAATATTTTTGTCTTTCTAATTAGTGAAAGATTGATGAGCAGTGGAAAGGGCATTTACACACAGGCAGACATATTTCCATGCTACATTTGTGTGTTAATAAAATGGTTGCTAACTGGTTTCTTATGCCTAGTAAACATTGGAAGGATAGAAAAAACCTACAACTTTGGGAGGAGGAAATATCCTCTATTCTAAATGGGATCACATAGTGTAAAAGAAACCCCAAGTCTCCCTGAGGGCTGGAAAATGGATAAATGAATTATTTAAATATAGTTAAAGGATACACAGGGAAAAGTAATGGCTCTGATACCCAATGTAGGCAAAATTATTAATATTTTAAGGAATCAATTGTGGACACATGAAAAAGCTTGTTTTAATTAAAGATAGCTTACATAAATAGTTTCAAGCAGGGAGAAACAGTATAGGATACTTGTCGCTGAGCATTTTTTAGAAATACATCATGGATAAAATGAATGACATAACATAGTCCAAACTTCCATCTGCCCTAAAAAAATCTTCACTGTCTCTGTTGGAGCATTTTAGAATAGCTTCACCCCTCTGGAGCATTAGCTCCTGCCCTAGCCCTTGCCTGAGCTTGGTGCTTTCTCTTGGTCTTGGCCATCACCATACAGTGTAGAGTCGCCCTATATTGCATAGCTGCTCTTTGCAATGCTTACTCCTCATTCTGCACACTTGGCATTTTGGGACCAGAGTCTTGAGAGGTCTGCTGGCTGTGCACCTGAAGGCAGAGCTGCTGTTCCACAGGCTGGGATGCAGCTTCTCGACTAAACCTGAGCGCCTCTCGCTGCTCCTGCTGATTCCTGCCCTTCATGGACTTTCCAATCCCTGTTGTCCAGGCTTGCAAAAAAGTGGTCATTGCATGTCAGAAGTGAGCTGGAACTCAGAGTAGAAAATGCTGATTTCCCCAAGTAGAGACTCCACTGATATTTTGCACTGAAGTGTTACACTTGGGCCCACCACTCACATCGCTTGGCGGTTGTTCAAAAATATGGTCAAATTTTGTCAAGCAAGCTGTGCACATCACTTACAATGAAAACACAAATGGGATGGACAGAGAAAAACAGCTGGAAGCAGAATCTTCCTTAAACTGATCTAGATGGGGAACCTGAGTGTGGTTTAAGCACAACAGAATACACATGATCAGCCTTGGGATGTCTACTGAGCAGAGAGACAAGTCAGCTTAATCTGACAAAAAACATGGGCTTGAAAGATGCCTGAAGGTACCAACAGTGATGGAGGCATAGGAATGACAAATGATTCTTTGCTGAAGTAAGGCTTCAGCCCATATTAGATGTCTTTCCCAGCTTTAAAGAGAGCCTAGGAACAGAGGGGTGCAAATTCTTCCCTGCATTTCCCTTCATCACTAGCCCGTTCTCAGGCAGCCCCTAAAACTTACATGAAATAATGACAACAGCTTCTCTGCATCCTTAAATGCAGAGTTCAACCACTTCGTAGAACTGAAGGGAAGGACTTCTCTACATGAGCAATCATGTAAAAGCAGCACTAGTAATCCTTGGGAGATCCTAAAAAGCTGGGGGCAAAATACTTTCTTAGAGGTCCAGAAAAAAAAAAAAAGTGATGGGCAAAACCTGGAGTTTCCTGAGACATCAATTGCACACTGACTGGTGCACCGTGAAATGGCTCAGTTGTGAGAAGCTCCAAAAACTGTGAAACATAAGCTGAATTGAATTCCACAGTAATAGAAATGGGGCGGGGGGGCGGGGAGGGGGGAAGGCAACAGTACCTCCAGGAAAAATTTTGTGGAAGTAGGGCAGGACACTGCTGCAGTTACATGTGAGAATGAATTCCATCACCCTGCAAGCCTTTATGCTTGGGAATGTGTCCACCACAAGCTTCATTTACTTAGGAAAAAAAAATAGGTGAAACCATGTTTGCTTAAGGGTAAGTGCACAGATGCTGTATTTGTAGAGGCTGGAGTTCACCTGATGCATCACCCACCTCTGGGTGTCCAGATGCAGATGAGTTGCTACCAAAAGACATCCAGAAGTGATCTCAGAATAATGCTTCAAATAAGTAATGTTCTATAGAAATGTATGCTTTTGTGGGCCTGATATTTTTGAGCCTGAAAATTACTAGTTCTTCCTAAGGGAAACTTTTCAACAGTTTTCCCTTTCCCAAACAACTTTGTGTAAATAACTATATTTTTTTATAACATTTCTAAGTAAACAATATTTCTTGTCCATAACAACCTCTTTCCCAAGTGTTGTTTGCTATTTCTGTTACTTAACCAATGGAGAGAGGTGTCAATTCTATAGACCAATAATGTGCCTTTTTTAGCACAGCATGTTATAAAAAGGCTGAATGAATTGTCAACATGCTTTTACTTGTTTAAATGTAAAGGATCTGGGGGGAAAAACCCGATGAGATGTGTGTGGTAGTCTCAGATAATAATATGAGAATACCCTGAGCATCCATCAGCTTTACCTTTGTGATTACCCTGTCATCAGACAGATACAGAGAATCTCTGTATCTTGAGCATCCTCATTATTATATTCTTGTTTCTTTGCTGTGTGACAGTGAGTTTGTGACTTACTTCAGAAGAACTTGCCCACTGATACCAACAGAGAGGTGAGAGTTAACTTTAGTTAGTGCTCTGTCTCTGAATCCTAATTTAAAATTGAGGAAGTCTTATATCAGCCACTCTCCTTGGAAGTATTTACTGGGTTTGATGCTGGTTCTGCCATCCATAGGTAGACTAGACAAGATCAGAATTTCAATAATTTACATTATTTTAATCTGGACTAACATTTAAAAATCTATGAAAATCTTCCCAGCTGATAGAAGACTCTCTTCAAGGAAGCATTTCTTGCTGTCCCTCTCCAAACAACCATTTCACTTATGTAGAATTTAGCTTGTTAAGAAAAAAAGCTGGTGGATTTTTGTTTCTTTTTTTTTGTCTCTGTACTTCATCAACCACTTTTATTTTTTAATACTATGGTTACTGTAATTTTCTTCTGCTGGGAAAGAAAATCCTCTCTGGTCAGCTATATTAATGAAGGAATAGACCATGATTTCCAAAGCAATTTTTGTTTTCTAACAATATAAATGTATGAAAGCAAGATACTGTGGCTCCTGGAAAACCCAAGTATCAAAAAAGGCAGCTGTCCAGGTTTGAAAGAAAATCCATTGCCCCAGGACATCTAACCAAAGCATGGGCACAGACACAGCCTTTCTTTCTTTACAATTGCAGACTTGCAGACAGACACACTTGCCTCCAGAAAACTGAAAAACTAAATATTAAAACCTGACACACATTTAGGATTTCACATGTTCACTTACATAGATTAAAAATGCAAATGAAGCTGGCTTCAATGAGATGCTGACCTGAGATCAAGCTTTCTGAAGACAGGCTCTTTCCACTTTCTTCAGAAGAAAGAAAGAAAAAGAGTTGAGAGTTTTTATTCACCTGGATGAAACAAAATGAAAAAAAAAAAAGTGAAAGAAGTATTTATAAATATGTATGAATAAATATTTAATTATATATGTGCTGAATGGTTTAGCTGTTGTTCAGCAAATACATAATTTGTTAATTTTGCCTGCTTCCATTGAATAATTTATTCATCAGATCAGCTCTTTTAATATTCACTAGATGATCGGCTGATCAAATCCTGTTAGCTGAATATGTTATTTGATTTTTTTTTGCCCTTTTCAAAAATCACTTAGTCTATTGGAAGAACATTGCTGTGATTTATTAGCGGTGTATTCCATCCAGTCCATGGTGACATTCTTCAAGAGTAACCTCTAAAGACAGTAGATATCTTGCTCTTGTCGTTTGATATTAAACTTTTGTAATCCTGACACGTATTTGGTGTCTTTGACCAGGGAAATAAAACCCTGTGTCCAATGGTACACTTTCATGTCATAAATTCACGACAATACGTGTATGGTGTGTTTTATTTTTCATTTGATGATTGAATATTGAATTATTTAGATGAGCTACATCAATCATTCCCATATTTTGGTTTATCCAAATGTCTACCCTGCAGTTTTTTCAGTACTCTGTCTTTGCAAAGGATTTCTTCTAACCTCTAAAATTGCCATATAGCTTCAGAGATACTCTGACATTACAGCGTGGAGCAAGATGGAGAAAGGACTGTGTCTAATCCTTTACAAGTCAGCCTTGAAGTCAGTCATCTTACAGCCCTTTGTAGCTAGAAAAGGACTTCTTACACTTACTGCTTGAAAGGGGAAATTCTTAGCTTTCGATTGTACTGTCTTCATATCCAGGGAGGTCTGCAGAGATCAGGAAGTAAAGCCATGGTGTCATCCTGTTTGGAAAATTATTTTATGTTTTTATAGTATAGTTCTCTGACATTTTCATAATTTTTGAAGCTTCTGAGGACATACTTTTTCTCTTAAGTTGCTGAAGCCTAAATATTCAAATTAGGCTAGAAAGGAGGTTGTAAAAAGTATCATCAATCCATTTTAAAAAAAGACTTCTCAACCTAATTCTCTGTAACACTCCTGTGTAAGACTTAAAGAAATACCAAATAAACAACAGGGCAGTGACGCTCAAAAACATTGAGACCACCACTCTGAAATGACCTGTGTAATTTTGAGCTGGTGCCAGTCAAGACTGGTGCTCAGATGTGTGTGCCACAATCTGTGTGCTACAGCCTAATGTATTCCAGATTTCAAGATGCATGCATATGTAATAGCCTATATAATATTCCATACAAAAATTGCATTAAGAAAATGTTAAAGTTGCCTAGTTCGGCATTTAAAAGTCAGGAAATAAAATTAAGGTTGTACATGCAACATTAACTCTGTTCCCTAGAGCATTTGCCTATGATACAGTCTAATTACATGATCAAATATTATTTCTCAGATTATACAGTAAAATATCTACATTTTTTTCATTTTGCAAAGTGTCAGGTGCATCAGGGAGGCTTCAGCTTCACCTTCATCTAAAAAAACTTCAAATAAACATAGACTTGTCAGTCTGGAGAAGGGATACCTGGAAAGGGTTATAACAAGGGGTTATAAAAGAATGAGTGGTGCAGGAAAGGTGAATGAGGAATGATGATTCAGTCCTCCTTCAGCTGTAAAAGCTGGGGAACATTCATTCAACTAGCAAGTGTAAAACACATTTATTTTACATGGACTCGGCACCGTAGACTCGGAGAGGATCCAAACTGTAATGCATCCAAAAGACATCAGAGAAGTGTACAGACCATAGAGCTGTTGCTGACTGCTGCATGTGAGCTAGAGGTACACTGCCCATGCCAAGGAGTCATTAATTGTTGGTGGCCAGGGGCTGGGAGGATCTGCCTGTGAAGGGCTCATCTAATTTTTCCTCTGTTCTTGCTCCAAACAGCCACTGCTAACCATGCTTTTAAAGCAGTTACCAGTGTTTCCATACAAACTAATGATGATGATGATGATGATGACAGTAATAACCCAACATTTGGGATCTCTGCCACAAGGAAAGGAGAGGTGAATGTGACCCCTTGGTCTGTTTACTAGCTGCAAACCCCATCCCCAGAACTGCTCTTTTCTGAAGATGCTTCTGTGCTCACCAATAACACAACCAAAAATTTTTGCAGGACTATCCCTGTGAGACTCCATTCCTGTTCACTGCTCCACACTCCCAACAGGATCTTGCCTTAGAACTAGACCTGGGTGTTTGAAGCACTGAGCAGAGGACAGCTGAATCCTCCATGATCTTTCTCAGCCATTTGGAACACATATATCTGCCCCCCAGAGTCTTCTCTCCCTGACTCTAGTGACAGGTACTTGATTGTGAGATTGATACAATCCACTGCTGGCTGGGATGGAGTGCCCTCGGACCAGCCAGTGATAGTGAGCAGCCCTGGCAGCTCTGGAGCAGAGGTGCCCAAAGGGACAAGGAGCTGACACACTCTCCAGGTACAGGCTGTGTTCCCACACGAAGCAGGAAACCGAAATGGGGCCCTTTTCCTATGACGTGGGAGTGTATGTCAGACAGAAATCAGGTGGAGATGACAGCCATGTGATCGACCACATTCACACTCTATTCCATTTACCTTTCATGTATTATCTGCCTCCTTCACCTGCACTGTGACTGCTAATTCATTTTTACCAAGAGCCTTTTTCTTATGCTAATGAAGTTCTTTAAACAATTGTTGCTAAAACCTCTCTGGATTGCAAAAGAAATGGTCCTTTCTTTTCCCAAAGTGCAGAACAGTCCTTCCTTTACTCCCTGGCAGGTCTGAAATTACAGTGTTGCTTCACTGAAGGTTTAAGGTCTGTTATTTCACTCTTCGTTGGGTCTAGGAGTCAGTATTTTACGTAATTGAAGATCATGAAATATTAGTTCTGGGAATTAGAATTTGAGGAAATCTTGACAGATAGCAAGGTATTACGTATAATTAACACCAAATAATCTAGAATTAGAAGATTTAGCATCTACAAATGTAATTTTTAGGAAACTAATGTTACTTTACAAAACATGTGAGTGATGATTTTTACACCCTCTGAGGTCTAAGGTTTTCCATGCCTTTGCAGATGAAGCAACACAAAAACATTGCCAATTTTCACTTTAAAATGAATTCTTCATTTTGTATTTTGTAAAATGTCTGTAACTGTCTGCAATGAAGATCAATATGAAACAGCTCAAGATTATATCTGGGTGAGGCAAAATAAAAAAGCTGTTCTGTTTCTATTGAGGGGGAAGCTTTCTGTATGTGGAGAAAACCAAGCTGGATGTTTACATCTGCCATGCAACAGTGACTCATACGATAGGATTTTCAAGCAGAGAGGGGAAAAGTGAGTTTGAGAGGAATTACAACCTCGTTGTAAGGACATGAACTAAAGTGCTGACCGTATACAGCTGTCCCATTACTTACCTGTTGAAGCATAGAATAAAGACTTTACAATTAGGAATTTTAAAGCAGGTATGTTTTATTTTCAGCTGGGACACATGGAGGGATATCTCCTCCAAACCATGTGTACCTGGTCAAAACAAGGTCCAGGTGTAAATACACATTGATCCCACAAGCCCACACCTCCCCACCAGCCCATTTTCTGCCTTCTCTCACTTCATATTCTAATGAGCTGCTACCCCTCCTGGTGATCCCGGTTTGGTGTCTTGGGAGGAAGGCTGACATGTTCCTCAGGTTGATCTTTGCTTCTGGGCAGGCACAGTGGAGATTTGGCTGTTTTTCAGGTCACTTTGCTCTTGCCAAAGATGAGGAGCTTGATTTTGCTGGATTAAAGCCACAAAGTTCTACTTTATTGATTTTTGACAAATACCTTGGTCCTGTTTGCTGAGTTTCAGCATTATACAACTTACCTATATGACTTCTACTTAGTAACTACCTAACAACCAAGCTTAATAGCTAATCTTCTATGTGTTCTTAGTACAAGCTGTTTCTTTACTTTTACAAAATCAAAAGCTCCTTCTAAAGTCCTGTATTTTTATATTTATAAATATCCTCCATATCACTGTATTTTGAAAAAAAATGTCATTACTAATTTGGGGAGGGGGTTGTTTCGCCATTTATGTGTGGGGGTATAAAATACAGGCTTTGTATAAACACTGTGCACTGGAACAAATCACTGCACAGCACCCTCAGCACTGGGGAAGATCTCTCTTCATCCCATCGCACATCTTTAATGTAGGGATTGTAAGCAACGCTTGTCTCTTTGTTTGATTTACTGCAATATTTCTCTTTTTTCCTCCAAACTGGGGCCTGACCATTCCACTAATGGATAGAGAAGAAGCCACCAATCTTTTTATCTCGGTGAGAGACTCAGCTACCAGCAGCTACTGTCCCTGGAGAGCGTGGCAGCCTTGTTCTGCTTACAGTCCATCCATGGGGACCTATATGAATCCTCTGTGCACCCTTCCCATCTTGTAAAGAGAATTTCTTTCCAAAACAATCCTGGACATATTAAAACCTTGTCTCTGCTGGCTGATAATCCATCCAGGGCCAGATTTGTGGAGGACAGCTGTCCTGAAGGGCTGACGTGGTTGGAAGCAGCTCTGTTTTCCAAGATGAGTCTCCAGTGGCTGTCCCCTACCCTGTTCCATCACACTTGTGCCTTGCCATGTGCAGGATTTTGCACCTGCCTTGCAGATGATAATATCACAGGAATACAGCACAAAGACATTTGGGCTAGAATAGTTGCTGTGGTGGCAAATCCAGGGGTGGAGCAAGTTTAAAAACATCTGCAGAGGAAATCTTTCACGGCTGTGTGACTTTTCAGCACTCTGAGGAGTCTAAACACCTGAGCCAGCAGTGTGATGGGGCAAGGCAGTTTCTTTTCAGAGCTGTTGGTGGAAGATGTGGTACAGGCAATATGATCAAACCTTGGCCATGTTTGGGCACAGATAGAAGAGCACTGGAGATGTGTTTTTAACCTTCTTATTGAAGTGTCAGGGCTTTTTTCGGATGGTAAATCCACGTTTAGGTCAGCAAGTCTGCAAGTTAGTCTGTCCAAAAAACCCTGAAAAAGAAGACATTCAAATGCCTGAGACCTCACAGTGTCCCACCTGCAGGAAAAAAGCAACTGGAGACTGCTTCTTTTGAATATCTGGGGGAGAAAAAAAGATATTTAAGGAGGCGCGATCTTACGGATTCATTTTTTCAGACTCACAGAAGCCATTAAATATTTGCAAAACATTTTTCCTTTGTAATATTAGACTTAATGGGAATATATTAGCTGAGAGACATGATTGCAAGAATGGTAACAGCAGGATTCTGTGTGAACTTTGAGTTTAGAGAGTGTTTTTTCTACTCTTCCATAAAGGAAAAAGCTCTTAATATATAACTTCTGAGGCATTATAAGCAAATCAAAGTTGACATAATTCTTTGCCCTTAAAACTGACTTAAGTTAGATGATGCACAGACACAGATGAGATAACTCTGAACTATGACATTCTTCAGGGCTGACAAAATTCTTGTAAACTAAGACTTTTTAAATCAACAGAATGAACCTGGTTATAACAAGTTGGCAGAGGTTACATGACATAAATTCTGATTTAAATTGGTCAAATGTTGGTACCGGGTAAGAGAATATTAAAATATGCTATGGAGAGAATATTAATAAGACATTCACAGGAAGAACCAGGTGAAACTGTATCCAAACTTTAAAGGGAACATTAGAGTTGTGTGATAGTTGCCAAAATTGATTCTCAGTAAGGCATTGTGAATTCATGTGAGAAGACAAACATCTCAGGCCCTAGGTGCTAAAGGTCCCCATCAGAACATGCACTGACATCCAGCTCCATGCTCTAATGCAAGTGGAATGGCTCTGATGCTTAGTCTTCCAATGTTGCATTTCTAAAATTGCTGTGTTAAATAGACTCCTGCTATTCCCAACAACAGACCTCAACCCTATTACAGCAGAGGATATATGATTTCAAAACCACTATGTGATCTTGTGTAGTCAATAAATGTTGTGGGCTCATATGGTGCTCACCTCTTCCAAAAAGCAAGGTTTAGAGGTTTGCCCTAGACCACAAAATAAAGCTGGCAGAGCAAAATATGATTTAGGATCAACCACTTGCTATATGGCACTTAGGTCTCCATCCTATGCTGCCTCTTGATCACACTAAGTTAGTCACAGTTCCAGCAGCAGAAATAGGAGCAGTTGTTTATTATCCTCAGCACAGTAATGATACCTCAGGCCACAGTGATAAGTAATTGAAACAACAGGGGTCTTAGAGAGACTTAAAAGCAAAGATCTTAAAATACACAGAAACTGGTGTATTAAATGGAATGTGTAACTAATAAATTGCCAGCTATTTGCAGTATAATACAGCATCCCAAATTCAGTCATTCTAGAGACTTCGTCTTCCACAATGCCACTTGATATTCTTCAGAATGTAAAACTCCATTAGGACGAGGCTAAAATAAGAGCAATAATAATAATCATGGTAATAACCACAAAAACAACAACAACAATGTTATTCAGGCTTACTTTTCTCTAAAGGGATTTCCACTTGTAAATGCAGGTAGATGATGAGTAATTTTAACACCAAAGTGTGGCAACAATCACGTGCAATTAAGAATCCAGTGCTGTGCAGTGCTGAATATCTATGACCTAAAGCTGATAAGGATTTAATTGAATAAATAACAATCTTTATAAACATTGTTGACTTATTGTATCATGTTCTTTTGGTCTGGAAATATGTTATATCTTACTGACTACAAATTTAGATATTAAAAACAAAACAAAGTGATTTTCTTCAATTGTACTTACCCTAAACAAACGTCATGGAGCCTTTCTCTGAGGATGAAAGGATACAACCTTCAAAGCAAACCTTATGCCATCAGACCTACTGACATGTAGGTCTATGTTCTTTATCAAATGAAATTGCATTTGATATTTTTCATTTGTCCTTATGATCTATTAATAACACTTTACCTACCCATCACTCTGTATTTTCTGCATTGTTTTATCCAGTTCTTCTGCTTTTAAAATGCTCCTAGAATTTTTAGTGCTCTTCCATGTACTGTATGAATTTTGAGCATATACTTTATGCAGCTGCGATATATCATGCTTAACAGAAAGTTTTCCAAAACCATTGTCTCACGTTGTAATGAGATACAGAGAGATTAAGGATATTTTAGTACTTTGGCTACTGGATGGCACATGAAGGGCAATATGATTAAATGCAAGATAAAACTGTGTGCTGAGTGATAAAACCAGACAAGTACATGAAAGATTCTTCTGTCAGAGGTTTTACTTATTTGTCATGTAAATACTGCCTGAATGTACTATTACTGAATCTAAAGTTTGTAATTTTGCAGCTAGCAGTTCTCCATTAGGGGTACTGTTTCATTTATCACTGCTGGATTGTCTTTGGAAGCCTAGGAAATGAGACAGTCCTATAACAGTAATTTCCTTTAACCCGTGCTAACCTGGCTGTGCTGTTTATTTCTAGTAGAGTTCACCATTTGCCAGGGGTGGCATCTACCAAGGTACTGCAAGTGCTGCCAGTGTGCCTCTGCAATGTATAAAATCAGCAGCTGGCTCCAACAAAACGCTCCCAAAAAAAGGAAGAAAAGAAAGAAAGAAAATCGTACTGCCAGCTCTCTAGATCTTCAGGGCAGAGATATGTACATCTGCTGTGTGGTAAATGGGCAGAGCAGGGAGGCACCAAGACTTAGGATATGCTGGGCAGCAGGAACTGCTCAGACACCATTGTGAGTTGCTTCTGCCATTAAAGTGTGGGCAAGTGGAGGATAAATGAGTGTGACACTCCAGCAATCTCAGCTGACCTCTTTCAGGAACCCAGGGGGTGTCTGCTTTGGAAAAGTGCCAGCTGGCTCAACCCGGCTTTGGGGCTCCTGGTGCTGCACTGGGGAACGCAGTGGCTTAGGCTGCCCCAGCTTCAACCCACTGCCCCAGAGCTGCTGGGGAAATTACCCTGACTGAGGGGGTGTCAGTGTGTAAAGAAATGGAGATGTTAAGAGTCTGAGTTGTCTCTTGGTGACAGATTCACACCAGGAAAAATAGGAAAGCACTTGCCCAGCAATGTTCCAGTTCCATTTTATATCATGATGGAGTTCAGCCTGATCCAGGCTTTGGCTGGAGCACCTAAGCATCACACCACCAGTGCACACTCACTGTAGCAAGGGCCAAGTTGGGCAGAAGTTTGGAGAGATTGCTGGTGCCTGTCACTGAAAGCTGGTGGAGGCTCCCTGCCTGCTGATGCAGCTTTGAAGGAAGACAGGGCTCACCATAAGCTCCTTGAGAAAACTGTAGGATCTCTGTAAGTTGCACAAACTACTGGCCAAAAATTTCAAACAATGAATACCTTTGTTCTCAAACTATTTTTGAACAGAAAAAAACAAATCTCACAGTAAGACAGTGATGTGTTGAATATGCTTTGTTTGCATGGCATTAATGGATATCTGAAGGAGCTGGGTTGTCTGGCTCATTCAGTCAAGATGTAGAGATAATCAAAGGGGTGAGAAATGCTTCCAAAGGATCCCTGTTTGCATTCTTTAAACATTCTCTCGAACTCCCAGTGAATTCGGTACAGAAAAATTAAGAAGAGGCTTACATCCTTGCAGGTCTCCTGTCACCCTGTGCAGCTGAACTGAGACCAAACTATTTCCCAGAGCTCATATGGGAGCAGCACAATTGTCCCTTTCTGTATGCCATTAGTCACGTGTATTTTCAGTCCCTGGGCTAGATCTTGCAGGCTGCATGTGACCTGCTGCCTGTCCCCTGCCACACTCCTTCCACAAGGCCCTCGCTGTCACCTGGGGATGGAGATGTGCTGTGCAGTCCCCAGTGTCTTGGTAACAAGCTATCTGGCTGCTCTTGGTGAAGTTCAGGGGTCCCTCATGGATATGTGACACCCAGGAGTAAAAGAGAATTACCACTATAAAAAAATCTGATCTTTTCATGTCTATAATTCGTTTCTGTGTTTGTGTGCCATTGCATTGCATTAAGCTCTCTCTAAAAACAAAAAACTGCAATTCATAATCAGAGAGGGGGGAGAGGCAGAGAGAGAGAAAGAGTAATGCTGGGAATCCCAGATTGCTGAAAAGGAGAGGAAAAAAACAACACAAAATTGCTGCCTGAGATGATTAAAGACACTTCAACATTTTATAGGGAACAGCCTGCAAAACTGCTACAGAAAATGGTGGGAGATAAGGCAGCAAAGGAGATGGTTATCAGAGCAAGAAGTTGGCGATATTTTTTGAAAAATAGTCACTACATGAAAAAATCCTCTCTTGTCTCAGAAAAAAAAAAAGCCAAGAGCAGATATAACCAAGGAATGTATAGGTGATCAGTGTCCCATGCTTCGTTCAATCAGGCAATCAAGATAATTAGAAAGTATGGGGAAGATTGATTAATGGCCAAGACAGACATTGAGTTGACCTTTTCTTTATTACTACAGCAGTACATTTAAATAGTCTCCACTTAGTAGGGTTTAAAATGAAAAAGTGAGCTGTTACAGATATAGTAAATGTGTAACTAAGAATGCATGATCTAATACCCTTATTCTGTATCTTGCTTTCCACCTTTAGTCTCCACATCACCTCATCTGAACATGAATTAGTTTAATTTCTTGAATCCATGCTCTAGCAGTTACACTAGCTACTATCTTAAGGGAAACCAATGCATTTAATGGTAGTAAAATAGATACAGTTTAAAATGTTTTTAAACTGAAAATATGAAAACATAGGGGTCAGTGCTACTTTGTAAATTAGCATCAGTTTTGTTATGCACAAGAGCAGGACAAGGGGAGCCGAACCAGACTCCTCATGCTGGGATCCCAAGATTCAGTGACAGCTGAGGCAAGGTATCCAGGACTTTGTGGTTCCTTCTTCTTAGCAGAGCCTGGCATGTCCACAGTAGGGTAACGTCAGCCTCTCCTTCATCATGTCAGAGATTTTGGCTCAGTGACCCACAGCTGGGGACAGTGGAGCTGCCACAGCACCAGTGCCAGCAGCAAGTGTCAGCACAGAGAACAGACAGGAATCTCATAGGGAAAGAGACTTTGCAAAGGAATTTTTACAGCTCTTAGCCAGTCTCCTTGGTGTTGGGGAGGGTTACCTACCAAAAAGGCTGTAAGGCAGGCACAGCACAAAGAGGATGTCATGCAGGAGAGGCTTGAAAGGATTTGTGGTACCCATAAAAAGGGATCCTGAGCCAAAACATGTAGCTTGCAATGCTCACCTGAGAGGGTTTGAAAACATAACACAGGTCACAAGTTTCAGGAGCTGGCTGACTTGTGCCTCTAGGCTAATGATGTGGAGCTGGACACCTAAGCAGCAGGCTTCAGGGCACAGGAGTGCTGCCTGGGTCATGTAGGAAATCTGGGTGTGTCCAAGGAATATCCCTCTTAGGAGAAGGGTTTAATTTACCTTTTTATACAAAACATTCTTCTCTCTGGTGAGAAATACAGTGAGCTGAGCTCTGTAAGGTGACCCTAATAGCAAATGTAAATGAGAAGTGTAGGTAGGTACAGACACTTCTCAGCAGCAGAGTGTGGGAATGAATGATGCAGGATTTTGCCTGGAGGCAACTCAGGGCAGAAGCCTTGTCAAATGTGGAACAAAGGCAATGCACTGTATATCCTGCCATCAACAAGGGCTGGACCACAAGCAGTGAGCCTGCTGTGGAGGGCCCAGTCTCCCACCGAGGTTCAGTGATACTTGCTAAAGAGTCACAGCATTTTCTCAGCTGCTGAACTGAAAAGCGGTGTGTAGTGCTCAAGGCTGTTTGCTGAACAGTGCTTTTCCTCACAGGCGAATCTGCAGGGGAAAGGGAGAGAAGTTAATTAGTAAAACTGGAAGGCATTTAGAAAAGTAAGTATGTATTTGGAAGAAAATTCACACCAACCTATTTGGTGTAATGCAGGTGAAATCAATGGATTTCTACAAAGAGTGGATTTGCAAAAGTTTACAAAATCTACAGGGAAATTATGACATTAAGCAATGTTTACAACTACAGAGTAACGTTTCAGGCAAAAATGTTATATGTTGTTCATTTGCAGTTGTCAACCCCCCTCCAACAACAGAGTTAGCCTTTAATTTTGTAGAGTTGAAAACAATTGACATATTGTATGAGAAGTTTTCTTCTGTGAGTTATCTACTAAGCAGAAATAATCTTGATCGCCAGCATCGGGTCAGGCATTCATCTTATGCAACCCAGCAGAACTTCTCTGGTGTCAATAAAACCACCTTGATTTACAGTAGCAGGAGATCTGAGCAGTGTATAGCTGTGAAAAATTGAGGTGTGTGTTTATTCATTATTTCAAAGGTAGAGGCTTGATCTGCTCTGCTGAGACATAACCTTGCTGTGCCAGACAGCTGTGCCGAGGTCTCCACAGGCTCAGGAGGACCAGGGTTTGCTCCCAGACTGTACTTTGCAGGAACAGCTCCTCATTGAGTAGGAGCAAGTCCAGCACTTCCTGAGGAATGCCTCTTTACCCTAGCCCATCAAAAACGCACTTGCAATGGCAATTAATTGGTTCTGGGATACCCTCCAATGCAAATGGCCACATCCAAAGCCCTCTATTTTGCTGCCTTCAAAGGGCACCAGCTTAGTCTCAAGGGTGTCAGTTTTGAGACTGGTGCTTTATATGCATCTAGGTCAGACTTCATCTGTGACCAAACACGTGAACAGTGATCCTGTGCTGATCTGGAAATGGGTGTAGGGTCATGTGGGGGCTTTTGGAACACCACTGCTCCACTGGCTGCAGTGTGGGTAAGACAGTGGTGAGGGTCTATGTGAGCACATGGAGGTGCTGGGGCCTCTCTGCCTTTGCTGGGCTGGACTGAGCCTTCACAGCTCTGTTCCTAGAGCACTGCCAGGGGTGTGAGGCTCCAGACTTGGTCTTACTGACAGTGTTGCTCTAATTTAAATAAAAATATTTAAATAAAGACTAATAAGGAAACCTCAAAATATTAAAATGTAGCTGCCTTTCACACAATAGAACAGCAAACAACTGTTGTGAAGACTGCAGAAGGTGCCACTGAGTTAGAGTCAGGTTTGGTTTAGTGTTTATACTGCATTAAATGCCATAGAGCCGGGAATTCAGCATAGTGAGATGCAGAATACTTCTATCTAGTGCTGAGCATTTTCCACTCTCATTTGACTTCACTGGAGGAAACTCAGGGAGCTCCCCACCTCAGAAGGTGACTGCAAGCTCTGACATTTGAATCACACTAATAAAGTAGGTTCCCTTGGTGGGATGTGCATTCCCCCTCCCCATAAGTTTCAAATAATACTACTCCTTAAAGTAGGAACAAACATTTTACTTATGGCTAGAATGCATTTATTGGTAATTTTCACATAAATCAACTTATATGAAAATGTATTCATAATCCAAGCCTTCTCTGTAGTGATAAAATGTTTCTGCTTCTGTGGTAGAAAATAGCTTATTATGCAAACAGCATTGCTGGTGTTACATTATGCATGGGAGTCACCTGGAGAACATCACAAAAGCTTCAACCAAAAGGAGAAAAAAGAGGGGAGAAAATTGGGTGTTCCATTTACTGCACCACTTGCCTATTATAATTAGCTGTAAATGAGCTGATATCTGTACTTTGAAATGTATTTCATATATGCCTTGGTAACATTATACAAATAAGAAAAGCAGAAGAGAATGAAAGGATGTGAAACTCACCCAGAAATGGCCTTGCAAAATGTCACCCCAATTAAAAAAGCAAAAGCCAGTTGCCATTTTTAAACTAGTTAGTTGTATTTACTTTGAGAATACCTTGGTTATATTTATATTCTACTTGATTTAATTCAGAATGCTGCAAGTTCCCACTGGACTGTCGTCATTATGAATGACATTGTTGAGAAGTCTGATTGAATAAGATTTGCTCAGGCTAAAACTCATATTACCTCAGATATGTTTAAAATAGTCATGGGGGGGAAAAAATAATTAGTCCCAGCACAATCATTCAAGACCCATTGTCTCATGTGGCCTTTCTTATTGAGGGATAAAACAGTGGTTTTTTAAAAAAGTGGAAAGATGAGAGCAGCCCTGTGGGGAAGGGTTTGGGGGTCACAAAATTGATAAGAGGATTGGAGCACCTCCCCTATGAAGACAGGCTGAGAAAGTTGGGGCTGCACATCCTGGAGAAGAGAAGGTCGTGTGGGGACCTCATAACAACCTTCCAGTGTCTGCAGGGCACCTACAGGGAAACTGGAGAGGAACTTTTCATCAGGGACTGTAGTGATGGGATAAGGAGTAATGAGCCAAAATTGAAAGAGGGGAAATTCAGGTCGGCTATTAGGAAGGAATTTTTTACTGTGGGGGTGGTGAAACAGTGAAGCACGCTGCTCAGGGAGATTGTGGATACCCCAACCCTGGCAGGGCTCAAGGCCAGGTTGGATAAGGCCTTGAGCAATGTGGTCTGGTGGGAGGTGTTGCTGCCCATTGCAGGGAGGGAAGGGGAGCAGCTGGGACTAGATGATCTTTAAGGTCCATTCCAATCCAAAGATTTTATGATTACTGCAGGAAGGATAAATCTTCTGGAGACAGTAAATTCTTACAGTAGATCTTGTGGCACATCTTTTAGGAAGTTCTAGACAGACATCAGAGCAGCTCTTGCCCAGAGCAGATTTATAGTCAGGGTTGTTTAAGACAAGATCTCTGTGACTTTTGGTCTGATGACTGGTATTCAAGTATTTCTGAGTCTTTCACTGACTGCTCAGTGTATAAGTTCCTGCACTAGCACTAACTTGCCCACTGTCTTTATGCCTCCAGTGTTGTTACATCTCCAAAATTTTCACTGGAGGAATTCCTTTGGCTGCAGTCTTCATGCAGGGGCCAGATGTTTCCATTGTCTTTCCCAATTAGCTCAGAAACAGTGACTTCTCTGATGGTTTTGACTATGTATTGAAAGACTAGTATTTCCATGAATCACTTGGTTCTGAAAGCATTGGGCTAAGCCTGAGCAATCTCTTTTATGATCTATTCATTAAATCAGCGTTTGTGGTAAAAGCAGGACAAACATAAGCAGGGCTTCACTGGCCTTCACAGTCATTTAGTCTTGCCAGCCAGTCAAGAGAGGAAGTTAGCCCAGAGAAAAGCAGGCTGACACTGAAGGGAGGGAGGGATCTGGTGCTCTGTGGCTTGCTGCTAGCTGTGACACAGCCCTCAGGGAGGGTGTAGGGCTTGGCTGTGCCCTGCTGCCTGCAGCTGCTCTGCCCTTGGCACCTACCAGATCCCGAAACCTTGTGGAAATCCCTTCATCAATCAGCCCTTTGCAAAGGTGGTGTGCTCCCCACACAGTCCCTGGCACCTGGGCTGGGTCTGCTCAGGATAGGCTATAGCTACAATTCCTGCTTTTTCCAGCCCAGCCCGACTGTTCTCTGTCATTTCATGTCCCTGGCAGATATGGCTGTAAGTTCACATGATCTCAGGAAACAAAAAAGTTATATACAGTGCATGATATCGTGATCTTCCAAAATCCTGAGCACTGAAGGAGCTGGTCTGAACTCACAGGGCATTTGCTGGCCTTGGAATCATGCTCTGACCTCTGAGAAGGGTGGCTGGTAATTCCTCACTGTGTCCAGCTCTCCTTAGAAAATCATTTCTGCCTCATTTCTGCCTCATGTCAGCATCACAGTTGTTTATCTTAAGCAAGAAGCACCATTGGGTTTGAGCTGCGGGGAGCTGTATTTTACAGTGTCAGACCAGCTGTTAGGCAGCAGTGGTGTCTGCTGCTCATCAGGTAATCTTGGGTACTGAACAGAGCAGCTGTCTTACACTTTTTGGCTGTGCAGGGCTACTGAATGACACAAGGCAGGAGGAGGAGAAGCAGCTAAGAAAGTATCCTGAGAAAAAGTCTGGGAATCGAACATTACAAGCCTCTGAAAATTTGTAGAGGATTGAAGACTGTTTAAAACTCACTTCACCATTGACAAGATATGGGTGCTGGCAAACGAGAAGATAACCAGAATGCAATTGCAGTTTTGGCAACATTTTGATCAGAGATAGATCATGTTCTCATTTCATTAATGGTTTTCACGAAACTCTCTTTTGGAGACATGGCTGGGAAGAGATGAAAAATATCACAGAAGAAAAATATGTTGCTAATATTGCATGATATATTAGATATTAATATATGTGATATATGTATATTCATATATGTATATAAATGCAAGAATATGTGTATCTATACCTATAGATACATATACATATATATATATATAAAAAAATCCAAGACTCAAAAAGAGAAACAGTCTGTGACTGATTTAAGGCCAGCAATCCTGAGGTCCAAAATCTTTAATAACAGACAAGATCATGACAAGAATCTAGGGCAAAATACTCACAGAACTGTTTGAGAAGTTAGAATTAGTCTGTGACAATAAATTATATTTCTGGACATGGCAACTGCAGCTGCATTTTTTTTTTCTTCTGGAGGCTACCTGAGGTGACAGTATGGCTGCTAAGTGAAGTACAGAATGTTGAAGGAAAAGAGAGTGACAGAAAGTCCTGGTCAACAAAAAATAATGTATAGATATACAGTGAAAACCTATGTCAGCAATGATAATGATGATATTGGGGAAGAAATGCAAAGTTGGGAGGGATTATGTTGCTTTGCAAGAGTGCATATGCCAGCAGAGTGTGCACAGACAAAGCATGGACAAAGAAGACGACAACATCACCAGCTCAGACAAATTCCCTCTGACCAATGGACACTGCTGCAGAAGATAAATGGAATATTATCTTGAAATCAAATCGAACTTTTATAAGTTTTAAGTTGGACACAGGTAGACAAGCTGGTGTGAAGCCAGAAACACAGATATTCTCATGGACATAACAGCCACAGACAGTGGGAATTGGAAATGTTGGGGCTTACAGTGGGAATCATATCTCTACCAAGAATGTGTGAACTAAATGTATAAGTAAATAATAAATTAATAAAAAACCCCCAGCAGATGTGCCAAAGATGAGGGGGTCTATTTTTCACTTTAAGCGTCAATGTAATAAAGAAACTATGGTTATTACAGTGAAAAAATACTAAATATATTGATAAGAACTTGAGTGGATCTTTCAGAGGACAGACAAGGAGGAAAAAAGCTCCAGACTAAATCTGAATAAACCTTTTATCCTCCATCTAACACTTCCAAATCAAGTTTTTCTCTCATCCTAAACCAGAAGGGAAAACCTCAACTTGTGAAATTGTTGCTACTGAATCACAGAGTAAGTGAAGTGTCCCTCTAGAGTGAATGCAATTTCTGGTCATTGCAGGGAAAAAGAGAACCTGTGGTTATTGATATATTGATATTATTGATATATTAAATATGGATGCGAGAGCTGAAGTCTGCTGCTCAGAGAGAGAGGTCTCTGGAAACACAGACCTTGCCAAAAATACTGTGAAGTGCCAGTGCTGTCTGGCCTTTGTGAAAAAGTGTTTGCTCACCCCACACTGTGCCTTCCTGAGGAGCTGCTTACTGTAGTAGATCATTACAAGTGCCCACAGGTTCAAGTTATGCTCCTGGGGAGAGTTCAGCAAAACCCTCACCATCCTGCACCCAGGTTTTCCCTTGTCTTGGTTGACACTTAGGCATTTCATCCTATTTCTACCTTGTTTATGATACTACCTATCTTACAGTACTGATGAGTTGATTTTTTTTCTCTTTCTGTCCACTATTTAATAAATTATCTAATGAAAAGATAATTCATGAAAGAATACTTTGAAGCTGTGCTTCTCTTCAAGCTTTGGGAGGCTGTGGGGGCTCCTAGTTCATCCTGCAGTCTGGGTTACAGACCCCTCCCAACTCCATGGTGCTCTTTGCTTGTCGCAGGACAGAGGCCTGTGTGGCTCTCCAAAGATTATAGAGAAATCTTATCTCAGCAGGAATTCCTTTTTCCATTTGTAGGTTCACCCCTGCAAGATTGGTGATGGGCTGCACTAGCTCTTAGTGATAAATCTGCAGAAAATGATTGAATAATATTAACTGAAGGCTCGCCCTGCCCCTAAGTCATCATCACAAGTGCCCTGCCTTGCTTTACGAAGGAAATGACAGACTGGTGTGAAAACAGCAGCGAGTATCAGGCAGTACATGTGCAGATGGCAATATTGAACACTCAGTTACAGGATGCTGAAGATCCTGCTGCTTTCTGAGTCCAGCATAAGGGAGATAATGTTTTCCTGAAACACAAATGGTGATGATCACCCATTGGAGAGGGCATGGGACTAGATGACCTTCAAAGGTTCTTTCCAACTCAAACTTTTCTATAATTCTATGATCCCTCCTGTGTGATGCCCTGCTGACTTTGCTTTGGCATGAAAACTTACTGTGTTCATATTCCGCCAGTCTCACAAATTTCGTCTTGACTTTCTCAGAAGGTTTTATCTCATAACCTATAAAAGTGAAAACTCCTTTAACGTTAAATATAATTAGCTTAATTAGAAATTAGGAAAAATGGATTTGAGGCAAACTAGAGAGGCAGAGACAGTTCAGTGGAATGACCCTAAAGGTATGACCTCTTTGGTAATGGATTACTTCTGGAGAGAGGCAGTAGCTGAACTGGAAAAGGTAGAGTCACTGCATCCCTCCACCACCCTTCAGAGAGGTGCTACAGATTGTGTAAGCCCCACTGCAGGCCTTCAGGTTTGGCATGGAGGCCAGAAGGATCACACTTGTTATGATACAAACTCATTTTCCTGCTCTTTGCTAGCACTCAAATGCCAAGCCCTGATGTGCCTAAAAATTCACATTTTTCCATTTTTCTAGGGAAACAGATGAGTGTGAAAAGAAGTGGTCTGGTACTGACATGACTCACAGTGAGGTAAAATACAGCCAGATAGCAAGAAGTGGCTTCAGGGGCTGAAGACTTCCTATGAGAGCCTCCCAGGGAGCTCACTGGGATTTTATGATCTTGACTAAGAGTCAGAGAAAAGCAGGAGTTACTGTGCAGGGATGGAGGAAGATGGAAAGAAGCCTGTAGAACCATGATGTATGGTGTCCTTTCAGGCTGTTAGATGAGGGAGAACACTGCTGTTTCAGACACAAGGCTGGGCTCATAGGGTAATAGCTTGCTATAGTCAGACTGCAGCGCAGGATTATGATGGCTTTGGATAAGAGCTATTAACTATTGTTAAGGTGATTGATCACTTTTATCATTTTGGTTATGGAAGGAGTTTCACAATCAGGGCTAATCATGGGGCATTGCAGTGCCCCTGTCTGCCTAAATGCTGAAATCCGGGGATAGATTGTGAGATGATTACAAAAATTGCAAGACTGTCATTTCCATATTGAACATAGACAGGGCAAAAATCATAACACATGTGTTGCTGAGACACCACACATAGGAGAAAACACTTAGGAAGCTTGCTCGCAGCTGCCTCCAGAGAGGGAAACAAACAAGTTTGCTAACTGTTCTGTTTAACTTTTCCAATACACAAAATTCCTGCAGTTTTAAGGTTGTGCTACTGAGCAACTCCCCCATATGGTGTATGGATGTTTGGGTCCTTTGGTACAGACTTCTACTACTGCCTGTAAGATTCACTGAGGTTTCATCAGAGAAAGCTCAGAGAAATGTTTCCCTGTACCTGTGTTTGAAGTAAGGGGTAATAAAAGTGCACCTCATGTGCAGAGGAATGGGGTCATGTTGCATGGGCAAAGAGATGCATTCAGTTGTCTCCAGAGCAGCAAAATGCTTTCCAAGAATACATACATGGTCTTGTTATGGTCTTTTAAGGTTTCATCTGAGAGGACTATCTGATGAAAAAAGAAAAATCTTTATTAGTTAAAAATCAAACAGGTTTTCAGAAAACTAGTTGGCTCAGACATATAAGTTCTAGGCATGGAAATCTGATCAAAATCAAAAGAATTAATCCATGATGCACTCTGCAGTAACACATGGCTCATCCTACATTAAGATTTGAGATGCCCAGAACATATGAAATTAATTCACATCTCTACCTTGATGTTTTCACTAGTGGTAGATAGATAAGAATAAAAAGGATTACTGTTGTGCACACACTCAGCATCAGGAAGGTGGCATGGAGGAAGCAGCTCTTTCTGTGCTTTTTCAAGACTCACTTTCTCTTCTTGGGAACACCATGATGATCTACCTACAAAAATAATGGATATCCAGCATAAGCAATGTAATGGTCAGTTCCTAGTAGGAAGTGCAGCTTAACCTTGCAGAATCTTTGTGTTTAATAGTAAACACAATAGAAATAAGAGGCAAGAGACTGCATCAGGACTGGACAGATGGGAAAATACCAATGACAGAGACATGGCAAGTTAGGCTTTGATTGATTAGTACAAATAATAAATGGTGCAATTAGAATTCTGCAACTAAGCAATGTATTATGGTGTGCAATATTAATAACATGCTAAAATAGCAGTGCATGTATTCACCAGGGTGGTCTCTTGAAATGCTGTTTTCTGCAATGACTGACTGCTACAGGAAGAAAGGCATCTCTCAGTGCAGCTGGTCTGCATCAGACACTTTATGTGAAGAAGCCTTTCCCTGTCACTGCTCTGCTTGTTTAGACTCTGTTAAGTAGAGACCTCAGACAGATCCTACCTCACATCTTTCCTAAGAATTTTTCCATTTTCTAACTAGGAACACAGCCTCTTCTGTCCCTAAGATCCAGTGTTGCAGAATGTGTTTTTCTGCACAACAGCCTTGAAAATACCACCATCATAAATCATGAATGGCAATGTGAGTGAAAATGTAAGCATTGCGTGGTCTTCCTGGAACAGTGGGCTGCAGGTCGAGCCCATGTACATGAAATGCCCGAAAGACACTTGTGTGGGTTCTCTTTGTGCTCCTTTGACAGGGGTGACCACCAACCAGAATCTAACCCATCAATTCATTGGTCATAGCACACTCATCTTCCACTGATGCAAAAAAATCCTGTTCATAGAAGTTACATGAGTGGATAGAGTGATATGTACACAAGATGAATTTGGGGCCATTTTCTGTGACTAAATATATCTGCCTTGGGAGAAGATAATTTTACAGGGAGTGGAGAGTCAGTGTCAGCTGGTGTGCCCAGATTACAGAGTGCTTCCTGAACAGAGAGAAAAACCAACTCTAAAGTCTGTGAATGTGCATGCTAGCTAGATTAGATTTGTACTGATAGCTTTTGTTTCCGTTCCCTTCTCTCTTGCCTGGTTTAATATGCAAGGCTATATATGGAGAAAATGTGTCTCTGTGCTGGCATAGCAAAGATAACCTTGAAGAGTATAAATGAATGTACGTATTGATGGAGCAATTTGTGTTTTTATTGATTTCTTGCTGTGTCTTGCTGAATTTCTAGTATGTAGCACAGGCTGTAACTATTTTGTTACGAAGAATGCTACAGAATGTATTTTCCCACACCAATTCTTAAGGGATATGGGCAATTTATACATGAAAATATGAAAGAAAGCATACAGTATATATTGATTATTATTGTTCATTACAATAAGTAGAGTTTAGGGTTGCAGCTAGAGATACTTGAGATCAAAATAGAGTGACATACTTTCTGTACAGGAAGGCTGAGCTTATGAAATACCAAGATTTTAATCCCAAAATGCATAGCTTTTGCAAATGTAGAAAAAGTTGAAGGTGAAATGGTCACACAGTGACATATGCCTGAGAAGATAGGATATTTTTGTAGAGCAATGATAAATGGTGTCAAAATGCAAATGGGTGGCTAGAAAAACAAAACAAAACAAAACAAAAAATGCTGGGCTGACTCTCTTCTGTGTTGGGGAACTCAGTTGTGCTGTAGGACTTTTTCCAAGCAGGTGAAGTGGAGCAAGATTGTCACCAGGATGAGGATGCTGGCCCTGAGGCAGGAACCCCTCATGCAGGCCCTGATCCTGCACGTTTCTGGATCTGTGGTCCTTTCTTGATAGCAGTTGTCTTTAGTTATCTACACGGGAGTCTGTAAATTAGCGATCTAGTCTGCATTGGTCATACAGTGAACAGCAGCATTAAGCTGAGGACTGTGGATGTCTGTATGTGCAGCTTAGTTGGATTTTCTTCCATTGATCCACGTTTTGCAATTCCTGCTCCTGCCACACACTCTACCTTCCCTTAGTAGGGAAACAAAACAGAGAAATTTCTTGAGTTCTAGCTCTGTGCAGCCTTGTGGGCTTTGAGAATGGGCCCTGCAGTGGGCACTGCAGATAGCCCAAGTGCTCTTTAAGGCAACTCTATTCCAAATTTGAACCATGCCTCCCTTCAGCTCAAGGAGTAGGAACTGCACCTTTTTTGTCTGGTGGCTCATGAGCAAGTGTGTCCATCCTGCTCTGGAAATTAATGATATCAGAGAGACCGGGGAAGAGAGCATTTGGTCCAGCATTCGCTGTCTGCAAGGGCCAGAAGTGGATGCCCAAGGAACACAAATAACAGTGCACATGGAGCACGAGCCTTCCTTTTGGATACTGAAGGACTTTCTAAGCTAGAGGCTGCCTCTGAACCCATGTTTAGTAGGTGGCAGTAGCATCACTGTCCATGAGTGTGTCTAATCTCTTCTGAGCTCATTTTTACTTGGCTTTAGTAACATTCTCTGGCATTGAATACCACAATTTAATTAGATTTTCTTTTGTAGATCTGGGCCTCTTGGTTGTAAATGAGCATAGATGGCAATTAAGAAGGCTTTTAAAATGGAGAGGGGAAGTCATGAAGCTGCTCTCACAGATTGGATATGTGAGGGTGAACACTGAAATGTGCAATGCCAAAGGCCTGAGTGACTGAAGGTTATGACTGCCAAAATGGAATAGCAGTACTTCCCCAGTTCTTGCAGGATTTGCACTTACAAGAAATAGATTAATTATGTGACAATATGAGAATGTCAGAACAATGATTTATTGCATGATGTTCATTATCAATGAAGTTCTGGGTCATCATGCAGGTAACTGTGTATGATGATTGCCTGTAAATGAAGATGGTTTTATCATATTACCTTTCCATTCATCTCCTTACTAAGACTTAAACTGAACAGTCTCCAGAATTTGTGTGTATCATGGGTTTGTAACCACTGTACTGTGGTAGAATATATTCTACTGTGGTAGAATATATTCTATGTGGTAGAATATTGTTTCTTTCTATATACTGCATTCTTAAGACAACTGCAGAGCCTTATTTTTGAAGAGTGACAATCTAAACCTAGGCCAGCTTTTAATTGATGTATTAATAGAGAAATACACAGATTTAACCATAATGATTTAAAACAGAGTAGTTTTTATGCACAGGTGAGCTGCAGAGCTGTAGGTAAATCAGGACAGCTCATCCCTGAAGGGGATCACCAGTGGACAGAACTGATGATCCTTATTGTAACCTGGTGAGTAAAAGATGTTGGCACATCCTTGCAGGGGAACAGCAATGCTGCTAACCTCCCCTGAGCAAGTGCCAGGGAAGCTCCTGCTTAGGCCTGGCACTTCTCTTGTCAGCTTGTTTGATTCTTAACATTGTTTTATTAAAACAACATATTAGTGTCTAAGGACTGTGCATTTCCTTGACTCCCATTCTCCTGGCTTAGCGTTTTGCAGGGGTGACATTGGTCTCACAGAGGAAGGGTCTCAGAGGTGGCAGAGGCTGGGGAGGACCCAGGGGCTGGCTGCCCTCACTCTGCCTCTGGCCATGCCATGGATCCCACCTCTCTGAGAACTTCTACTTCGAGCACTTTAGAAAGGCAGATTCTACCTCACAGCACCCATGGAGAGAAACTGGAGAGAGGTGAATGGACCCACAGCAAACTTGGCTACATGGAAAAGTATTCTGGTTATTTTCAGTATTCTGGTTTGGCAAAGGAGAGGCAGAGCACCCTTCTGACAGGCTTCCTGAGGGCTGGTCTGAATGCTTCCTCATCTCCATCCACACTGACTCAGCTGGAATGGGCTCGGGAGCCCTCCTGCATTTGCTCACGGGCTCTGCCTGGCTGAGCCAATGGACTCAGCTGAGCTGGTACCCAAAGATATCTTCTTCCAGGTGCCTCTGTGTGGAGAGCTGGAGCCAACCTTGGATCCAACCCTGTCCTGAGGCTCTGAAACCTAGAAACCTTTTAATAAACTGCTGCCCTAAATTCAAATCTATCAATCTTTGAGACACCGTGTTTTCATTAAGATTGCTGCTGAAGGGAGTAGAGGGGTGGTGCTAAGGAGCTAGGGACAGCAAGTTCCCACAGAGGTGACAGTAGGACTGCTGTTTTTAGTGAGAGCTGTAGACAGAGTCTTGCTTCTGTGGGAAACTCTAGTGGAATTTCCATTCTGTGGAAGACATGGAAAAAAAATCCTGTGGAGATAGATGAATGTTCTGATTGGCAAAAATTACAGTTACAATTTTATATTTGATTAAAAAAATCTGAACTAAATAACTTGAGGAGGAAATCAAGTTAATCTAGACCAAATAAGTTGCAATCAATGTTATAACTTCTTGAAAATGTTTTACTAAAGGAAGCAAAATGTTATAGAAAAGCTTCCTGCAAGACATTTCAGTATCGAGTTGGGGAATTTTTCTAATTAAAACATATTCTGACAATGCTTTAAGCACACTCTGTATTTATTTTGAATGCACTCTTTAAGTGGTTTTAATGCACTTTTATAATTTCAAAGAAAATGAAAAAAGAATAATAAAGATAAATCAACTTCTTTCTGGGATTGGGAATATTTAGCAATAATGGGCTACACAAACTCAGAAAGTATTTTTAAAATGGCCTGTACACTCCTACTGTTTCACTCTGAAAAGTAATTGCTTTTGAAAGCTATCACCCTTCTTTTATATAATGCTAAGATGTTACAGTGCTTTCATTAATTCATGCTGACAACATGGTAAAACACCCTTCCAGAAGTACACAGAAGGGGGAAATTTCCTGGGAATGTTTCATGTCTCATGGACCATTGGTACCATTTGCTTGCAACTATAGAAGAGAGTTTCCTGTTTTCATATATTTCTCTTTAGAAGGAGTAGAGCGGGTTGGTGACAAAAAAGCTCTCAGAATACATCAGTGTTGCCAAGACAGAAATTTAAAGCAGCAATTTTAGGATCTTGAGGGCACTATGCAGACTATTAAACTAATGGAACAGCTGTTGCTGACAAAGGGGCAAGGTTTTCAGGGCTTTGGGAAACTCTTGTAATTACTTGTTAGGCTTGGTAGATTTGTTGCAGATGTTGGAAATTCAGACACTAACTGTTCAGTAACTAAATAAACTGAATATTTTTAAAAAATTCTGAATATTCAGGGGAGATATACTGACCAACAGGATCATTCCAAATACCATTTAATAGTCACTAAAAAAATGGTGTCCCCTCCTGCCAGATCATCAGCTCATCCATTCAGGGCTGCTGGTTATTACTTCCATATCA
The DNA here is from genome assembly GCA_013398615.1 of Brachypodius melanocephalos. Classification (NCBI taxonomy): domain Eukaryota; kingdom Metazoa; phylum Chordata; class Aves; order Passeriformes; family Pycnonotidae; genus Brachypodius; species Brachypodius melanocephalos. Next base: position 3,072,474 of record VZSR01003049.1, read on the forward strand.
GAGTCTTTCCTTCTGCTAAGAATTTGCACCAGTCTCATGAAAAGGTAGAGCAGAGAGCATTGTTTCTCGTGGTGAGTTTCTTGTGCCCCAGAGCACGAAATGCAGTCAGAGGGATTGCTATTGAGCAATACTCTGTGGCTGGAGAGGGCAGCATGAGGAGTGGGAGCTCTGGGGCAAGAGCCCCCTTCAGCTTAAACCCTCAGCAATATGCATTGCCCTGTGTATGTTTGGGAGGAAAAACAATATGTGCTAAATGTATTTTCTCCATCTTTAGATACATTTCTGACCATGGTACAGAGCACCCACGATTGACTGAACCAAGGTGCTGATTCTGATGGTGTGGCTTAGGCAGGGTATTGGGCAGGAGATCTTTGGGTTGTAGTAAGAAAAGTGACCCGTTTTTGGTGGTTCATTGTTCTTACAGAGAGGGCCAATGTGTGCTGAACTGGAGGTTCATCAGAGCTTCCCCAAGAACCACGCTGCATACTGAGTGAGTGTCTTTGGATTTTAGGAGACTCATGGTATTTAAAACTATGTATTGTCAAAATGACAAATTTGGATCGATTTGGGAAAACCAAGACCTCAAAGCCTCTTTTTGACCGTCAGTGTTTCAAGGCAAGTGCAAAATTTGATAAAGTAATGTGACGTTTGTGACTTGAGTTCGTAGTATCTTCCATAATCTCTCTCTGAGAGAGAGTGGTCCATTTCTTCTGTGTCCCAAGGACTTTTCTGTGCTTCTACCTGACAGTGATAACACAGTACCTGCTGCTGGGACTGCTTTGAGATTTGGACAGAGACAACCATGACAACAGAAGCCTCATAAAATTTTCACTTATTTCTACATGGGTTTCTAAAGAAAGACCCTTCTGCTGTGAAATAATTGCTTTTTAAGTACCTCCTGGATGACTGCTGGGTCAGAATCCCATCAGTTTGGATATATCTTGTGCAAGTCCATAGAATAGCCAGCAGTTTGTTATTTCCAGCCTGGGAAGGAAGCTCCTGAAGCAAAAGTCTCATTTTCGCTGTAAATGCCTAGTACCCCCCCTACTGAACTTAACAGAAATTTCTGGAATCATAGGATTGGGCTTTTTTAAAAAAATGATAATAGACCATTTTAAACAAAATTGCATCCAAATCCAAGTGCATTTGAGTGTAGATAACTCAGAAAATTAAGAACTGAAAGGCTGTATTTATATTGATTCTGGTTTTTTGCTAATAATTATATGGTAACAAAATGCTAAACTAATGGTACCAAATACAAAAGAAAGAGGAAAAAGAATCAATACTTATTATATTCAGACTCAGAATGGTCAAATAGCTATGACCACTTTTTGACACATTTGCCAATATTTCCTTCTGGTCTCCTGTTAGCAGCTGTCTGGTGAAACCTGATGAAAGGACACAAAGGGATAAATCCATTCAGGGTATAACTTGAGAGGAATAACTCTGGGGACATGTTCAGTCCATTATGGTGAGCAGGAAATGCCAGCTGGTTGGCATGTCTCCAACAATAAAATATTGTATTTAAAGATGGAGAAAATATATTTAGTACATATTGTTTTTCCCCCAGAATATATGCAGAGCAATGCATATTGCATTTTCAGGAATATGATTATCTTTAAAAGATAAGTTGCTTGGATTTTTTTTTTAATTCTTCTTGGTTTTGGATTTGTAATTTAGGGGAGATTCCCCTCAGTGGAGGAATTTTCATCTTGTTTCAGTCTCTTCTAGGAAGGCTTTCTTGTTTATGATGAGAAGGATGGAGTCTTTAGGTGTTAAATTAGCATAGAGTAAAATGTGAAACCTGGGCATTACAAAGAATCAGGACAATCTCCTCAGGCTCCACCTTGCCTAGAGAAACAATTTAGAAATGCCAGTAGGTGTGTTTGTGACACTGCTAAGATCAAACCTAGAAGATATCTTCTTACTCAAATAATATCAAATATGTTTGTTTACAAGTGAACACCCAAAGGTCTGTGAACTTTAATTCTTTTAGAATTGTCTCCCTAGAAGGTCAATGAGCCAGAGTAGGAGCTACCCTATTGCTTTGTGCTTGCTCTGTGCCTTGTTCAGAGGGGTCCAGGTTATGACCAAGCCACTGAAAGCACTGAAGTGCTACAGGGATGAAAAGCAATGCCATGTTCCTTGCTTAAGCTTGTGTTTTGGTCTAATTAAAAAAAAAAAAAAAATTAGTTCAGCTATGGACTTGGAGAGTCTGACATACTGAAGCTTGCCAAAAGTGAGATAGAGTTGCCAAGAAAGGAAAGGTTGCTATGTGTGAGACAATATGTCTTCACACCTTTGGAAGGAAACTCTGAGGCACCTGAAGCCAGGATGTGTAGCCAGACAGTTCTGATTTTGGGGCATGTTTTGAGACCCTGCCTTACACATTTTTTTTTCCCCATTCTTGATGTTCTGTGTCCTACACTTCAGAGTGACAGAGAAATAAAAATGTTACAAATGGACACAATGCCATCACCTTCCTTTTTACATAATTTTCCTCAAGAGGTATCTGGTACATAGTGTTACTGATTATGTTGCCAGCTGTCCAAGATTTGTTTGTACCAAGGTACTGTGTTGTTTCATGTCTCTGAGAACTGAGGATGTCACAGGAAAATGTCTCTGGAAAGCAGAATGGAGGTTTCTTTTAAATTCTACTTCTATAACTTCTATAACCATTACCCCTTGTCCTGTTGCAATAGGCCTTGCTAAAAAGTTTGTCCCCATCTTTCTTGTAAGCCCTCTTTAGGTACTGAAAGGCTGCAATAAGGTGTCCCTGAAGCCTTCTTTTCTCCATGCTTAACAGCACATTGCCAGGTCATGTCCAGCATCTCATCCACCAGCATTCCCAAGTTGTTCTCGGCAGGGCTGCTCTCCAGACATTCATCCCCCAGCCTGTGTTGATACTGGGGATTGTCCCGACCCAGGTGACCCCGGCTAGGGGCCTTGCATTTGGCTTTGTGGAACCTCCTGCTGTTCCCACACGCCCAATTGTTGAGCTTGTCCAGGTCCCTCTGGATGCCATCCTGTGTCTCAGGCACGTCAGACTCAGGCGTAACCTGTGAATTGCTGAGGGTGCCCGAGACAGCGCAGGCAGCGGGTGAACAGGAGAGCACCAGCCCGGGGATGCCCACCCTGGGGACCCGGTGGGACAACCCGAGGTGTGACAGGGAGCAGGATTGGTTTGGGACCGGGCTCTCCGCGGGGTCCACGGGCCGGGCTGCCCGAGCCGCGGGGACCCGCACTCTCCGCCGGTGCCTGCAGAGGGCGCTCCCGGACCCCTTTTGGCTGTGCTCCGGCAGCGCCCCCGCTCCCGCCCGGCGCCAACCCCGAATGCCGGATCCCGGGAG
>VZSR01003049.1:3076056-3180245 GCA_013398615.1 Brachypodius melanocephalos
CCATTACATTCCATTGTTTTGATAAATTGTGCTAGTTTTGGCTGGGGTAGAGTTAGTTTTCTTCACAGTGGTTACTACGGGGATTTTACGTTTCCGATTCTCTCCCTTATCCCACCACAGGATGAGTGAGAGGCTGCGTGGGGCTGAGCTGCTGGCCGGGGTCAAACCACCACGTGAAGACACAAAGCTTTTGAAATGGTTATGGGGTCACTACTGCAAATACGGTGCCCGGGGAAAAGTGGCTTATGTGTTTTTCCATAAGCTCGTCATTTAAAAAAAGTAACTAGCAACGAAGGAAGAAGAGATGGTCTGAGTTGAGACTCTTGTGGGATGCCTGTGGGTGGGACTCGGGATGGATTAGACATGATTCCTCCTGCTCTTCTCTCTCCCCTGGTGCTTTAGCTATAACTAGTTGAAAAGACTTTCCTATACTCGGAATACTTTTTATAGTGGCTGAAAATGAAGATGCTGAGTGTGCTCAACTTTACTTCAAATAAAAGAAGCTGTGAGTGAAATAAAGCCTCAAAGACAATTAGGCACTTCATGAAATTTTGTGAAAAGTACAATGTTTTGAATTAATACTTCAAATAAGAACATAGACTTCAGATAGGATTTTTATTTCATGATTCTCTATGCCAGATAATTTGGGGTCTTGGGTATACAGGTAGTGTATGCTGTACTTTCCAATTCCAATACTTTTTAATTGCATCAATACCTTTTGGATGGGTCTTACTGAAAAGTTGCCTGTCTTTTAGCTAATAGAATGTAGAGTTTGCCTCAAATAAATATGGATGCTCCTGTCTTAATGGTGAAGTCAAACCTGCCAAAGTACTAACCTGGCTGTCTGAAAAGAAAATAATGTCAAGAAAAACTCAGTGGTTTTAATTTTTTTCAGACTACAAACAATGTGGTAAACTCCTGTAAATGTTTGGGATACATTCGTGTTTCCCTGATTCTTCTAGTTATGTTTTTTCGGGGCACAATTCAAATTTGTTTGCAGACACTGGCAGGGCAGACGGTGTGCTCTGACAAGCTGCAGGCACACACTGCTTCAGCAGATTCCAGGGATTTGTTCTCACTGTTTATGCCAAAAATAAGCACATCTCCTCCTAATAAATGTTGTATGCAAATGTGGTTCAGTCATTTCGACATGAGATTCTAATTCATTCATTTAGAGATGTTCATTTCGTAGTGTATGCAAATTTGCATATGTAATTCAGCAAAGGCAGAAGCAATCTTTTATTCTCATCACTTCTGACATTTTAATCAATGATTTATGTCTTATTCTTACATTTTTTTAGCCCTCCCTCAGAATGCTAAGGCAGATTATTATGCATTGATATTTCTATACATATATAAAGCTCATTAAAGCTTTTTGACAGAAAAATGGACAAAGTGCAGGAACAGGGGCAGGCATTTGGAGGCTTATGCTTTACCTTCTCTACAGGCTGGTTTTGCTCATTTGATAAACAACTTCCCCATGTTAATGTTGCTCCATCTGTGCGAGAGAGATAGCACTGCCCAAACTCAGAGGTGAGACTAATTGTAGTTTTTAAAGCTTCTTAAAGCTTCTTCCCTGGCTGGAAATTGCTATATAAATATTCTTCTGGTCACAAAGAAAATGAATGAGGTATAGTCCTAGGTAATGGAGATATCATCCATTATTCCTAGGCTTTGTCTGTGTCAAAGGTGTCTGCAGAAATGGTAGCCTCTTTTTCTAGAGACTACCCCTTGTAGGTATTCACAGTCACACACTCACTGACTTTTTGACAAAACACAGCTTTTACTGCTATTTCCTTCTTCTGACTTCATTGGCTTTCCAGATCTGAGGGACTCAAGTGAATATTATTACCTCCTAGGCACCATCAACAGAATAATTTATCTAGTCTCAATGTGAGTCAGTCACTCCTCTGTGAATCCTTGGAGGGCAGTGGAGTTGCAAAGATGATTGGGAAAAGCCAAATTGTAAGACACAGAATTATAGAGGGGTAATTTTAAAGGCCTGGTTTAACCAACAGACCTTTACAGCTAGGATAAATATGCGAATGGAAAGAAATCAGCTGGGATCACAGATTCCATTTCGAGTCTGAACCTGGGTCTCCTCATTTAGAAGAGTGACAAAATAAAACAAGGGATTTTTCAAAAGTACTACATCACCTTAAAGGGTGAAAATACAGTCTACAATTCTTTCAGAGTTACAGCTTTGCTTATGTGATTTTTGGAAATACATTTGTATTCCTATATGCCATAAAGTCAGATTTGCACCCTGCAGGAATCCAGTTCAAATTTCCACAAGTGTAAATCCATCAATGGCATTTATTAAAAGCAAAATCTCCAGTAGGTTTACACTTAGAAATGGGAACTATAAACTTACACTTTGTGCTTAGGGGTGTGTGTTTGGTAAGTGCTGCACCATATTTCTGGAGAACACAGGCATGTATGAGAAATCTATTCTTTACTCTGTGAGACTGCTGCAGCTGAAGTTCACAGTATCTCTGTAAAAGAAAAATTTCTGGAGGACATGCAAAGTCACAGTTCAAACACTTTTCATCAGAGTAGTTTCTGAATTACCCCTGCTGCATGCTCCAGTCTGCATCCCATGTTTGAGTAAATCCATGTGCCTGCAGTTGCTAAATAGTTGGCCTGAAGTAAGGATGACAGTCACAAGAGTCCTAGAAATAGAGCTGGATATTTTCATTATAAGAAAGTGCAGCCTGACATCTAATTCTACACAGGTATTGGTAAGAGTCCTCTGAATCTCAAATATACCCAGATAATCTTCATGTCATGCTGTCAAGCCAAGGATAATGAGAATAAACAAGATAAACAACTTGCATTATGAGGTTTTTTCTAGTAACTATAGTAACAAAAGTAAACATTTTTGACATTTGTGTAAAGCTAAACAACATTAAGAGAGATGAGTGCACATCCCTCTGATCTTGGATATGTAGCTTGAAACAGTTCTTGTTGCTAGTGGTGAAGAAATGTAAAAATTCTAGGGAGGTGCTCAAGAGTCAAAGAAAGGTGGGGAAAATAGGCACTGGAGTATCTTATCTGTGTCACCTCTTCTAAAATAATTACTCAGAGTGTTGTTTTCTCTCCTAATAAGCAAACTATTGTAAGAGTTGCCTAGTTCCACAAGGATAGACAACTATCAGAAAAGAAAAGAAAAGAAAAGAAAAGAAAAGAAAAGAAAAGAAAAGAAAAGAAAAGAGAAAAGAAAAGAAAAGAAAAGAGAAAAAAAGAAAAAAGAAAAAAGAAGAAAAAAGAAAAAAGAAAAAAAGAAAAGAGAAGAAAAGAAAAAAGAAAAGAAAAAAGAAAATAACAGAAAAGAGAAATTATATTCTTTTCAAAATGCTATGATTCCTGGGGCTGGAGCTCTAAAAAAGTCATTTTCCATACTCTTGCTCCTTGTCCTTCTCCTAACAGGTGGGAAAAAACTCCAGTGTTTCGTACAGTCAGGAAATGCATTTTATTCTCACATTGCCAAGACATTCCCTATGTTACATAGACATTAAAAAATTATTTTATTTCTCTTTATTTTGGTTTAGTTTGTATCAAATGTGAAAAATGACAATAGGGATTGATACCCTTGTTTTTTCTGTTGTTACTGAGACCGGATCTCAGAACTGCAGAGTTGGTAATGTGGACTAAAGGAAATAAATTGAATTGTAACTGTAATGGTTTATCACTTCTTAACCTTTATCCTACAACACCCTCCAGCCTTCCACTTTCTGAGGACCTGAAGAACCTCAGCTCCCATAAATGGGAAAACAGGAAAAGGAAAGAGGTCTGGGTTGTGTAAAGTGCCAAGTGATTTCTGCTTCTGTATCAGATGCAAACAAAACAGACACATTTTCAGTTAGGTACACATATTTTGTGGTTTTCATTGTGGGATATATGGTGTCACAGGAAAGTCAATGCAGAGCAGCATGTTCTGTGCTGCTGCTCCCTCCTCTGCTCTTACAGAGCAGAGCTGCTCCCTCGGTGCCCCAGCCTCTCAAGCCATTTGAACATTTCATAAAAAAAGCTGCACTTCTGGAAGGTTTGATATTCTTTCCAGTATCCACACAGGCCCTAGCAATTTATTTTTTGGTACTAAGTCCTACTCATTAATTGAATTTCAGAGTTTTTCTGTGTGGTTTTAGAGGTAATTTGGCCGGAGGTAAGACTACAGACCCCAAGGGCTGTAGCTAGCATTTGTTTCACATAAGTCACAGCTTGCTTTAGGTTATGGTTTTTTTGGAATGAAAAGCTAATTGGTTTAGTTATGTTGGTCTGAGGGCATCAAATTGGACCATACTGTCACTGGTAACAAAAACAAGCTCACAGACTGCTCAAGACATCAGTGAAAGTAATTAGTCAAATTACTTCAGCCAGCCGTAACTCTAAAGGAAGATGTCTGATAAGTAAGTCTTCAACTTTCAGGAGCTATCAGTTCATACATCATCCTTGACATGAAAAGGGCCTCATTTCCACAGCTTTAGCACCAGAAGAGGTTTTCTCCTTAAAAATAACTGTGCACAAGATAGCACTGAAAATTTTATACCAGTAAAAAAAAATTATCTTACTGAATCATACCTTAAGAACCATTCTCATTGGATATGAGAGATATGTATTTTGTAATTGTACTACTCATTCACTGAAGCAACACCTTTCAAATCAAACCTCAATACTAATTCCAAGCAAAAGAAGCTATCATGCTTCCATCTGCTAACAGTAAGATGAAATAAGTTTAATTATTTAGTAAAATTGTTTGTGCACAACTGGCTTCTCTGTCATCATTATGTTCCAGACTAACAGAACAATTTTCTTAAACTAAAAGAGTATTTTTAAACTCATGAGTTGTATGACTTCTCTTTTTAAAATTTTTATGCTCCACTTCATGGCAGTGTGAAGTTATTATAAGGAGCAGGACAGTAGTCTGGTTTATGAATAACGTGAGGATGCTCTCTCTGCTGCTGGAGCAGGTATCACCCAAACCCCTCTGGTGAGCTGTGCAGGTGGGCTCCCAGCTCTGGAGTCCCTGGGACTATCCTCCTCTGCTTTGAGATGGAAGGAGTCCTGTCACAAAGAGCCATACCTAACAGATAATTCTGAATATAGATCCAGATACTGGGTTGCTATCCTTATATTGACTTTGATGAAGAATTGAAATTTAGGAAGCATGAAGACATCTCTGCCCTTGAAATTTAGTTCTCTTCACAACAGAAAAGGTTGCACCACGATGTTACAATGCTTTTACCTCCTGCTTTGGTAATTTTTTTTGATATTGTCAAGATTTAATAGGTCTGGCTGCATTGATTTTGACAGAATTAATGATTCTAGAGGATCAAAGGTTTTTAAAGCATTAAATGATGACCAAAGTACAAGATTTTAAATGCAAGAACTTCAGCCTCCTCACTCTGGTGGTCTTTTAATGTAGTCAGGAAGGAAACATTGTGTAAGGCATCTGAAATGTGACTCATTAAACTTTTTGTTCCAACACCATTTCATATAAATGTTCTTTACAATTGAAGAAACACAAATAAATTCTGTTTCACACCATCTTCTCATCCCTTCTTTGTTAGGGAGGAGAAAAGAAGGGAGATCATCCTGGGTCATACATACCAACTAAAATTCCTGCTTTGGCAAACTGTGTAAAGAAGCAACTGCTCATAGGCATAATATTGGTGAGACAAAGATCACCCCAAGTTATGGGACAGATGGAATCTGTGACTACCAAAGCCCCTCCCCTGAATAAGCCTCTGTGGATACCTGGACTGTAAGTTAAGGTACCACAGCAGGAACTTGAGGTAAAATAAAGGTAGTGGTACTCTTGTCCAGGTGTTATCTCAGACTGAGGGGGAGGTAAACAAACCTGGGGGAGAAGAATTTATCTCTGATAATGGACAAGGAAAGCCAACACAGCAACTGTGCTGAAATAAGCTCATTTTCTAGCTATTTGTATGTCTGCACCACAGACATATAAATAGTTGTATAGTTTACAATCAAACTAATTTTGTTTGTATCACTTAGCAGAAGTTCTGCCTCCTTACACATAATCTAGTATTCAAAGAATGACACTTCTGCAGTATCTAGCTAATCCATAAATGTCCTGCTGATAATCAGAAACCAACAAATCAGCAGCCACATCCCAAATGGATCTCAGCATGCAAGCCTTGATTATATAGAGTTTGATATATATGAGTGCATGGGAAATCAGGCTGTTTCTTCTTGAAAGTCTACAATGTAGCACTGAATCCCAGACACTACACAAGAATATCTGCAGACAGGAGACATAAGCTTTGTTACTCTCTTTGTTCAAACTTGGGTGCAAGCTACTGAAAAACCAAACAAAATGCTATGCTTTTAGCTCTTCCCATTAATGGCTTGTTTCTCTTCTCTACCTGTTTTCACATTTCAACAAGTCATTCTAATATGTGACCAGAAAAAGAAAGGGGAGGCATTGCAATACCAAAAAACTGCTCATCTGAGTTTAATAGTTCTATTTTTATAATTATTGATTGAATATTACTTTCTCTGCAAGCTGTTGAAAGATGTTTTCATGATACATTTTAAATCAAAAGTGCCAATCTTCCTGCTCAATAGTTCTGCTTTTAGTCTGCCTAGCCTTCATCTGCTAAAAGGAGTTTCCTTTGTGTGGTTCTCCTTTGTGCAGCACACAAACACACCTTGTTCAGCCATTATTTGTAGTAGAAGTGTCTCGAAGGTTCACTGAGATGAGGCAGATTAGAAGAAATGCTAACCTAAAGTGGACAACAAATGATTCAAGGGGATGCATGAGTACCAACCACTTGATAATCACTGCAGGATAAGCTGGGCTTGACTGCATGTCAGGGCTGTGTGCTGCTGCCTGTGCCTGGCACATCCTGAAAGGTGCCAAGAATGATCTGATATGGAGATCTGTGGGTTGAATCAGTGGATAATTTCTCTTTTGGATTATCCAAGTACCAAACACAACAGTACTCCTTTGACAGGCTGGGAGTTGACAGCTCCTCATCATATTGCATGTCTTGGAAGCCAAGGTTCTGTCTCACTTTAGTGCAAGAAAGGGGGGTTAAGAGACCCTTTGCTATCCAGGGCCTTGAACTGCTCACCATTGCCTTCCTCAGCATCAGCAGCCTCCAACCTGGGGAACAGAACCATAAACACTCCAGTGAAATATTAAGTGTGAATGCAGGTCTGACAGAGACAGGCACAGTCACCATTGATGCAGGTGCTGGTGTGACAGCAAGAGAGCAAACAGCAGGGAATTAAGAGGAAGCACCATTCCCAGGGTCACACTGCAGTCTGGCTGACAAAGAAATGTCAGATTCTGGCAGAGATGTGGCTTTGTGCTGCCTCCCAAGTAGAGCAGAGAGAGCACTACCCTCCAGCTGCTAGTGGGCTAAACTTTTCCCACTGAGATGTTGCTTCCTGGGATTGCTGTTTCTTCTTTTGTATTTGTAGGCATCTTTCCCATTGTTATGATGTGCATCAGGTTGTTCTGGGGGCTGTCAGGGTTTCAGAGCTAAATCCATGTAGCCACAAACCCAGTGAGTCTCAAAAGGCATCCTCCAGTTTATGGTTGTCAGGAATTTCTAAATTGTGTGGTCACCAGGAGCTTCAGTACATAGCAGAGATTTTTTTTCATATGTGCCCTGAAAAGTTTTGCTCCCAAAGGATGTTGATTAAACATTTTAATAGGGGTTTTAACAGCCAAGCTACATGAAAATGCTCAGCCTTTAAGTACTGTCCCCAGCATTAATAAAATTACTGGGAATACACTCGGCATTTGTGTTACAATTATCCCTCAGTTTCTATTTTGCTCCTCTAGATCATCTTGCTTCCTTCAAGTATCCTGTCTCCATGATTTATTGGGAGGTCTGCTTTGTCACCATCTGCTCTGCTATTGCTCAAGAAAGAATGAATCCCCAGAAAATATTACTGTCCAGACTAAGCACCCTATAAGCATCCTTTGCACATTCAGCCAAACATTGACTAATGGTGAGCTAGGCTATAATCACAAATTCCCTCCTTTCCTGTTCACTAGTTCAAATTCATATAAAAAACTTGGTGGAATTCAGCTATCCTCCTTGGGGATATAGGTTACCATCTGTCTGGTTTCCAGTGGTACATTTAAAAAACATTTGTCCCATTTTCATAAAACATCCTGCTGTACAGAAACCATTTTAATATCTAATTACGCAGCATTATGTATCACATATGTCACAACCAGAATAATTTGGCCTAAGTTTCTCTTATCTAGTCTAGTCTGTTTCGCTCTTTTAAATTAAGTTATCCAAACACCTACAAATCCAATAGCATGCATCTAGCTAGAGGAATTAAAAAAATAAAATAAGTAAATACTGAACTGCCTGAAGAATATTTTAGATTTAATTTGGTAATTTATATAAGATTTTCATTTCAAAAGGAAGCAACATTTTAAACTAAAGGTTAGTGTACTTACCATTGCATTTAAAAAATCCAAATTAGTAAAAACAGACTAGAAAATGGTAAAAGGTATCAGTTATTATGGTGCCCAAACATATGTCAAAAATATAGCAAAATACGTTATTTTGCACTCCTCAAATCTTTCTAGCTGTCACCAGAGGAGAGTCTCTCTGGTCAGTCAGGGGACAGCCTCTTCCCAAGCCACATCTACTCTGGGTACTTGATGTGAAGCCTGCTGAAGCCTGCAGGGAGCCTCCCACTGACATCCCCAAGCCATGGTGCTGTCAGGGATGTTGGGATGTTGGGAGAGGGTCTGGGGGAGGCAGCCAGGCTGCATCACAGCTGTGGTGCTGTCACACCCCTGGCCAGCCCATGTGCCATCACTGACTGCCCCTGAGCACCTCTACAATGCAGTTTAAATTGCTTTGAGTGCACAGAGATGCTCTGGGAGCATCGTGTTTTCAAGGGAACATGAAACTTCTCGATACCAAAATCCCATGAAGTGGCAGCATTCCTTGCCCTAGACCTTGCACCACTGTGCCTGGCTGAGCTGAATTTCTGCCCTGCTCATGCAGGGATGATGCTCCAGCAGTGGAGGCATGATGCCTAGAGCACTCTGCTTCCCCATGCCCTGGCCAGGATCTTTCTTCTTCTCCCACAGAAATGAGGGCATTCCTCTTGGAGAGTCCAGCCTGATTGGGATGAGACTGTCTCAGGAGCTGGAGCTGAATGAGAAGAGAGACAAATGTAAGTAAGAAAAAAAATCCTTTCTTCTTCTACCCAGAAATTCAGACTCCTTGGCCAAAAATGATGGTATCCACACCAAGTTGTGTCATGATACTTTTTTGTGTTATCAGGTTCTGGAAGATCCAAACAGTATTTCCCACAGCTACCCCAAGGAGCACACTTCCAGCAGACCACTCTCAGGACAAGATACAGATGATGGATAGCAGCAATTTTTTTTTTTGAGAACATTTTTTTTTCTGTCTGTATCTAGTCAGAAAGCAGCTATCTTTTTCACAGCAATTTGTTTAAGAGAAGCTACAAATTTAACTAAAGTTTGTAGGGAACATACACTCTAAAGGATGGCCGAATACTTCCCTGTAATCACATTGGTTCTGCCACACTGAAACTGAGGAAAATTAGTCAGAAGTCTCCCTCAATTTCTCTGAGTATTCCAGATAGATATGACACAGTTGGTCCAAAGAACATTGTTAATGATGGGGTGTGTAGTATATGATTTCCTCCCAAAATGCAGAATCACCCTGGAAGAACATGCAGCACCAAGAAGCTCACCCTGAAAGCAGCCAATCTTGATTAACCAGCTTGTCTCCACTGAAATGCCTTGTGGTCTTCCACGTGAGAAGGACTCTGGCTGCTTTGCAAAGAAAAGGTCTGTTCTAAGGAAGTGTCTTGGAGCAAGAGAGAGAGGGGTGGTTGAATCCCACAGGGATATTTTGAGAGACTTAACTCTGCCATTCCTAGAGGGTGAATGGACTTTACCTGATGGGTATGACTGGGGACAGCAGACTCACATCTGACGGGACTGGTCATTGTTTGGTTGCACATTAGCAAACATCAGTTGTCTGATGTCCTGAGCACCCTGTGGGCACTTGACCAAGCCTTCCATGTCAGCAGAGCAGCACCAGAGGCACACATGGGGTCAGAGCTACCCATCTTTTGCAAATGATGATTATTTTCATTATGTCATTGGTGTTAAACTGAATTCACAGTGGTAAATATCAGGCAGCGAGTGCTGTAATTTAAAAAATGGACATGGAATCCTCCAAAGGAAGAATTGCAGGAAAGAAAGGAAAATTTTCAAATCACTTAGATTTTTGAGAACTTGTTCTCTTCTAAAGACATCCCAGTAGGACAGAAAAAGCTCTCTGTAGGAAAAACTTCATAGGCATCAGATATTCCATTATACTGCTGAGTTAGTCAATGAGCTTTAGAAAGTATTCAGCTACCAATACCAAAGCCTATTTGCTAACTAGCCCTGGTGGTATTATTATAGTATCAGGCGCAGTTAGCCAGGAGAAAAATTATCTGATAGCCATGAAAATTTATCAGCTGTTTCAGGACAGATTTTCTGACCAAGAGCAGTATGACTCTGAAGTTATCTCAGAGGAGACCTCTTGAGTCCTGTAATATTCAAACCAACATATGAATGAGTAAAAAAGAATGCAGGTAAGTATCACAACTTATATTTCATTATAAGTCTATTATATATGTCTCTTACCTCTTCAACTATCCAATAAAAAATACATAAATACAGAAGGAAAATTATCTCTAAATTTACGTTGCTGTAACTTTGCACTTTTTGGTGAGTGACAAAATTTTTAGCTTCTTGCCCAGAGCTTCATTTACACATCTGCTTTTGAGCACATTCAAAAACTGTGAATATACAAAAACTGTGATTGCCAGAGCAATCATGTTACAGCCTGGGTACAAAATAATCCTCCATTTATGACTTGCTTATATGCAGAGGTCTAGGCACTCCAATAAAGGCAGGATTTAACAGTCATCTCACTTCTCATCATGGAATTAATCAGGACAAGTGATGGTAAAGCAGGCATTTAATAGGCAAATAGCAGCCCTGATTTTTGCACACATAAAGAGATAGTATCTGATGTCCCTGACCTGCACAGCGGGACAGAAGTCAAAGGTTTGTATAAATTTATTGGAATAAAACAAATAAATTATCTGTGTGATTAAGTTGCCTTGTGAAGGAGAGTGATCCCAAGAGGCCATTGCTTTAGAGTCTTGGCTCTATCACAGTAAGGAAGCTGCTGCTCTGGGCACCTACATGTTTTCCATAGAATTTTTATGTTGCCAGTTCCTGCTACTCATGTGCCATTAATTCACCAGTGGGATGCACAGCTTTGATATCATGGATGCTTCCATTTTATTTAACTCAATTAGGGTTCAAATAAGTCTCAGCATATTTACAAATCCTTTTTTTTTTTGTGCTGAGTGTCCACATGGCTATGCAAGGAACCAAGCAGACATTCACTCCTTGTGCTTTCAGCAAAGTATCTAATCTTTCACCCCCAAGTGATGGGAATAGCTGGCAGCATTCTTTGCATAAATCTCAAATATGCACTGGGACAGTATGTCAATTCCATTTTTTGATTGCTGACAAATGCAAGACAGAAATACACACACATTCATACCAGAATAGACATTAATAAACTTAATTAGCATTTTAAGAATCTCAAATGACTCAAACAAAAAAAAAATAAAGTGCTTTATTATGACTTTCAAGACTGATAATTGTTTTGGTGTCTCTGTCTCAGTTCAACTTCTCTAACTAAATAAAAAGCCCTAGCTGGTACAATAAACTTCAGAATATAAAAATTATATTCAATTTCAAACATATCTCCTATTTACCAGAAGTTAACTAAATTATCTTTTAGGAAAAAAAATGGTAAAATCTGCTTGATTAGTTAATAAGAGGGTACTAAAGTAAGTCTAAAAAATATGCATGCATCTTTTATTATAAACCAGTATGACAAAACGAACTGTGTTATTAGTAACAGTGAACCTGAGCATTTTTATTCTTACTGTGGACTGTTATTTCCTGCAGTGTGTTTTTAATTCCTAAGGGGTATTTGATGGAGAGTGTGGGAACAAACCATTATGAAATCTGTAACTGGTTTGGTATCCACAGCTGAGAATGCCTGAGGACTGGGTATTGATGGCAGAACTACCAGTGTTTCATGTGAAGACATGAATTTTTACCATATCTTAACTATTTGTGGTAAAGATCTGCAATTTGCTAGCAGAGACTCTTGCAGAATATTTTTCTGGTACTTAAGTTGAACTCTGAAGTGCTTGTGTAATAGAGTGATGTTTAACCATACAGCACGTGATCTGCAGAACAAGAGTTTAGGCTAAGAAAAAGACAAATAGGTGACTGCAGAGAAGTGAAATTATTAATAATTGCAAAATTATAAAAATTTTACTAGAGAGTGCATTAGCTTCTGAACAATTAAAAAAAAATTCTCACGTAAGTATAAGGTTAGGTCTCAACTAGGTTAATCCACATGGCGCTTGTTTGACTCCTTGGTGCTCTAATGCACAGAATTTATAACAAGTCTATTAATCAAAGTGATGGAAGAATGAAATATTCCCACTTAGCCAGGAAGGCATCAAGTCAGTATCAAAATCACAACATTTTAATTTAAAGCTGTCTATCTGGACTTTGGAAATGTTTAGACTACGCAACCAAAAGTTAGAAACCAAACATTTGAACTAAGCTGATAAAAAGTGATCATTAATTGAGGCTGAAGTCAACAATCTGGCACTAAAGAAATTTCTAGGCCCCCAAGCCAAAAGTCTGAAGTAAGATGTCCAAAGCAAGTTTGTAATAATTCATCATCAATTCAGGATGAGATAAGCTCCTTGAAGGAAGCAAAACATGGTAATACAGGGGACTATAGGCAGTCTGTACAAAAAAATGTTAACTTTTCTTCTGAGAGGGAGGCTAATGGTTCAGCTAATTTAGGACTGTTTTTTAATAATAGGATTAACAGTAATTGAGGGCTGAGGCTACTGACTATTATTGTTGTCAAAGATTTATATAGACATGCCAGCTATCAAACCCAGCTGTTGGACCAGTGGTGATAGGCGGTGTACTTGCACGTATTGATGCCAGCACTTGCTCCACTGACCTTAGTCTAAACCCCAGTGGTTTATTACTTTGGGAGATATACAAACAACCTCAGTTATAAAGTGATAAACACAACCAGGATGCTCTAGTTCATAGCCACACAGCAGCAAAGGGCTCAAAACCAGAGCAGAGCATGCTCTGTTGAGCGCTGGGGATTTTTAAGAGACAGCCTGTGGCTGCTGGAGGTCTGCAAAACTCACAGGAGTGGGTGGTAAAAGCAAAAGCCATATTCCTGGTTCTTCCTCTATGGCTGCTTTTGCCTTATGGAATGGTTCCCAATTTCTTTTATCCAGCTAGCGTCCTTCAAAAGCTTCTTTTGTTGGGCACAGGATAGAAGATATAGGAGGGGAGCTGAAGAAGGAGCTATTTTCCCCTGTTTTTTTTTTCAACTGCAAAAAGCAGCCGGTGAGAGAGAGTAAATGTTGCCGATGTGTTACTAGTATAAGCTATGTGTGTGGTACACCGATAGACACTCCTGCTTCTCTCCTCCAGGACTGTGGAGAGAACCCCTGGCTGTGCCTGAGCAGATGCTGGCAGCCTTGCTCGGTGGATGAACTGAACTGGAGGGTGGCACCGAGACTCCTGCACTCATTGCTGATCCCTCCGGCTCTTGGGAAACCCAGGCACTGGGCAGTAACAGCAGCTGGCAGGGAGGAGAGGTGAGAGGAAACTGGAGAGACACGGATACAGGTCAGGAGTGGGGAGGAAGAGACTGCTGGATGAAACATCCACTTCCACCAGAGCCAGCATCTACACGGTGCTCTTGCAACACACTGCACCAACCCGGCTGCAGTGCTGTCTGCAACCTGGCATCCCCACTGGAGCTCTCCCACCGGGAATGGGACATGCACTCCTCCTGCCCTCTGGCATGGTTTCACCTGACTGTTCCGAACACAGCCATGACACTACAAACAACATCATTCAGAGAAATATCTGCACTCCACACTCTGTGTCATTTCTCATTCCTCACACCACAGTCGTGCTCAGTCTGCAAATGCCTCTTTTGCAACACAAGCTCTGCACTAACAGAAACTGCTGCCAGAAGAGGAAAAGCCATGACATTTTTTGGTTATGAATACCCCCTCTCATGTCTCCTGGCCATGAAGCGCTCCTGCCATGTCCCTGGCCTGCTCTCTAGATGGCAGTGTGCAGTTACTTTCTGTGCTATATTTACATATTGGCTCCTTTCTTGACATTTGCTGGAAAACTACTTCACTCGGTAAACACCGAAAATGATAACATCGAAGACTATATTTAAACAGTATAAATTTCATATCTGAAATAGGAGTATTTGTTAAGTGTTTGCTGTAAACTTTAGAGTATCATAAATCCAGTTGTTTTTATAGGTCAGATCCCAGAAGAAATCTAAGCAAATAGACTGAAATGTAGATAAGCAAAAGAACATTTCGTCAGGCTGTTGTATATAAGAATAATAAGTAATACTTAGAAATAAAGTTATTAATTCCCCAAACACATGACTACATTCAGTCTATATGAATACTTTAAGTCAAATTCAAAAGCTAAATATTTTAAGTCAACATTACTACTCTCCATATTAACTAATGTGTTCACCAAAACATTTTATGAATCTCCTCATAGTTCTTTAAAGTTTTAGTATTTTTGAGTTTCCTATATGGCAGAGTATAGCCTGTACATGTTGTCCTACATAATTTTTTCTTGAATAACAATCAGGCTTCACAATTGCATTGATTCCTACATGGTGGTAATGCTCTAAACAGCAAAGGGTGAAATGGGCTTGTGCAGAACCTGCTGTTTGTGTCAGAGAATCACAGAATCATAGAAGGGGTTGGGGTGGAAAGGACTTTAAAGGTCATCTCATTCCAAACCCCTTGCCACAGGCAAGGACACCTTTCACTAAACCAGGTTGCTTAGAGCTCCATCCAACCTGGCCTTGAACCCTTCCAGGGATTGGGTATCCACAACTTCTCTGGGCAACCTGTTCCAGTGCCTCACCACCCTCACAGTAAAGAGTTTCTCCTGAATAGCTAATCTAAACCTCTCCTTATTTAGGTTAAAACTGTTACCCCTTTGTCCTGTCACTATTTGCTTGTGCAAAAAATCCCTCTCCAGCTCTCTTGCAGGCCCCCTTTAGGTACTGGAAGGTGCTATAAGGTCTCCCTGGAGCCTACCCTTCTCCAGGCTGAACAACACGAGCTCTCTCAGCCTGTCCTTGTGGAGCTTTGTCCCTGTGGTCAACTTTGTGGCTCTCCTCTGAACTTGTTACAACAGGTCCATGTATTTCTTTTGCTGGGGGGCCCAGAGCTGGACACAACCCTGCAGGTGGGGTCTCACAAGAGCAGAGCAGAGCAGAGGGGCAGAGTCACCTCTCTTGCCCTACTGGCCATGCTGCTTTTGATGCAGCCCAGGATGTTTTTGGCCTTTTGGGCTACAAGCACATTACCATCACATATCTGCCTTTTTGTCAATGCCACTGGAGTGCGGTTGATGCCAGCTAGGAGGGTTTGAGCTGAATTTTGTTCCTTAAAACTGGGCTTCATGATTGGCACCTAATAACTACAACTAAGCATATAGGTGAGCATGAGATACAGCTTTGTTTCTTCTCCCAAAAGTTTTATCTCCCAAGAAGAAAAATTGGTGTGGAGATCAAGATAGGAAAAGATAAAGTCTGCATGGGGCTGTCTGGCTTGAGCAGAAGTCACTCCCTGGCTCACCCAGGCACCCCTAACTAGGTCCAATGTTGCTGTGCAAGTGTTTTGCTCTTCACTGCAGCAGAGAGATAAGCAGAATGAATCAGGTGAGTGGGTAGCAGTGCTGTTTTGGCTGGGATAGAGTTAATTTGTTCAGAGTAGCCAGTATAGGGCTGTGTTTTGGGTTTGGGCTGAGAACAGTGTGAGGGAGTGGCTGCAAGAGGCTGAACTGCAGCTGGGGTTAAACCAGCACAGCAACACAAAAGCAAATGAAATGCTGTGCCTGCAAATGTAGGGTAATACCATTTAGAAAGGCACATTCAGACTTCTATTTAGACACTGTACAGGACTTGCAGTCCACAGTATTATTCCAGAGAAAAGGACAGCCCAATGAAGACATCTGCTCAATGTTCAGCTGCCATCAAAAAATTACCAGCAAAATATTTTTTAAAAAATTGTTTGTGTGCCTGCTCTAAGCTTTGAGTTAAAGCCAATCCCCAATCATTACTGATCCAAAGTTTAAAATTACTATATATTGGTCTCACTAGATAAGAGATCTTTCTGGCACATTAATCTTGTTTGGATAAAATTTAGGACAG
The DNA here is from genome assembly GCA_013398615.1 of Brachypodius melanocephalos. Lineage (NCBI taxonomy): Eukaryota > Metazoa > Chordata > Aves > Passeriformes > Pycnonotidae > Brachypodius > Brachypodius melanocephalos. The sequence goes on from VZSR01003049.1 coordinate 3,092,436, forward strand.
TGCACTTCAGCACAGGATCCCCAAATATTTCCTCTGTGCACGTCCTGCTCGGGCATACAGCCTGTGCCTAACAGCCTGCTCACTGCATGGGCAGCTGGGGGTGGCACTGCTGCAGGGCTTCTGACCTGCCCTGAAGCAGTTCTGGATGGCCACAGAGACCAGACTGGATTAGGTGAGTGGGCAGGATTCATCTTGCTCAGGATCTGGAAATGCAGCACATCAGGAGCAACAAGCACTGGAACACAGCAGCCCTGCAGCTGCTCCAAGTGGTGCCAAGGTGACCCTGCCACATGGCCCTGATGTGCCCTAGGCTGTGGGAGCAGAGGGAGAGCTCTTCCTTAAATCCTACCCACCTGCAGTCAGAACAAAGAATATGAGTCTCAGTCTTTAATCTCACCTAATCTGTCATTCACTGATTAGATTATCATAAATATAGAACTAATTTATGTCACCAAATGCTAATTACTTCTGACCTGAAATGTCTGAAGTTCTTTGGGGAATCTGCTGTTTGTAGGGAGCGTTAAGAGGCCATTCTGCAGACAGAATAAATTCAATGAGTGGAAAATCCCACAGCTATCTGTTATAAACATGCGATGATATCAACACAAACCTGGATGGGTGGTCCTCAGCTGGGTGAAATGTAGCCTGAGGAAGATTGTGTCGAGGACCTGAGCCAGAGGAACTGAGATATATGCTCCCATGTTCAAAGATGCAGAATTTGGCTCTGTTTTTAGCATTGGAGAGCTGATATTTAATGCCCACAATAAATTTGTAGCAGCAGTAATATAAGCATTTTAAAAATTCCCTTTTGCATTCTTAAAATATTTAATAAAATTATCTCTTTGGTTGCTGATTCAAGGGTATGGGACCAGATTAGTTTACCATGTTTAGTGCTATGAAGGAATTACTCTTTTAAATCCAGAGGCTCCATTTCCTATGAGTTATCTGTGTACAACTTTCATATGTAGTAAGAAAACTACTAGTGCTAGATATGAATATATCCTACAAAACAAGCTCTCCCTTACTTCTTTAAAGGATGTATCCTACTTAAGGCTAAAGGTACTCTATAATGTGTCCATTTGGAGACTTCTTTGTGCATTATTTATCAGGTATTCTCATGCTTTAATTTTATAATAACAAAAAAAAAAAAAGGAAAATGCATATTTTTAAACTTAGGCATATGTTTATTAGACACTCAGTTAAGGATTAAACCAGTGCCCTCATATGCAGCACTATTTATTTTGGAAAAAAATAAAAGAGCATTGGTATGTATTAATTTTTTTTAATGTTCCTGGTTTTTCCCTGGTGTGAGCAAAAATAAAACCAAAAACCCAGTTGTCTTCATTCCCTGGTAAACACATTTTCTTTCTACACTTTTCTACACTCAAATGTCATGTTCTCTCACATCCTTTTAGCTTTTTTTTTTTGGTCATTAATTCTGTTTCAACAAGAAATGCACACTCTGCTACAGAGCAAGGCAGGTCTGATGCTATCTCTCTCCTCTGACCTTTCTGTTGCACTATTCATTAATGTGACTTTGGGGGATTAGGGAATTGCCTGGCAATAGTATACCAAGCTTTCCACCTCTAGCTGGTAAGCTTGGTACTGTTTAAAAATGAGTACAGCAGTTAAGATTATTAGGAGGTATGGTTATTTACTTGCAATAACTCATTTTTTCTCAATGTGTTACAGAGAAAGAGCTCTGTGCCAAGTCACAAGTGATTAACAATTTTCAGGTGAAACAGTGATCAAAATGTGGCCATTTTTCAACCTTTTTTGGCTGTCAAAACATTTCCCCACGTTCAGTGCTTTGAAAAATGCTGTTAGAAATAAAAACCCGAGTCATTTTTATACTTTATTTTTTACTTTTTATTTTGGGCTTTATCTTGCTTTACTAGTGGTTGGTGTAATTACATACTGAGCTTTTTTTTAGAATCAAGAATTGTTGCTTGGAGAATTTGTTTCTGAATTCCGAAGCACAGGAACTTCTGGTTTAAAAGTAATTTAAACACTTCTTCAGAAAACCTTCCTTGGTAGCCATAAGACAGGGTATTTTTAACCACAGCTCGAGTGAAGGACAGGTAAGTACACGGCATGTAAGATCAAAAATTCCTATCTGTTCTAGATATCTGTCCCTGCTTTTCTCCTTCTCGCAGCTCTGTGCCCCTCTGGATGCAGAGATAGAGAGCATGGCTGTGGTTGTACAGGGGAGATACATTCAGTATACCTGAGTTACTGAATGTAACCAAAACCAAAGCATCTTTCAGGACATGGTCTCTGTAGAGCTCAAAAGAAAGGCATGAGTGATCTTCTAAAGGGTAGATGGGGATGGCTGGGATAATATGTTCCTCAAATAGGGATGGCTGCATTGCTGGTTTAAAAATATCTTCTGCTCTTTCTGTGCTAGGAGGAGAATGATGACTCCTGAGGTCTGATCCTAACTCCTCTACCTAGTACTGCTGCAGACTTCAGATAAGGAACCATTATGGTGACATGTGTACACATGGATCAAGATACCAATAATCAAACATTCTGCTTCTTCAGCGAGCCCCAAGGCACTTATGATTAATCTCACTTACTTTGACAGTCATGAGGCTGAGATAACCTGTGCGTTTTTTATCCACAAGCTGTAACCCGCTCTTCAATGATTACCTGTTGGGCGAGAGTAAGTGGTGCTGCGTTCAACAGCTGGTTTATGTAACCTTACCCCTCAAATATTCCTGAGAGACTTCAGAAAGCATGGTGATATTCCTGACTGGGGTGGAAAACCATGCAGAGCTGGTCAAATCCCAGGAATAAATCATAAAATGTTGGCTGTCAGAGCTGCAGCCTCCAACCCAAAACAGAAAAGTACAAAAGAATACTGAAAAAGAAGCAAGGGAAAAGAAAGAAAGAAGAAAAGCACCACATTTCCCCTTGATTCAGTCAACCAAAATGCACTTTATGGGCTTCATGTGTCTGTTATAATTTGCTGATGTAGGCAGTAGGATGAGGCTCTGCAGCCAGAGGAGGAGCGGAGATGCAGCTGGAGCCTCCTTGGGATGTGGGGCTGGTTCTGGGGCATCTCCCAGCTCTCCTGCCAGCCCTTCCAGTCTGGGACACGTGTGTGGCCTGGCTGGTGACAGGGATGCTTGTGGCCTGGCAGGTGGCTCTCCCAGCAAGGCAGCTGCAGGAAGAACATTCTCACAACCAGCCAAGAATAAGGATATAATTTTAGAGGGCAGCATAGAGGATTTTATTCAACACAGTCTTTATATGCATAATGAAGCAAATCACACAGCTCAAGGGCTTGCGATTTAGGTGGCAAAATCTTTTGGTTTTATTTTTAAAGGGAAATCTGCTTGCACCAGGCTGTTTTTAGAAGCTGGTACCTCAATTTGATCTTTTTTACTCCTTGAAATCAAAGACAAAATTTACTGAAGAACTGGGGTGAAATGACTGATCCTGCAAGATATGACCATCAAGAAAGATGTTAGTTGAGCCTATCTGTCATTGCCCTGGTCAAGACAGAATTCTGACATTATTCAGGAATGTTTGGGAGATTTTGTCTCTGCTTGGACTCTAGTAGCTAAACCAACGTCCTGGGACTTTACTTACATCAGTAGTGCCTGCCTGAAATGATATTAGGATTTATTCCCATGCTAGAGCTTCATGGGTCACTGGCTTGCTTTATAGTCTGAAAGAATGCCAAAAGTATAATAGTGAAATCAGGGAAAAAAACCCAAAACAAAACAAGAAAAAAAGCCGAAATCCAGAAAATGAGATGTAGCAAAATTATTATTAGGAAATATGAATATGTTTAAGAAGATTTTAATATCTGTGTTCACAACTGATTTATTTGGCAGTAGTGAGGTAATTACTGTGTGCAGGGAGACAATGATGTCAGAAGTAATTTAAGAACAATTGTTTGATCTTGCTCAGAAGGAGATGAGGAGTACTATAATGTGTTCTCCCTGTGGGTTTGCTGTGGAGACAGTAAAAAGCCTAGTAAATAATAACACCTTAAAATACAATTAAGTATCTTCTTTCCCTATTATATGACTGAACTCAGCTTCATTTATTTTAATACTGTGCTTTATAAACAACAACAATCAGAACTATACAAGCTTTTAAAAACAATGTTTCTCATTCGAAATTAATGTGATGTAATTAAGTTGAAGACACATCACTTGGAAGCTGGAAGGTTTTTCCTGGGAATAAACAATAAGTGAAGTCAGAACTGGTACTTTGCAGGAACATCACCCAACAAAAGCAGTCTAAAAGTGAGCTACTCGAAGCCATCCAAAATCCTCAAACTGCAGATGTAGGATGCTCAGCAACAGTTTACATGATAGCTTTTTCCTGTATTCTTAATTATTTGTGAATTTAGTTCAAAACAAATGGCAAAAGTTAATGCAAATAAAACTGCTAACATACCAAACTGTACCTTTACAGAAAAGGGAGCAGAACAAAGGGTTTTCTGTCTAGATCAGAACAATCCAGTTTGCCTCCATCACAGTCACATCGCATTCTGCAAGCTGTGTCAATATTTCAGAGAAAGGAAAAAGACCAGGTAAGTCATTTAAGATGTCAGCAGTTTATAGAAAAACTCATGTATCTTCAAATCTTTCCAGGCTGGCAGTATTTGCAGGATCAGTCCTGAAATCTGCCGCTGACTTATTTGATACAAGGGAGATAAATCCACTTTTATGATTGAAATTTAGCCACACAAAAGTAAACCAACCACACACACTTGCAAACCCATACTTAAGAAACTCTTAAAAGAATTTTCTTGCAGGTTGGTGAACTTTGGGATTCAAATAAAGAGAAGGTTAATTTTGCCCATTTGCAGGAGAGCCTGTACAGCTGCCATCATCAGAGGGGAGCAGACCATAGCTTCTGCCTAAAGGAACAAAAAGACAAACATTTTATTAACAATCTAAGCATCAGAGATGGAACAAACAAGGATAAATAAACCCAGTTCAAAGTCACCCTAATGCCTGTGAGCTGGGAGCCTCCTCAGTGCTGCCAGCCAGAACTCTGTCACTGCAGCTCCTACGGTAGCTTATGGTTTCTATATCTCTACATCTCAGAAGGTTTTTTCAGACTTTTTTTTTTTCTTTTTTTTTTTCTTTTGGAACCTGATGAATTAATTAACAAAATCAACATATGTGCTGTGAGATATTTACTCATTTACTCCTACCAAATGGGGCTGTCCTGCAAACTTCAGAGGATGGCTCTGTTGCCTCTCCTTCCTCTGCACCTGAGACAGCTAACTGCACCATTAAGACCTTACTGAGTTCCTGCTTCAAGCCTCATCCTGGTCAACACAGAGATTCCTTTTGACCTTTCTGGAAGTTGGATTAGGCCTTTAAAAGTCATACATTTTAAAACATTCCATGAAGGTTATGTTTGCTTTAAAACCACGGTGAAGTAAATGCAAAACTGTATTAATATTTAACATTGGCTTATAAAAACTAGGAACTTGTAGTCAGGACAGCTGGTAAAAGTTTAATTCACATCATCGTTTCAAAATGAAAATGCAGAGGAGGACAGAATATCACATTTTCGCTTTCAAAACCTATTTGTTTTTCTTTTATATCCAGTTTTGTTATTTCTATACCCATATCTATTAAATAGCCATGAAAAATATTTTTCATTTATGCACTTTTAAGATTTGCTTTTCCAATTTGGTGGTACTGGTTATACATACAGAAATCAAAACAGGAAAAAAAGGGTCAGAGGGGGAAAAAATAGAACAGATTAGTTAAAAGAAAAAACCCACAAATATAGTGCTTGTGAACTGTATTTAGGAGTTGGCCAGAAGTCTAATGTCTTGATAGATGGTTCTGAGTGCACAGTTTTATTGCTGGTACACAGCACACTTTGTTCCTTTTGTTTGGCTAAATTTGCCAACTTTGGAAATTAGTGACATGGGCATTCAAAATGTTGAACAAGTGGTCAGACTCTGATATACATATTCATACCCCAGCGGTAAGTGACGTCAGGAAGTTTCAGATGCAGGAAAAATGCATTCTTTCGTCCAGCACAGCTCTAATATAAGTTTCATAAGCACTTCCACCGTTCAAGCAAGAGTGCCTCTTAGATAGCACACAGGGGAGACATCATTTAAAGAAATGTTTCTTTGCTTGAACCAGAAGTCTAGATCTGCTCAGTTCATTTAAAATGTTTTTCTCCTCTAGAATAAACGAAGAAGCAGTTCCTTTTGTGGTTTTTGCTAGGTGACTTGCTATTATTCTTCCGGCAGAAAAAGTATTGGATTCTTATATGAACAGATGTGTTCCTCCTCCCTAGCCCCACACTCATTCTCTCCCTTTGGAAAATAGAGGTGACAGGCCCGGTGTTTGGCTAAAAGAGGCTATAAATCTTCTGGGGATATGCTGTTATATCTTTGCACATAAAAAGTATTGAGGAAGGGAAAGAGGTTAAAAAGCAAAAAGTCTTTGTAATAAATCATACGCCGTACTTGGTTTTTTAACCCTTAGAAGTGCAGGGCTGCTTTAATAGATTGCCAGTGCAGAGACTCTTCTGCTTCGCGGCGGCCGGGAGTCGGGCACGGGGATCGGGCGTGTGGGACGGGAGATGCCCGCACTCCCGCTCAGCCTTTTTCTCGCAGAGGCCGGGCACAGCCTGCTGAGAGGAAGAAGCTCTCGGAAAGCAAACGCTGATCCGGCCGCAGCCTCACCCCTTCCGCGCCCGGCCCCGTCCGACCGCCAGGTACAGAGCGGGACCCGCCGAGCCGCAGCGGCCGGGGCCGGCGAGGTGCGGGAGATGCTGCGGGGGCCGGGGGCGGCGGGGCCGGGGGCGGCAGGTGAGCTGCGGGGGCGGCCCCGCGGGGCGCGGCTGGGGGACCGCGTGTGAGTGGGTGTGTGAGTGTGAGGGTGTGCAAGTGCGGTGTGTGTGACAGTGAGGGTTGTGTGAGGGTATGAGAGGGTGTGTGTGGGAGGGTGTGTGTGAAAGTATGTGAGGGTGTGTGTGTGTGTGAGTCTGAGGGTTGTGTGAGGGTATGTGAGGGTGTGTATGTCGTGGGAGCTGCCCCCCGGCCCCGGACGCGGCGCAGGAGGCTCCGCACGGCACCCGGGGCCGCCCCCTGCGCGCCCCGTCGGGGCGGGCGGCGGCGGCGGCGGCGGGGAGATGGCGGGGCGGCGGCGGGAGCTGCCGCGGCTGCTGCTGCGCTGCCTCCTGCTGGGGCTGCTGGGCGGCGGCGGCGGGGGCCAGCCCGGCGGCGGCGAGTACTGCCACGGCTGGGTGGACGGGCAGGGGGGCTACCACGAGGGCTTCCAGTGCCCCGAGGGCTTCGACACGGCGGCCGCCACCATCTGCTGCGGTTCCTGCGCTCTGCGCTACTGCTGCGCCGCCGCCGAGGCTCGCCTGGAGCAGGGCGGCTGCACCAACGACCGGGAACCCTCGGAGCCGGGAGTCACCGCCCGTGAGTGCCCGGCCGCGGGTTCCGAGGCGGGCGGGAGACGGTCCCCCCGCAGTATTCCCCGGCCCGAGCCTCGTGCCGCCCCCGCGGCGGCCGCGGGGTCCCGGTCCCGTGCCGGCGGGTGGGCTGGGGGCGGGCGCGGCTCCAGGTGCGCTCAGGCGGTGACGCCGGGGGTGCAGCTGCGGGGCGGCTCCGCGCCGGGACAGACCGAGAGCCCGGGGTGCGCGGGGCCCGCAGCTCCGCACTCCCGAGGGCACCGGCAGCAGGATCCCTCCTGGCTGGAAGGAGCACTTGTGTTTTAAGTTCGCATCCACAAATTCGGCTGTGTCTGTCTAAGTTTACTGCTCCCGGTGCTCTGTACGCACAGCCGCACTGTGCGAGTGGCCGTCAGTTTCCCAAACAAAAGAAAACCGGCAGCGCATACAGAGACTGGTTTCCCAAGTCACACGTTCTGCGCTTATCTTCCACCTTAGGAAAGGATGCGATTTAACAGCATCTGCAGCATTTCAGCTTCGCCTGCAGATTCAAGCTGTTACACTGGATAGTCCCGGCGATTTGGGGGATGAGGGAGGGGGAGAGGAGTGAGATTCTTGAGCTATACCTAACAAGAACCAGCGAACGGGACACGATGTAGATAGCTTTCAACTTTTTTAACTATTAAAACTGCCAATAGAAAGAATTTTTTACTGGAACCTATAGGGTTTAAACTCTGATTTTGTTTCAATGATAACAGTGCTCTGTCATCTGAGCAGATTGGTATGTTATTGGGACTGAAATGATGTGGGACTTCATAAACACTGTGGAGTTTATTTCTACACAGAAGACCTGTTACTTAAGTGGGCTAATTTGCATGGCTTTTCTCCTTTCTCTCCTAGAACCAATCTACGTTCCATTCCTCATTGTTGGATCAATATTTATTGCCTTCATTATTGTGGGCTCGCTGGTAGCAATTTATTGTTGCACATGTTTAAGACCTAAACAACCATCACAGCCAATACGATTTTCTCTGCGGAGCTATCAGACTGAGACTCTTCCCATGATCTTGGCCTCCACAAGCTTCAGGGCGCCATCCAGGCAGTCCAGTACGGCAACAAGTTCCAGTTCCACTGGCAGCTCGGTGCGCAGGTTCTCCTTCCCCCGCACAGAGCCAGGGTGCCTCGTGGCGTCCTCACCTCCACCGTACACATCTGGCTGCTTCCAGACTGCCCATACTGTCCATCTGACCCAGCCATCAGGATTTCTGGTGTCTCCACCGTACTTTGGGTATCCTCTCCAGCCAGAGCCTGCCCTGGCTGGGAAGAGCTGCTCTGATTTTACTCAGAGCTGAAAGAAGTTGTGAAGAAGTAATACAGCCTTTGCAACCACAGGGACTGCTGCTGTTGGGTGTCACGCTGATGTGCTCTGTGGCTGCAGAAGTCAGAACTGTTCCTGTGGGTGAGTTGCCCTTGAAAAGTGAGGGGTCTCACTTGAGATTGTGTTTCCCAAACTTGGATCACACTTAAAAAGGAATTGTAAAACACTCCAAACATTTGCTCTAAAACTGGACTGCTCTGCCTAATTCGTGCAGAATGTGTTCAGGGACAAGTAAAAGAACCATGTTGGGACAAAGGTACTCAAAGGTACGAATGACATTTTACCCTAATGCAGTTAACTTAGTTAACAAACAGTGGCTGCATTCCACTGATAATAATCAGACTAGTTCTATAAAGCAGCAATAAGCCTGAGAAGTAAGAGAGGAGTGATACTTACTAAAGAGGATCCTTGAAAACATCTGATTGCTTACCACTTCCATGAGCAACGAAAGTAAGAGGAAGAATTTCAGTAGATATCAAAATGAGGAGGCTTTTAAAAAATACACATAATCTACCTGAACTTACACTGCATATTTGTATTAGTAAATTTTAACGATGGTAGATAAAACTAGTACTAATTAGGTGAGTTGAAGATCAGACAGTCTCACATAGCCAAATTATCTATGAGGAAAACAGAATGTATTCAGCAATATCACCAATAATTTCTCCACATAAAATTCTAAAAATAGCGTTGTACTAAAGCATTCTTCAGAAGGAAGTATTTCTTGTCAGCTTTTTGCTCAGCAAGTGTAAGTTGGACAAACTGATCATGAAGTTCTGTTTGTAAAATTAGCCATGTATAAAATGTAAAGACAAGTTTGTAATTTAAAATGTATTTACATCATTAACATCACTAATTATTTAGTAGTAACATGTGAAAAAAATTACCAATAAACTGTGTGGTTGAAATGTTGCGTCATCAGTATGACTCTGTACAGGTAGTGTTTGTTGAATTTGGTTGGTGTAACTCTTTTGTATTTTTTCCTGTTAAAATAGTTTATTCTGCTATTAAAGTGATTTTCAACTTTAACTGCACCTGTTGTGCAGATTTAATATCATCCAAAATTCTGACTATATGGCAAATAGATTAATTTATGTCTTTTACATGCAGCTGCGATGAAAAGGTGGTGAAAACGACACTGATTAGTTGGGTATTTTAGATTAAACATCCTGCGCTAGGAATAAATTCTGTTTGCCCTTCTACATTCCTTCACCTAAGTAAACCAACAAACCAAATGGAAGAAGGAAAAAAAGCATCTAAACCAAATACATGCAGTAAGCAAATGGAAAATACACAAGGAAAAAAATGCAGTCATTAAAGGGCTTCTCTGTATACTTATTTTTGTGAAAAAAATGAAGTCATTCTGTGGGTCAGAATCCACAGTACCAGAGGCTGAGCTTTCTTATTTTATCAGCCTCAAACTCCCTGCATGTAGGATCTGTTGAAGTACATTATAGCTGTCCTATTTAACAAGTAGTTTAGAAAAGCTTCACTGGTTCTTAAGAGTTGAATAATTTTTTTCATAGCAAATATCTAGCGACCAGTTGTTATGACAAAAAACATTTCAAAATAACTTTTTAGTAAGTTTATTGCAGAATTAGCATTATAATCCAGCCAACATTACTGCTCTAAGCAGAAAGAGAAGTTCTATACAATGATGTTTTAAGTAATAGGTTCTAGCTTGAATCTGTAATCATTAATTACAACCCCAATCATGACACACAGCTGTGTATATGTTTTGCAAGATACTAAAAATTAAATTTTTGAGTATTCAGGAAATTAATTGAAAGTAAGTGTTTTGGCCTGTAATTTTATTGTAGAAACAATCTTCAAGGAAGGGGGGAAGAAAATTTTTGCTTGCCTTTGATGAAGTTTCATAGGACTCTTCACTGCATATTTTGAATGGCTATGAATGGGAGTTCGTCAAGTAACTTTTTTGAAAAATCATTGAATATTTCAAGAGGTATCAGCTGTCTTGTTCACGAGCATACTGTGAGATGTGCTAATCATTCCTTTATATAGCAGAAACAGCAAACCCATTCAACTGTTCTTTTTTACAAATTATAGGAAGTCTCCAATTAGAAGAAATCTTTATTTAGTAAACCAAGGCAACACATACCCATTCTGGAAGCAGAAACTTGATCACTTTTAACTAAGAAGGGGCAATTTGTGTACCTTTAAAGAGAGATTAGAGCCTTCAGAGCCACTGACACAGGTGGTGAGTGGCTGAATTTCAGCGTTTTCCTCAAGGACTACACAGCAAAGTCGTGAGTTTGGCTCAGCCTCTGCCTGTTACCATTCGGTGCTATACAGGGCATGCTGCTTCACTCTGATGGTCTCAGAGGGCTCTGTAGTCAGTTTTTAATGTTTTAACATAGGGACAGATTTTTGCTACACTTGCATACAGCCTTTGATTTTAATGATTATTCAGCCTAAGGAGAGCTGTGAAGTTTGCCATGTAGCAAGAAACTCAGCCTAGCAGGGAAGACCCCTCTGACGCACTTCCTTTCTTGCCCTGATGCTGCATAATGGGTTTGTCCTCATGGAATAGTTGAAGAACTTAACACACAGGAATAATTTCATTGAATCGGACTTACATAAGTCTGTAAGTTTATAGAGTGCAAAGTACTTCACAGATCAGTAGCCAGACGGCAGCAAATCCTGCAGATGTGGTTCTTGGGGTGGGAAAGATCAGTTGTAGTTAAAATAGCTGTACTGGGCTACCTGTAAAACAGTTGAGGTGGGGATTATGCACCATCTGCAAACAGACAAAGAAGAAACTATAAATTAAAAAAACCAAAACCTTTTACTGTTCATGTAGCTATAGTTGCAGTGACCTATATAGCTGAAGAGAGAGGAAAGGAGGTGGCCAGAATACAACCCATGGATGGAAAAGCTTTTGCCTGTGCCAGTAGTTTCTGACCCAGATGGATTTGGTGTGCAGGCGAGAATGCTGAATTTCCTTCCTAATGGAAAGAGCCCTTTGGCACTAGATACTCCTATGATTTATAAGAACAGGAAATTTTCCTAAAACTTCCAGACAGAACAGAAATGACACTGTGATAGCACTTTAATGACTAATGAAATGGTTTGAAGGGCTGGTATGCTTGAACTGAAAGCAATTGCTTGCTATCAGGAGTAAAATTTACAGGCAGTGCTTGCTTTGCTGCCATGTTAACAAAGTAGATTTAGCTATTTCTTTTGGAATTCCGAACTCAGTTCATACTCCTTTTATTAGCACTACACCAATCTAAAATCAAAATGAAAGAATATTCACACTCATTAAATTCATTACTGTCATTTACACACAATGAAACAAATGCTTTGATTGCCATTAACTGGTAATGATTTAGATGAAACCCAAGCCTTCTGTGGATAATAAGCAATAGTGGCATGCCATTTGTTTTGTGCTTCCACAATTTGGGATTTTGAAGTGTGCATCCCCAAAATGCATCAAGACTTTCCAGTGCTAGGAAAAACATTACAAGTACTTGCAAGAATGTCTGAAGGATTCTGTTTGAATCTAGGTAAGCAGTACAGTATGTGGCTATGTAAACTCATGGATTATTTGTAATACTAATCCCATTGGAATAAAAAAAAGTGACAGTTTTGAAAGTATTTTGTCTTTACTGCTCAGCTACAGCTTGACATAAGGACATTAAGGAACATGAAGGAGAGAAATTGGTTTTCAGTGCTGTTTTGCTGCCTATTGCGATGTGCTGTCTGGACTTGAACTCCACAATGCATCTACTTTTGAGGGAGCCACTGCTCCACAGTATCACAAAGTTTTTGACTCACAATTACACTGAGGCTGTAATTCCATGCTATTCTGTTTCATTACCAAAGGCAGACAAGGAAATGCCTTTCTGTTCTTTTTATTCTTTCCACCTATGACTTGTGCACATTCAGGGGGCTGTAGTGTAAATCAGGTAGGTGAAATGATTTTGGTTTAAAAATAATGTTTGCTGTAAGAAAGAAGAGAAAGTATTTGAGAGAGAGCTTGGATCATTATAAACTGGATTATAAACTGAACAATTACTGCCAGTATAATAGAGGTGGTAAAATATTATGAGGTGGAATATTCTTAAACCAGCTCTGCTACTACAGACTGGAACTTGTGAAACTAGCACCATCTAAGATGCATGTATTATCACCTGCTTGGGCAGAATAAAAAATAAATTCACTGTCTAGTGTATATATAAAAATCAGTCACCCATCTACTACCAAAACTCAAGTTAAGGTTTAGATATATTGATTTTTTTCAGTGGCAGGCTCTGTTAGAAGAAAGAAATACCAGCTATTATCAAAGCCAAAGGATACAGTATTTACCACTGTTGTCTGAAAAGGGAGGTGATGTTTCCTTATTCTTACTCTTATTGTTCTTGTACTGCATACTTCTCTTTCAAAATAGGGTATCAACACCAGAGTATGTTAGGGCTTGGCTGGAAGTCACTAAATTGCAGATTCCAGATTCCAGTGCTCCTTTTTTTTTTTTTTCTTTTTTCCTAAAACTTTTCTAGACTTCACATGAGAACTGAAAAAGACATCTCAAAATAGGTGTTAAAAAAACCAAACCAACCACAACAACCCAACAAACCTCATACCAATTTTCTACTTTTTTAGTTTACCTTAAAAAATGTAAGCACTCTATGATATTTGTGAAATACTATCTTGGTATATCTCACTTTAAAGAATTTAAATTCAAGAGCGATGAGATATGTCTTCCTCTGAAAGTAATCCCTAGCATTTCCAACCAATCAAGTCAACAAAGCTTCTTAATTTAATGGCAAAGTTTATTCATTTTTTAACAATTAGAAGACAAAACATTTAAAATTTGCAGTTCAAAACATGCACATTCACCAAATGCCAAATGACATTTAACACTGCATAGAACTGAATGTGTTACTAAAAGAACTATTTAAAAAAACACAGTGCATTTAACATCCAGTTAAAACTAAACCTGAGAAACTACCATAAACACTGAATCAAAAAATCTTCATTCATGCAGCTTCATAATTTCCACAACAGTTTCAGTAGTAATGGCTTAGTGGAGCTGTAAAACATCACTTTATCTTGAATGCAAATGTTGCTGTTTCAGACTGACCGCTTCCTGCAGCGGTTCATACATATCAAACACTGAAAATCGTAATTAAAAATTATGTCGAAGTAGAAAAACAATATTAACGCATTTATGGCTTCTATGCCACATTAAAGAAACACCATAAAACATGACTTTAAAAAAAAACTTGCTCTGGTCACAGCTTTGCAATTACACATCACACTCTACGTGGAAATACTTTTATTTCAGTATCAACCCTCAGAAGTGCCCAATTTTGCACATCATTGCTCAGATGGGTAGTCCTTATACGCAAAAGCAGTCCAATTGAACCCTATCTGAGTAGTGGTTTGCATAAGCAGGAACCAGGTTTGGAATGCTAAAATATTCCTTTGTTTAATAAAGATCTATTGGTTAACAGCAAGGAACCTGGGGGAGTGAGGGCAGAGAGGGGGAAGGAGAAACTCATTTGTTGAGTTTTGTTACCAGTGAAAACATCCAGTACCAAGGAAGCTGAACTGACGAACTCATTTGCTTACACAGCACTAGCTTCTCGATATGTTATGAGCAGACTTTTAACGAAGGCATTAAAAAACAGGGATCAACAACCACCATGCATTGCCTCAGAACACTTAGAAATAGTGCCTCATGCAGACAGAATGAGAAATTCATCAGAACTACAACTGCTTTTACACAATACACAAGAAAAAAAGGGAAAAAAACTTTTCTCCTTAAATTTAACACATATTCCAAATTACTCATCATTCAAGATGGGTTCAAATGTCATGATATGCATCTTCAGACACTTAATGCACATCTTTGTAACAAGGTGAATTTTATGGATGCATGTGGACATATAGGAATCTTCAGCTATCTCTTAGTGTTTCAAAATATTTTATTTATCGTTTTATACAAATAGAATGATGACTAAGTATAAATCTGTTGAAACTGCTTTGCAAAAATATGTGTAAAATTAGGAAATGGCAAGAAAAAATTCCAGATACAAATTGTCAATAGGTTTGTTAAAATTTGTTTCCAGTTACTCTTTTGAATAATTTATATATATATATATGTATGTATATATTTAAAAATAATCAAGCAAAAGTATTTATATAAGATACCCGATTTTTAGTGGCACAGGTTCATCATTTAGATGGAAATTTTTAATACTAACTTGCAGTGCACAACAGATGGAAAAGTCCATGTGAACTCTATTTAATACACTTTTGAATTTTCAAACAGTAAGAACAGAGGCATTGTTATGAGCATTTCTACCTCAGCTGTTTTTTTTTTTTCCTTTAAAGAAACATCAGCAGAATCCCCTTATTTTGACAAAGATATGACACACTAAAAGAATGGAAATAGATTATATTACTGTGTACTTAACATGAAAATAAAGTGCATGTTGTATATTTGGCCTGATTTAAAAATGGGCACACATAGCTAAGATAATCTTATCTTTTAAAATGGAATTGTATGAGCAGTGAAAACCCACTGTTTTTGCCACATTTGTCTTTTCTGCTATTTTTAAGAAGTGGCATCTTTCATCGACTAATTATCAGAAAAAGTACAGAGACAGCAGAAAAAGTCGTCAAAAGTAGTAAAAAATGCTCTTTGCAAAATACTACTTCAAATTCTGAAAAGATGTAAGCACGGAATGCTGTGATAAGATTATCTCACAAACCTTTAAATTAGTCTAAATTTAAGATCTTAGAGGTGTTTCTGTCCCTTTCTTCCTTTTTAAGGTAGATAATTTGGGATGTAGTATGTGTTGTCTTCAGACTGTATTACAACGGTAAGACAATTTTATTTCATAGGAGGAATAAGAGCTCATGTAAATATCTCACTGTATATATTTCACAATGTGTTCTAATCTGTATCTGCATAATTAGCAATTCAACCAATTAGAAGAGAAAAAAAATTGCTCACAAAGCGGGTACGTATAGAGTAATCTCACACAAGTTAAGTACACGGAAAGATTATAAAGGAGTAACAGTGTCATGGTTAATTTCAGAAATGTTTGAAAGTTGGTCATTGTCCCTTGGATGACAGAAAATAGGGATCCCTGTTTTAGGAAAGGGGCATGCCCCCAAATTTTTTCTTGCCTTAGGTCAAGTGATTTGGCCCTCCCATACTGATCCATCTATTTATCTATGCCTGCAATGGCTTTTCTGAAGGCAGTTCTTGTCTGAATGACTGACTGACTGGCAGTACTGTTTCTAGTGGGATACGCTCCCTTTGTCCTTGTGCCTTCTGTTTAAAGATCTCTCCAAGCAAGTGAGAGGAAGACACTGCGTAACACACGTATGAAATGCAGACTGCCTTCCCACTGATAGACCTTTCTAAATATGTACTTCCGTAGAGCGCCTTTTGTTGGGCTTTCTCTGTGTATTTTTATGTTTCTCTTAGAATGGAGAATAAGAAACTTGGACAGTGAGATTAATGACATGTTAAGCATTTAGCTAGATGAAAGGCAAAGAGGTAAAGTCATCTTTAGTAAGTATATGAAAAATGAAGGAGGGTAGAGAAAAGATGGGACTGGATGACTTGTTAGGATTTGGAGAACAAGAAGGAAATACTTAATTTAACAGATAACTGGGGATATTGTTCTGCTTTTCCATCTGGTTGGTCTCCATTGAAAGGAAAAAGAGATCATTCCTATGTAATACACAAAAATTTACTTTACAATAAAACCAACTTCTATGACAGAAAATTCTGTTTTAAATGTAATTATAGTGGCTTTTAAACCCAGAATTAAACATGGAGGAAAGAGTTGCAGGAATTAACTAAATTTTAAAGTTCAAGTAGCTTTTCTTAGTTTGAAACCTGATGGTTGTTGGATGGTTGAGAAATATAAGGTATAACTACTTAAAGAATGTATCACAATGTTCTCATTTAATACCTCCCTTTTTTTCCCCCTCATACCAGGTGTGTATCTTTTTCTGCAGTCACTTCCTCTCCATTTTAATTAAAGGTGAGAGTATATAAGTATTCTGCATGACCAATAAATTGTGAAGAGACTGCTGCTATGTATTTCACACCTTTATAGGAAGTGACTTTAGTGCAAATAAACCAGTACATACCACAGACTAGCGAAGGGCATGCTTTGCTCTGTATTTCAATGTATGCATTTTAAATAATCTTAGTATAAAAATGTTGAAAAATTGATTAATTTTAAAAAATAAGTTTAAACAAACTTCATTTTGAACCTACAGTATAAGCAGATACAACTAAGCATCACAAAAATAATTAAGTTTGCTAAAGGGAAGTAAGGCAGAGCAATTCTTAAAAATTGAATAAAATATTACGTGTACTCCATTATACAAGTTGGCAGCCATAGTCAACATATGCAATACTAAATGAAAATAAGGGGAAAGCTTGTATAAGGCCAAAGGTGCAAAGACTTGCAGTTTTGAAAGCAAATGCCAAAAAGGCCACTCAAATTAGACTCACTGTACTTTCTCCTGAAGTGTGGAGACTCAAGCATGCATTTCTGAGTTCAGGACTGGAGATAGATTCCTTTCAAATTGTTTCTAACAGAAAACATTTATGGAACTTCTTTGGCAAATGTTTTTAAGTTAGTTTGACACAAACATCTATGAGCATCTTGACTCAAAATCTTTCTTAAAGAAGGTGAATTAACACCATTAAGATATTGGTTTTTTTTCAGCACTTGTTGAAATCAAAGGCTTGTTATCAACTGTATTTAAATATATTAACACCTAAAAACCTGCACAGATGCTAGTTGATCTGTCAATGTTAAGAGTGTTTAGCAATCTGACCGCTGCCCTTCTAGTGTATGACCAGTATCGATCCAATTTCATTGTAAAGTAAGCAAGCTGGCAAGATACAAGGTAAATTCCAATCTGTTTACAAAGGCTAAGCAAATACTTGTTAAAAATTTAGAGATGGTGTGTTACAGTATAGTTGCACAGTGCTTATGTCTACTGAATACACAAACCCAAACTTTATGGAACAAGACCGTCATAGACCTTTCAATGTCTGATAACTGGACCATGGTTGCAGCTCTCAGCAAAGATCTAGTAGCCTGTCTCACAAAAGTAACAACTAAGGCCTGAATCTCCATCTGTGTTCCTTCACCATTCCTCAGGCCTTTGCTTTGTGGTATCGTAAGCTCTTATTACTTCAGACTGGGAAACAATTCCATTTTCATCTTGAGAGAAGGCGTAGCCATCTGCAGATATAAAGCAAAATAAAAGCAAATTAAGCTTTTATTGGTTTTATTTTTTAAAAGCTTTAATAAAAGCAACTTAGCAAAGGTGAATAGAAGGGAACAAACCTCTTTTCCATACTTACTAAAATCCTGTGCCATTTCTTACAGAATTTTGCACTTATAAAATAGCAGAAAGAACTCCGTGCAGTATCTTTGGTATGAAGGACAACTTAACCACAGGCAAAGAACATGGTCTAATGGGTTTAGGATGCTGCACTTTTACTATAAATAAATGCAGTGAAAGGCAGAGTTTTACTGCTATGCTATTAACAAATACTAATTTTTGTCAGCGAACACTTACGAAGCAAGTTTTGTTGCAAAGAATCAGAGCGATACAAGTTCACATGGTTCTTCTTAAAAACATTCTTCAGTAGCTGGGCTCTTTCAGTTAAGCTAGAGAGAAAGTAGACATGAAAAATATTTACTTACTAATTACTCTATTCCTTCATCTTTGAGTCTGCTCAATGGGAATTATTAAATGAGAAGTGTCTACCCTCCTTTTTCTTTTTAAATCGCCTGATGAATTATTAAGATGATGATTAAAAACTCGTGTGAGGACAGATTATTAAATTCTGACTCCTGGTAATTATTTTACTTGCCATAGTACAGGCAAAGTGTCTGTTTGAAACACTGCTGCTTGCTGACAATAAAACTAACTAAATAAATAAATAATACTGTGAACCTTTGAGTGTGACTCCTTTAGAAACACACAGTGTAAAGAGAAGGCACTGTCTTCCTTGAGGTAGCATAGCTTGAATAGTGCCAGGCTGAATTAGTTTTTTTAATCTTACATAGAAAGTGTTCCCAGCCTCTACTGACACAGTACTCCAAAGGGATGGGAAATGAACGAACAGAAAGCCATGTTCGTGGTCATCAGCTGTGTGTAGAGAAACATACTATTTCCATGAAAAGTGTTCAAGAAAGGAACATTCCCCAGGAAACTTCAGAAGGTGTTTTTCTGGAGATCATACCCAAATATCAGACTATTATTCCTGCTAAGGTTAGCCACTTCAGCCCATCTCCTTCCTTCCCAGCCCTACTGAATTTGTTGTGTTGTATGCTTATTGTGGTTTAGTGTGACACAACGTACTCCCCATTCCAGCCCAAGCGGAAAACAGGAGCCTTAAACGTTTTTTTAACAGATTCAAGCATCAGCCAAATGCTGCAAACTGTAGTGAAAGGAGTAGCAAATGTATTGAGTTTCCCTTCCGTCTTTCTTACACTAAAGTTCTCTCTAATAGGAACATACATTACTAAATAAATACCAGGTAGATGAGCCATAGCTCAGAAAAACTGCAAAATCTGAGAATCTTAATAACATATTAAATATGTGAAAGGGACTATATTAAAAAAAACCCAAACCAAACAAACTCTTCAGTGTCCTCTTGATTTGATATTCACTGTGAATTACTGCCTATGTTTCAAGAAATACTAACCTACCACTTAAACATTTCTGAATGATACAGCCCCCTCTCTACGTAATCTGGTCTAAAAATTAGTTCAATTAAAAAAGACACGTATCTTATGTTTAATCTGAGTATATAGTGATTGGATATTGCTACAGTTTTGCTAGATTAGCAAAGCTGTCTCTTGTGCAATGATGTAGTAAGAAAAACAGATTTCACACACCTTATGTTACCACGTTTTGATCACTCAAATTACTTTTTAATATTATTGTCAATTAGCTCAACAGGGTTCCCTTCCCAGGCTATCAACCAGACTAAGTGGTGCAAGGAAAGGAGCTAGACTGCTTTCTTTACTAGACCACTATTCAAACCATTAAATTAGAAATACTCGCTCTTTCTTCAGTGGCTATATACTTCTCATATATGAAGCTCAACCACTGTTTAAGCTGGAGAGACTGATGGTTTATCTCATCTTTCTGTTCCCCTCTAGTCTGGTGGTTAAAGCATATGGCGAAAGCTTGGCTTTTCTACATTGGAAAAGGAAAATAAACCTACTATTTCCACACCCATAGAGGATTGCTAACTGGAAAATCTACAGGGTAAGGTGATAGGCAGGGGAAACTGCTTCTGTGGCCATGTTTTGAATGAAAAGAATAGAATGAGACTTCCTTGTAAGAAAAAAATTAGGTATCAATCCTGGGAAGGTAGTTGGCATCTGCTGACTGAATCAAGAACAGAGGGGCTGAAGTACTGAGACACATCTTACTCTCAGTGCTTTCCTAAGCTAACTCTCTGGGGATTTTTTTTTCCATCCTACTTGCTTCTCTATGCTGTGAAGGAGCCTTCTTTTTTAGTTCAGAGCTGTAAACTGTCTAAGTGACAACATCAATAAAAAAAAAAATTAGGGACTGAAATCTAAACAGACAGAATAAGAGAACAAACAGACAGATCAGTATCTTCATGTAAGATTGGAGGCCAAGGAGGTGGAAGATCATGGGTACACTTGGACACAGTTATCAGCTGTATCTCCTTTCCAATACATCTGTGAAATCCCTATTAATGTGAGTTGAAATCAGCAAATTTCTGTGAAATGTTTGACAGGTGTTATTTTCTAATAAAAATATTTATTAAAACCATTAGCATGCCTATGACAGCATTCTTGGTACCATTGTTCTTTGCTTGTGTTCCTGAGTGGAATGTTCAGATTGCTTAAATGCTAAGCAGTGAAAATACTGCCTTAAAGATTTACAAGAACATGAACATGTCTTAGTTGATGTATAATGAAGTTTCCACTGCACAGATCTGATTGCTGGTAAAGAAAATACAAAATATATACGAAATACACTTGAGAAAAGTGGTTTCAGCTGTTCAGGTATTAAACTGTGCTCTTTTTATGTACTTGAAATACTCCATTATAAATCATCCTGTTGCCATTCAAAAGCATATTTAAATATCTACATGTGAAGCCAAGAAAACATGGTTTCATAATTAACCAATGTTAGATCACATTAGCTAAATGCCTGTGCTCATTATGTGTGCCTATACAGACAAGCACAGTATTAACTATTTTTGAACATGAAATGTATTCCTTTACAGGTAATTAAACACAGCTGTGTAGAAAAAGAATTACTACTTTATGTATTCCTGACCAACCACTTATGAGGTCAAAAAATAATTTCTCAGTGAACTGAATTAAAAACAATTATGTCATGAAGCAGCATTTGAAGTATATATCTCTAAAGACGTTTCCACAGGTTTGAGCTGTTATTCATGTTATTGTTAGTCCATGTAAGATTCAACACAGTACAATATTTTTGCAGTAAGTATTAGTACTGTTGTTTCTGCTTAAGCATTATATATATAGGTCATCCAAAAACCCCTTTCTGAACAATAGTTTATATAAAAAATAGTATCCTTTTACCTTAGTCACTTCAATTTTAAGTAGAAATGGCTTAGTGGAATTTCAATTACAATGTCTCTAATGATAGAATCACACATTTTGTGGCACAGATTTGTTAATACATTGAAACTGCTCTATTATTTATCCTGTCAAGGTACCCTCAAGTCAGTGGCATTCCAATATGAAAGTTTACTTTCTGTTGGAAAAGTTGCTGTGCAAAATTTGCTTGTTCTTACTCAAGACAAAGTCTTACTTAACTGACAAATATATGGGATAAAACAAATTTTAATGTGTTGCTTACAGAAGAACCACATTAAGTATTTTTGGACAGTTTTGGTGAAAAGCTCATTAAACATCTTTACACATACTGAAACAGCAAGATACAATAGCAGTGCTCTTCCTGAGCCTTCAGTGAAAATAGTTTAAAAAACGTTTCAAGTCATTGCTGTAAAAATACAGCAACAAATAATAAAAAAATACGTTACATGGATGGCATATTTTAAGACTGTAATATCATGTCCTTCTTTTAAACTGCATTCTAAAGTACAATAAAATACGTTAGGAGCAATATTTTAAGTTATTTCAATGTCAATGCCAATTTTTATTCTGATTTTCAGAAAACAGCTGAAAGCGCAAATTCGTAATTTAAATAGAAAATTCCTTTCCTAAGAATCTGTGACAAGAAAACACCAAAAGGGCAAAGCCTTACAATATTAGTTGTAATTAAATGCATGCAAGATGATTCAACACAGTTCTAAAAAATGTGCAACAAACATATTCTAGCTAGAAAAAAAAGCACTAAGAATTAACAATTAAAAATTAACAATTTTATACTTCATAGAATCATAGAATGGTTGAGGTTGAAAGGCACTTTAAATATCATCCTAGTTCCAGCCCCACTTCTACTAAATCACATTGTTCAGAGTCCCATCCATCCTTGAATACTTCCAGGAATGGGGCATCCACAACTTCCGTGAACAACCTGTTCCAATTTAAAAACTATTAAAAATTATCACCTACATTAAAAAATAATGGAGGGAATAAAATATTAAGAGGTATTGAGTTGTGTAACATCCAGTGATTTGCATATAAGGTGGATGCTTGTATCCTTCAGAAATGCTGGTCTAAAAGTAACTTTGTGGAGAAAAATTAGATCTGAGAAAGATATTCTAGCAGATAACTAAACAGCTGTCATGGAGCCCTCATAATTATTTAACTGTGGAATAAAAAGATAATTACAAAACTGGTGGTAAAAACACCAAGCTCATTTTACCTGTATAAGAAGGGATTTGGAAGACATGCTGCGTGTAGAATGAGGGAAAAGCGTCCGGCCTAGACAACTGAAGTTAAAGTAGCTGAATCGGGAATACAGGAGAAATCTTGGGAATACAAGTATGAAACACTAAAAAGGTAGGTTACCTTACTTTGTTCCACACCCACAAGATGTTCCCCTTTTAGCACCATCCAGTACTAATGTCTGCTTTCTTTTCTGCATCTCATTCTTCTACAGCTTTTGCTTTTTGCTAAAGAGCACAGAATATACACTGCTTCAAAGCTCAGCACACTGATAGATGAGTTGGTTAATTTGGAGGAAGATACTGCCCTCAATCTGCTTGAATGACCACTGCCACTGGAGAAAAGCATCTGTAACAATCAATTTACATCACCTTTAAAAGCAAGAGAACTCACTCTTGCAAGCACTGGTTTAGGTGTAGCAGTGATGAAGGAAAAGCAAGCTCAAAGTAGGAATTGCCACCAACTAGGGGATTCTGCTAGGGGATTCACACTTGAAGCTGCTGCTACAAAGACAGCATATAGAGCCTGAGAGGAGACTGCGTGCAGGTATGTCCTCTTCTGCAGCCCACCACACTGACTAGGTGTGCCATGGGTGGCGGGATAAGCTTCCAGGCCTCTTGGCTCCTCCCCTGTTCCTTGTCACCTTGAAAGATGAACCCAGCTAGAGGCAAAACATTCTTGTGAAAGCTTTCACACAAGCTAGACACTCTCCCATTAAAAATGGTGGTTATCACCTTGGTATCTGATGTAATTTGATCTCAACTTGGTAAACCCTAGTTAACTGATTCCCACTGAACTGGAGGAGGGATACAATAAGGTTATGCTGAAGCATTTTTATGAACAAAAGATACTTTCTGAAAATTGAACCTATAGTAAAAGAAGTGGCTGTGTTTCTTCTGCTTTCTTTCTGTGCATAGCTTGGTCGGAAAAAAGCCTTCTTGGCTACGCTTTTTGCCATGAAGATACTAAAAGAACAGCAGTCCAAAGAAAAGAAAGAATAGGAAAATCAAGTATCAGCAGTTTTGTCTATTTTTTAGACTTCAAAAAACTCATGAAAATGAAGACAAGAAAAGAAAGCTCTAGTTCAGCCAAATGGCACTAATGAATTGGAAGAGGGGGAGAGGGGGTTTTGTCATCTCATACATTCAGCAAGTGCTTGCTACAAGTTCAGCTTGGGGTTAAAAAGTCTGAAAGATTTTAGTAAGCACACACCTTTATGCTGAGTTTCCACGTATAAAAAAATGTCCAATTGCTCAGTTTTACCTTCTCCCTTTTCAAATTATCTGCCTGGTCCATGAAGGAGCACATAACAAGGGAATTTTTGTGAAGTCTTAAGTTAAAAATCTGACTTACCTCATATAGGTTAATCAAATTAATTTGTTCTGGACTGGAATTAAATATAAAGCCAGCTTGTTATATTCAATTTCAGAAAATCCTAGACACATTTTTTGTTTGTCCCTATGCACTGAGCAGCTTTTAAAGAATTTAATTTTTGGGTTTTTTTGTGCTTAGGCCCTTTTTATGGCTATACTAGAAAATTATGCAGATTTAAAGTAATTTTGTTGTAATCATTTTTTTGGTGAAATTAATTGGGAATTAATTGTTAACATAAGCAAAAGAATTAAAATTGCAGCTTAAGTTTGTTCTATAGATAAGAACCAGAAACCAGTCAGCTACGAAGAAACACATCAATTAAAACCTCTATGGTAAAAACCTCTATGTAAGCCTACGAAAAAACACATAGGCTCAGTAGACCTGAAGGTTCTTCACAGATGCCTTTCATTTGTATGGCTTTTGAAAAATAACCTTTTGTCTTTGATACACGTATAAAGCTAAAAATATTTAGTGGGGTTTTTTTTAAGACAATATTCTACAGATTTTTACTGTACCTCTTGCCATGCACAACTGCCCCAGGATCCTCAGACTTTGCTTCCAACTCCTGAACTTCATCTACCAGTGTCTTGTAAGTAGCTCTCTTTACTCTGTAAGTACATACAAAAACTGCCAGACTTAATCTTCTTTAAAGTAGAACAACAGATAGGTTTAATGCTTATATAAATATTCAATTTATAAATCAATTTCCCCAGACTCAAAACTAAGCTTTACAAGAAGAAATATCAAAAAAACAAATTTAAAGAATGTATTTTATCATCTGTTCTTGCAAATTAGAAACAAAAATGTTTATTAATAAAACACTGCAATTATTGAAAAATTTAAAATAGTAATAACTCTTTTAAAAAAGCTTTTCAAAAATGAAGATGGCAAAAAAACATTTTACATAATCACCAGAATTCATCTTAATTTGTTTTTTATTATATTAGTAATTAGAACACGCATTTAAAGGTCAGTACTTTCTTCTGTTAACCCCAGCATTTCTGTACTCACACTTTGTATACTATATCAAGAAGTAAAGCTGTCATAGGAATACACAGAAGTCCCATCCAAAACACTCCAGAGCTGAACATCATAGCTGCCTGAAGAGAAAGTGCAAAAAATGTGATGTCACGACAAGAACTAGCAAAAAAATCTTAGAAATATCAAGTAGTTTGTTGAGGCTATCAAAAACAAATTTAAATGAATCATTCTAATCTGACTAATGTGAAATAGAACTTGAGTTCCTTTCTAAAATCCCGAGTTGCAAGATAAATCCAGCAAATAGTAAGCACTATTTCACGTCAAGAAGCTGGTAGAAAGATCCACTGCTTAGCTCTTTGCAAGGGGGAATCACCCCTCCACAATGCTGCTCTATATCACTGTGTTGATTACAGGCATCTCCATTAAAATCAGATTTATCAAAAATCCACCCTTTTCCAACATTCTCAATACATTATGAGCACAGTTTTCCAATTTGCAATCTACTCTAACAGGATATAACAGTTTCTGACCCTTCATATGGATACCGGACACTGTTACAATTATCCTGCAATATAATTTGGATCAGAGTTATCTCCCACAGAACTCGCTGTACCACAGTTCCTACATTGCCACACTCTTGTTGAACATTGCTTAAAAATGAGATATAAGGAAACAACTATTTATGTAGTTATGAAAGTATGCAACATCTTGTTAAATGAAGATCAAACACATTAATACATGGTGAAGTATTTGAAAAACATATAATGGTTTTTATCTGTGTATTTCTATACACCACTATATGCAATACACAAGAATTTCTTCTGTTCATAACTTGGTCTGTAGAAATAATAAAACTAAAACATATTGAATGGTTAAAACAAACAACACAATATATAGACATTGAAGGAAAAGAAGTTATTTTACTCTTGTAATTCATGCTTAAATGTCTGCATCAATAATATTATGGACACAAAGAGTATGATAAATACTTACTAAAGCACGTTACTAGAGGTTTGATTTGCCATCAGTATTAGAAATATTTTTATAATGTAATTAGATTGTAGTGAGGGTAAAAGTAACATCACTACACAACAACAGCCTTTCAAATCCTTTGTTTCATTACTTGGAGACTAATTTCTTTCACAGGCTAAGCCTCAGTACATAAAATAAATAAGCTGAAATTTTACTAGTTTTAATTAGCAGACAAATAGTTGGTAGCTTGCATTAGCAGAAGTCTAATTTCTCAACATACATACATGAACATTTTAGAATTATACTCAATATGTTGATACATGAAAACAGAAGTGTATTATTTTCAGAAAAAAACCCCTCATTCGCATATAAGCAAAAAGTACAATTTACCTTCTTGTTGTATCCAAATTCCAAATGACATTGATTCTTTGGAAAGCGTTAGAATGTACTTTAAAAATGTGGCTACCTTCCCATGGCTATGTTAAAAGGACATAGATATTGCCCTGAGATTCTACCCACTACTTCTGTCAACAGCTGTCAGCAAAGGTGTAAACACTGAGCAGTGGGAGGTTCAAAATAGAACAATTCATATTTTCAAAGGAGAAAAAAAGAGAGAAAATTTGGTATCAGGAAGTGGAGGAAATGTATTAGGGAAGAAAATGTATTAGCAGTCACTTTATAAGCAAAACCTGACTTTTTGACATATTTGATGAAATACTCATTTTCTAGAACAGGAGCTAATAGGAAATGTCTATCACAAACACATTTTGCAAGACATTTTACAATTAAGTAGCAATTAGATAGACATTTCCCTTAAAAACAAGAAAAAAGCATAAAAATACAATTTGAACTAATTACAATTTATTACTTCCTATTATTAACAACTTTTTTTTTTTATTTATAAGAACATAGCAAAGAGCTGTCCTTATGTTAGCCACCCGGTATTAAATGTTTGCTGGTGAAACAGCAAAAGTGATAATGTAGGTCTTAGGATGTTAATTCTGACCATTGTAATGCTAACTATGAATGAAGGAACAACTGGCGCCTACTATTCACTCCATCCAGCCTTTGGCTTTACAAATGAACAACATGAATTGAGGTAAAAAAAAGAAAAGTTTTTCTGCGTCATATTTGAAAGCCTGTCAGATTTTTTTCTTTTACAGAGTTAATCCAAACCTAAAAGATTTAAAGCCGACATTCGCATTAAAGACAGAGGCCCTCTTTGTATTTTTTGGATGAAGAGGGGAAAAAATAAAATCCCACAGAGGTATTTCCTTCCTTTCTGTACAAGAAAGCTCCCCCCTCACTCTGTAGAAAACATTTTTGTCTCTAACTTTTCACATCTCTCTACACATAGGCAGGTCATCTGGGAAATGGCAAACCAATCCTTTTCAGACAATGGCACTAACAGGAGCAGCCTGTTCTGGGGACGGACTCTGGCTGCCTCTGTTTGTGGTTTACAAATTGTTCCTAATGTGAGAAATTTGTGGTCTATGCCAAGTCTTCCCCCTTTAGGCCTTGTGAAACCAAATGGAATCTGCCACAAAAGTGGCTCCCAGGGGAATTCAGAAGTAATCCAAAATGAGAGCTGGGAAGCCCAGTTTATTGTAGGTCTTACAAATCCTGCAGGGAAGATAAGTAATTTGTTCTATGTGTAGCTCACCCTCAATATTAAGACTTTTTAAAATACATTAACTTTTTTTAAAGTTTAGATTTTTATATAGGTTTTCATTTTTCAAAAAAGAAAAAAAAATGCTGAGAAATACTCCCTTTCATGACTTGGTGGCAGATAGGAAATCCTGGCTGCAAAACATTTTTAATGCACTACTGAAGATGTAGTGTTAGGAAATTACATGTCAGAATGAGCAGAGGATATTAGTTTCTTCCTCATTATGAAAAGATCTGCCAAAACAGCTAGCTCAGATTTAAAAAAGCCTTTAAAAAGTAAGAAGAGAAAGATGAAAACAGTGGTAAAAGTCTTGCCGCAGAGAAGTTTACTCTTTTCAGTTTATCTATTTCAAGCATCATCTAGGTACACATCTCCTTCCTATAAACTACAAAGTTAGAAAATACCTCAACAGCATCAAACCAGCAAAAGCTTTTCTTCTCAACCTAGAGAAAAAGCTTCATTAGTAGTAGTTACGTGCATGTGTTTGCCTTCATATATGCCAAGTACTTACTGTTGTAGTACTAAACCAGATCTGCATTAACTTCCAATGCAATGAAGTTCCTACAACTAAGTTCTTGTATTGCCTCTAGTCTTTCTTTGCTATTTAGAGTTTAAAAAACATCTTTTAGCTTCTTTTAATTAGGAATTGTGTTCTTCAGAATTGTTAAGAATTAAGTTCCTCCTTATTAGGATCTCTAGTTACTAGGTATATTAACCAAGACAGACCACTGGAAGCAGAAAAGATAAATTGGGGAGTTCAAAGATCAGCTCTGCTGTTCCTGATTGGGAGAATGAGAAAATAACTACTGAATATGGAGAAGGATCTTTGAAGTATATCTGGGAATGGCAGATTCTGGCTCACAAATGAATGTCTGCTACTAGACCAAGTACAATTAAACTGAAGGTTTAAGGAGTCAAAATGGAAACAGTACCTATTGGGAATTAAATGGAAAAAACCCCAAATACTTGGACAAATGCTTTCACTTCCTGAAGTGAAAGATGAAAAGCAAACTTTAAATATGAATTACTAAATAGCTAAAATATGTTAGTATCAGAATGGTAATATAGTTTTAGGGTCTCAGGTAAGGAGATGACTAAAATGGATACATTTTATGAGTTGAATTCTAATTAACTTAAAAAATCATTAATTAATCACTGATTTTTTTTAAGTAGTAATATTTTCTCACAAATGTACACTGAAACATTTTTTTCTCTAAACAAGAGGTTCAGATAGGTATAGAAAGGAAGACATACAGACCACTGATTATTGTTTTGTAAAGACTCACAGCTCTTAAAAGACAAGATGGGAAAATCTGGAAGGGAGATGAAAATGTGCAAAAAAATGTAGGATAATGCCTGTAAGAACCTTCTGCTGAAATGGGCTTGAGAAATATTTTCAACTATGAAGGGAAAGCCTAGTTTTTATTATTGAATTATTATTTCAATGTTAAATTATTTCAATGTTCTTGAAAATTTAATACACCAGTTATTCCTCCTGAAATGAAGACACAGAATTGGGACAATATTTTAAACCAGACTGGTAAAAAAGCAATGCAACAGCAACCCCCCCCCCCAAACAAACAAAAACCACAAACAAACAAACCAACCAAACCCACCTCCCCCCCAAGAAAGAAATCATAGCACAACTACCCTAGATATTAGCCATTGAAGAGTGACTATATTCCAAAAGTTTTGTGATAATAAAGTGAGAATTGATAGACTTTGGTATTTGCTTGCCATAGAGAGCTCAAAGCAATTTTTAGAAATAGAGATTGCCAACTCAGTTATCTGCCAGGTTCCCTTAAAAGCATGGCACAGTAATTCTCTTGTTTGGAGGAATTTAGACATTACTTCCCAAATTTTAGGGGCATTATTTATAACTCTCCCTGCTAACACTGAGGAAAAGTACTGTAGCAATCTTTCTTAAACATGCAAACATTTAAATTTATTTATTATGCAAAAATTATTAAAATAATATTCAGCTGTTTTTTAAAAATGCAAGAAACAAGTATCCATCAATAGCACCTTTTGCAGCTGGAGGGACAAGACAGCAGGGTGCAAAAGCTGTAAGATCCTCCTAGAGAAGCTGTTGATGTATGGACTGGATGAACAACTGTGAGATACTCTGAAAACTGGCTGAATGGCAGTTGGTGATCTGTGTCAGGCTGGCTGGAGGCCAGGAACTGAAAGCACACCCCAAGGGTCAATACCGGGTCCAGTTTCACTTAACATCTCCATTAAAGATCTGGATGAGAGGCAAAGTGTACCCTCAGGAAATTTGGTAAGGACACAAAATGGGGGAGGAGCGGCAGATGCAGTAGAGGATTATGTTGCTATCCAGAGAAACCGCAGAAGGCTGAAGAAATGGGCTGACAGGAACCCCATGCAGTTGAACAACAAGGAATGCAAAATCCTGCGCATGGGAAGGACAACCCTAGGCAGCAGTATATCCTGGGGGCCACCCAGCTGGAAAGCAACTTGGCAGAAAAGGACTTGGTCCCAATGGACACCAAGTTGAAAATGAGCCAGCAAATGGGCCCTTGTGACAAAGAAAGTGAATGGTATCTTCTGACTTCATTAGACAAAGCATTACCAGCAGATGGGAAGGCAGGTCCCCTCTACTCAGCACTGACAAGGTCACACCTAGGGAAGTCTCCAGCTCTGGGCTTCCCAGTACAAGAAACATGGACATACTGAAATTAGTCCAGTGTCCTGAAGCTCCTGTCATACAAGAGAGAAACCTGAGATAGCTGGGACTAGAGCCTAAGAGAAGGCTTAGGGGGATCTGATTGATGGAGATAGACTCCTGAGTGGAGGGTGCAAAGACCAGGACAGGCTATTTCCAGTGGAGTCCTGTCAGGGCACAACAGGCAAGGAGAGCAAACTAAAACTTTAATCTGAACATGAAGAAAACCCTTCTTACTTTGAGGGTGACTGAACAGGGACACAGGTTGTTCAGAAATGTTGTAGTGTCTCCATCCTTGGTAATATTCAAACGCTGTCTGGATGTGGTATGGGGCAACTTGAAGTCGGAAGCATCAGACCAGACGACCTCCAGAGACCTGTTCAACTGTTCTGTGATTGTATTCTATCCTAAACACTTTGCTTTGTAGGCTTTGTTCTACATTGGACAAAAAACAACTCCCACTTTTGGATCAAACTTTATACATACATCTTACTAGAGAAGACCTGTTCATTAGAGATGGAAGTATTAGGAAAACTACATTTTCAAAAAAGTTACTTGGTGTTTTTGTGTAAAAAAACCCCAGTGCAGTAAAGGCATTAAAGGATGCATATCTAGTATTTTAATAAGCATGATTCCATATAAGCAGGATACTTGGCATGATACAGAGTGAAGTACTATTTAAGAAACCAATGCTGTCAATATAGTATATTCTAATACACCTTTTCTACACAGTGCAGCTAAATCTTCCCACAAGAAATATTACTGTTTTTCACAAGACTTCTGCAAACATCAATCAAATGATCTAAAATTCTGTAAAATACACGCTTGTACCTTAACTCCAATTTCCGTCAGTAGTTTTATAAATCCCCTGGGTCAGACAGAGCAGAAACAGATGGTGCTCTGGAGAACTTTACAGTGCATTGTCTACAGTACCTCAATAAATTAAAAAGTTTTGTGGATACTGAACTTTTGCTTTAGTATCACTGTCATACTTTTTTGTTCAAGTAAAGTATTATCATTCTAAACTATCTTTTTAATCATATAGGTGTAAAAAAAGAGGCCTAACAATTCAGAGCACCTAACAGTAACAAGGAGCTTTATTAGTGTGAAATATACAACAGATTGGTTTGTTTTTCACCCCTCCAGAGTTTTTCAAGAAAGAGATAACCATACCAGTTTAGAAATGTATCTGTTTTGGTTATTTAAAAATCAGTCTGTTTTTCTTTTTTCAGGAGGACTTAAAGGAAAAGTAGATCTATTAACTGCAAGGATGGAAGCACTAATGGAAGGTTCTAGCAGCTCTACAGCCTACTGACACATGAATGGAGGCTGCTCTTATTAGGTGATATAAGTTACAGAAATTTCATTAGATAATGCAATTATTGCAAAAGGACTACACAGATATAAGAACATAGAAGAATTTAATCACAGCTTCATTTATCTGTGCAGGCATTACAAACAATATGACAAAACATGGACAACTGCCAATTCCCTGAATCAAAGATTAAAAATGCATTTTGTTCCGAATCACAGAACAGTTTTCTATGTATGGAAGAGTTTCAAAGAAAAAAGAAAATACACCTTCAAATATGAACAGACTTGGCATTTACTTTTAAAAACTTATGTAAACTTCATCTGGCTTAAACAGAAAATACTGTAAGTTTTAAAAATATTTTGAAAGTATATTTCAATTATCTATTTGTTTATATTATACATAGAAGTATCAACCTAATTTATATCAATGTAATAGAAAGACAGACCCAGGCATTTGATTTTTTTCAAGTCCAGAATAAAAATTTTCTTCTAGTCTGTAGTGACACCTTTTCTTGAAATTAAATGTGACTTGTTTAATATAATGGGTCAAAACATGGTGTGAAACCTAACAAAAAAATCCTACAAAGAATTTTGTGTTGTTTTTTCCCCCCTTTCTTTGCTGTGCATCTATATCTACAAAGCACTGTCTTTACTAGTAAAATATTAAGAAAATAACTCATGAAGTTCCTTGTTCACATGCTTCCATAGCAGACAGTACTGACAGAAAACAAATGCATGAATAAACATTTCCACAGATGTAATTCAAATTTAATATAATAAAGAATAAGCTACAGAGGCTGTGAAGTTGTTATAACATCAATGAAAGCTTTTGAAATATTTTCAGTATTTCCTACAAGCTGTGTATCCCCATTCCTTCCCACAGAAATAGTGTTTTGCTACTACTACCAAAATCCTCCTTGCAGAGAGATATTTTAATATTTTGTTATAAGTAGACAGAAGCTGAATTCCTAGTCTTTTAGGATCTGTGTGTAAAACTAGAAGAATATAATCCCTAATTGTTAGAATAAACTCAAGGAAAATAATTATTAAATGATTTTAAAGTACAAGCAAAATAATATGAAAGTAAACAGTAAGTTCCATTTAATTAATGATAAAATATTTGTCTTGTTTCTACTAAAAGACTCAGGAATTTGATTTGTTACAGTACCTGAACTAGCTACAGATACTACACTACATAATTAATTACTTAGGTCATCACTCCTTTTTATCACATATCCTTCTTCAGTTTTATGACCTATTTTTCCATTTTCTTCAGCTTCATAAAGCCCATTGCTTCTCTCATGGGTTTCATCCATTTTTCCTTCTAGCCTATGTCTGCCAAAAGACAATGGTGAAGTGACAGTTTTCATCTGAACATCATCAGTCAGGGAAAATGAAGTTTTCTATACTTGGAACTTTATTTCTTTAAGAAAAAACAACCTCAAAACTGGAATAGAAACTGTTTTAAGGTTGACAAGATGCAACTGGTTTCAGAATTTTAATATGGAAATGTTTCAGCTACTATAACCTAGGTGCCTACTATCAACCCCTAACAGATAGTCAGCTACAGAACTACCAGTTATTCATATCAGGAGAACACTTGTGCCAGGATACTTTATGTGAGTCAAAAGAAAGACCCCTTCAGCATAATTTCTCAGATCATACCAGCCAAAATGGACAAAAAGCTAAGAAGCAGACATCAGTTTTTGACACACTAACTTTTGCCAAGTAGAGTTGGATGAATTTTTCAAGTCTGACTCACACATTTAAAGAAATCAGGCAAACAGTATTTGCACATGCAAAGAGAGTTGCTTATATGGATTTGTTTCTATCACATCACAATCTTTTACAGATAAATCTGTGAATCTTTTAGTTTCAATACTTTTGAAAGGCCTGACTTGCTACAGAGAAACTCAGCGAATGTTGCCTTGTCAGAGACCACTCAGTCAGTACAGGGGTTTCCAGGAAAAGTAGACAAAAATCCTGCCTCCACTATGAGCTGCAGTATGCATCAACAGGACGTCTAGCCACACAGAGTACAGTTCAAAAAACTAGACCAGAGTTCTGAACATAAGCTTTAATGGCCTATGATGCTTTCAGAAGACTTTATTCTGACATCACAAACATTGAAATATATTCTTAGAAAACAAAACCAACCTCAGTCAACAACACCTTCCTTCAAACAACTTCACACACATACACACATCAAAACTACTGTATACACATACATGCATAAGCAAACACACTCACAAAATAAGACTACCCATTTCAAGTACAGATAAAGTTTTATCCCAACAAACAAATTATTTTAGGTTCCATAGGTCAGACTACTTTGGCTCAATGTTGAATTCAAACCCCAAGAGTATTATTTTTGTTGACAGCTAGATTTCTTTAATGAAGAACCGTTTCTAGAAGACCAAACCTCAAAACCAGGTGTTTTCACAGTAACTTCAGAGTTTGAAAATGTTCTAAAACATTAATATTTCAATAGTGAAGTAACCACCCTTAAGTCATACCAGGTATAACACATCATTTTGGTTAAGCACCATTGTGCTTATCACCATGAAAGTTCTGCTGTCTTAAAAACCAAAACGTTTTTACAAAATCTCTAAAAACACCAAATTCCAAAAACATTCTGTTTTGGAATAAAACTACAGTGTATATGAAGAAAAATGGTGAAGTACGATAGCTTCAATTGCTTTAATTTACAATAATGTACAGAATTAGTTTTGAGTAGTGGAGGCAATGTAGTAATGTACAAAATCTACATATACACGTAGGTAAGACATTATGATAGAGAGAAAAACCAGCTAGAAATTGTGTAAGTTCAAGTTTTTTTCCTTAGGTGTCCAAGTATTTAAGGTAACACCTTGTGCTTTCCATTAAAATGTGGTAGTTACAGTAACGCCTATATACTTTATTTTTCCTGTAACTATTTAAATAGGAGGTTGGATATATGAGTCTTGATTACTTTCAAATGAGGGAGAGATATGCACCTACATTTCTCACATCCTGCATAAATTTTTAAATTGCTGAATTATATCACAGTGGTGGTGGAGTTAAAGACTCACTCTTTTACTGGTGTAAAGCTTGATTTAGTTGATATGCTTTGAGAAACATTAGAAGAATATCTTTCTGACACAAGCAGGTATTCTCAGTTTATGATTCCCACTGAGAATGTACACCAAACTTCTCAGCTCAGGAGGTACTGGTCATGCCCAGAGGCAGACATAAGTGTCTGGGAAATGAATACTTCAGATGTTTCTGGAACTGAATGGTACTGAGAATTTGGGACTGTGGATCCAATTAAATCAGATAAGGCAGCAAATAAGCATCTTTTATGGATTCCAATCTGGAATATTCAGAGCAGGTTTACACAGATGCAATTACAAATGAATGAGAAACCACTAATTACTGCAAAAGGTTAAAGATACATGACAATAATGCATTCCAAGCAGTACATTAAGAGGAAAGGAAGTGCACATGGCAAGCAGTTCATGCAATGTTATGGCACCTCAAATTTTTTTAAAGCATTTTACAGTTTTGAGTACTTGGCAAATTTGTAAAATTCAAGATTAAAAACAGCGTTCACCAGGCTCCTACTGGTTACTCCATTATAAAAAATGCTCCAGAAAAATCAGCACTGTAACTCTGAGTACTGTATATGGTAAGACTTTTCTTTAGAAAATTAAAGCTTACCTAAGAACTGCAAAGCAGCTTACCTGTCTATTCTTTCTCATTAGACCACATACACACACACTGTTAGCTGAGCTCTATTTTCACAAGAGTAAAAATTGATTATATTTTAAATAAACATGGCTACCATATTGAAGGTATAAAAGACAGAATGAGATATGCACCTCTAGTTAGCAGAGGGATCCAATCAAGATTAGGTCTGTACTACAGACTGAAGCAATTTTTTTTTCACACATTTGGATGTTAATTAGAATATATTTTTACCTCTCCTGACATATCAGGTGCCATAGGAATGACTGGCCACAAAGAAGAGTAGATTCCAAAAAACACTACCCAAAGTGCAATGCTTCCCCAGATTGCTATATGGCTGAACTGTTAAAACAAACAAAAAAGCACTATTATCACAGATGCATTACAACATAAAATAACAACTTTGCTACCTAGTAGTTACAATGCTATTTTGATATATTGGATGGAATTTCCATGCCTTGTATTAATTTAACTCTACTACTTCAGCTAGCTATTTAATAAAGGAAAATGATACTATCAGCAGCAATATTATTGCATTTTAAGCCACTTTAAATTCAGTTATGGTAAGTCCAGAATAATTAGATTTTTCTAGTTTAAGTATTACATTTGTCATAATTTTCAACATTGAACATTATTTTTGTATGTGGATATTCTGTCCTTCCACACAGTAACCACAGGTTGCTACTGACAAACTGTTAAAGGGTGCAATATAACAAACAAGAAGAAAACAATACAATTATTCACTCATCATATTTCACAGACCATTTGAAAATACGGGGAAAGACATTTGCTTACCAAAGTCCAATACGAGGTCTCTAATCCAGCCTTCAAGCACACAGTCAGAACCACAAACTTAAGGAGAGAAAGAAAGAGAGAGGATTCTTAATATGGGAATTTTAACATACAAAAATTAATAGTTTGGCTAAACTTTGAGAAGACAAGAAAAAGTAAATTGCCACTAGAAGACTTAAGGATACAAC
Organism: Brachypodius melanocephalos; assembly: GCA_013398615.1. Taxonomy (NCBI): domain Eukaryota; kingdom Metazoa; phylum Chordata; class Aves; order Passeriformes; family Pycnonotidae; genus Brachypodius; species Brachypodius melanocephalos. The sequence goes on from VZSR01003049.1 coordinate 3,128,809, forward strand.
CCAGTAATGAGCTAATAATAGAACATTAAGAAGTACTAGCTTCCATTAATAATGGCCACTCAACTTGATTTGTAAAACTCTTTCTTTTGCATTAGAAACCTCATCCTTGCTTCTTAGAACTCTGTAAGTCTGGCTCTTACTAAGGTGTTAGCATCTTTATTGATGGTATTTTGGTTACAAGGAAAGGTTTGTGAAAAGTGTAGACTCAGTAGAGACTGCAGACCCTCTAGTTACAGACAAGATGACTGCAACTTTCTGCACCAAGAGAGACTTAGAAGACATAGATGCTGGACTGAAAACTTGCAATTGCTCAAGCTTACATTACTTTAAACTTAAAAAACAACCAAAAGTTTTGTTCACTGCATTAGTAAATGAGTCATCTGCACTAAACCCTGGAAAGCCCAAGAGGTCAACGTTGGTAATGTAAAATTTATGTTCTGCATACAAATAATATGTTGAGTAAGTCTCTTATGTCATTTTCATTATTCCCTCTGATTTTTACTCTTTTCTTATCCTTATACTTTTCATGGAGAGTCTCTGAAAACATCATGTTTGTAGGACATGCTCCATTTTAGCTTACAGATGAGCAGTAGGAGAAAGTTTATAATCCCACAGCACGGACTAGTGTATCCAGGAAAATTGTTTATCTCCTTCCTTTGAAGTTCACTCAAGCAAATTTTGTGTTTACTAAAGAGATAGTTATTACATTTTTTAACTCACTCATGAATGTGTATCGCAAGTTTTGCTTTACATGTAATCTGAAGAATTAGAGGCTGAAAAAAGGAGTCCAAAGACCAAGCTCCAACTCCAATAGCTATAGTTTAAATTTTAGTTTATTGGACAAGTTGGCAGCACTGATTGTCATTGTGTTTGTTTGTATTGAACTTTAAGCAGCCTCAGAAATTCAGAAGAAATGTACTTCAACCAGTGCTGAAGCAAGTAGTTAAATATGTATGACAAATCTTTCACTATGTCTGGTGCACAGGAGGACATAAATACTGCCAGAAAGCTTTCATCTATAAGCTTATACTTTCAGTTCTGAAATCCTGAAATATTCTATTACAACTATGCTATTAAGGGAAAAAAAAAGAAGAAAAAAAAGAGAAAATTTTAAAAAAAGTCACAGTGCCACAATTTCATTATCTAAAACATGTGAAATTTAATTAGAAGAAAATTGAGGACTATTATGACCATTGTAATTTGCTCGGTCTGTTTGGTTTGAGTTCTGTATTTGGATACAGGAAAAAAAGAATTATGGAAAAATAAACTCATTTGGTACACTTGTTTGCTACTTAGGTCAGTTGTAAGAAAAGTAAATATCCTTCAGGATGAGATCAAACATTCCTTCTGCATAGACAAAACGTGTACACATAACAAACGCTGCAGACCTATTCAAAAGGAGATACAGTGTGAGTATAGGGCCTTTACTGACCTGTGATGGGATAATATCAGATACCTCTAATAAAAATCACCAGCTATGCACAGCCACTCCCTCAAGAATATGGGGTTTCTTGCTCTCTCCTCTGCTTCATCCAAACTTACAACAGTGCACTAAATCCGACCCAGGAAGCAAGAACTGAAACTGGTAGTCTGTATAAAGACTGAGCTTTTAAAAAAAAACTTCTCTAAAATGGTCATACAGATATTTTTCACAGCACTCTATTCCTATTTGAAATTTATGTTTAAAGAAATAATTCCAGGACATATTATGAATCATTGCATATTTCTGACTTTATTTGTGGATCCAAAGAAACTAAACTGTACAAACTTCTGAATTCCTTTCTTATTGACTTTTGCAGAACTGATGACTGCAGACTTCTGAAAACCACACTGAAAACAGTATGAGGAATGAGAATTACCTTAGCCTCAGAATTTTGATATTACTGACAACTGTTACTGGTCATATACTTCACATGAACAAATTTAAAAAAAACAAAAGAACTCTCCACTCTCATTTTAAAAATCTCTCAAAATTCATATGTGTTCCAGACTTCCTTGAATTCCTGTGCAAGAGCAGGAAAACATAATTGCAACTTATGTATTTCCCCTTTTAACCAGAAGTGAAGGAAAATAATTTTTTGGGAAATTCTTGACCACTCTGCAGGTTAGTAGCAAGAAATTAACCTCTCAAGGTGGTAAAGTTTGAGCCCTCCTAGTTGAAAAGCAGTTGCAGAACGGGACACTAATGAGCAGCATTGTGACCTCTGTTTTAGCACGTGTCTAGAATATTTTCCTTTTATTTCAGTTATAATGTTTCCTTATTCCCCAAACAAGTGATTTTGATGTGAATTCATATTCAAAGCCCCTTTACTTTAATGGAAGAATTAATTTCTTTTTTGTACCTGATAACAGTGAGGATCTTGAAAAATTAATTAACTTTTAACACTGAAGAACAGAGGACAGTGAGCATAAATTTAATTTTGCTTCTAAGAGATCTTGGAAAAGCCACTATTGAGTAACATCCATATCTAGTAAGTAAAAAGGACATATTTAGCTTTACTAATTTATTCTAGGAGATAAAAGATTAAAAGGAAAAAACCCAATAATGACCAACTAGTAGCTTTGAGAGCAACAGAAATTTACTGCTAGGTATGGATCAGGTGTACTTCTGATGGTTTGATTGCCTCTGAAAAGGCATCCCACAACCTTTGTTCAATATGGCTCAATGCCTCTTTTAAGGCCTCATGATACATTAAGAGAGAACAGGATTGTATCTTCAGAAGTCCACAAACCACTTCTATAATCAATAAGCTGAGATTTCTCCAATGCAAGAACTTAAACTAAATTAATAAGCATGATAATTAGGGAATTATAATTCCCATCATTCAAAAACCAGACCTTTTACAGTAAAGAACAAATCTATCTTCTGCATCTTTATTAAACTGCTTTGTTTTAAAAGTGGGAATTAGAACATTAAGTGCACCTCAGATCTTCTCAAAGAGTCATTCAAGAGCCATTTCTTACTCTTAAGGCAGTTCTTAAGGCACTGCACTGAATTCAGTCTTCTGTGAAGAGCATTAATAGTAATAGTAGCACCATATCTTTAAAATACTTAGAGCCAATATAGACTTACAGTGTATACAGTGTTACCCAGGAGCAGGTAATCAGAAGTTTTGCCATTGCTGAATACAGTACCTGGAAAAGGGAACAGGGATTAAAATAAAAAAACATTAAACATCCACAACAACACTATATCTAATCTTAATTTTGATACAAAAGAGATGGTAGCACTTTCTACAGGGTGCTAATCCATTTCATCTTGAACTGCACTGAACACTAGAGAGCTATGCCTTGCACCATGTTTAGTGCTCTAAAACTTTCAGTGACCTCAGGGATTATGCAGGAAACAGGAACTTTTTGTGACACCACATACCAGTAAGACCAGCTTTGTATTCAGTTGCAGTGCAATTAAGAGTTTCTTTTAATATCAGAGATATAGAATCTTATCTTCAGAAAGATGTAAAATACAATGGTTAAAATATATATTCATTGTAACATATAAGTAAGCAGAAAGCTTAGAGTCAGATTTTCATGAATTGTGTTAATTTTGGTATGGAAACTTATCTTTGCTCTTATCCGTATTTCTGAATTCGACTTTAGCAAAAATACAAAATAGACTCAGTTTAAATTCTTGAGATGTTTGACATTCAAAAAATTTTCCAAATTTACCCAACTCAAACATGTGGATTCATATAAATACATATCCATCTGGCACATATGGAAACACACACACACACATAAGTTACGCAGAGTCAGAGCTCTCAAGAGATGCATTTTCATAAAAAATCATATTTCCATAAAAACCACATGTGTTTCCTAAGTTTAGGATCTAAAGCAGTGAATTTTCCATTATTTATCAGAAGCTCATGACTATTTTTACAGAGTATGCTTTTCTGATCCCGGTTTGGTCAAATTTCTTTTTAGACATGGGATAACTGACAACCGAATTATTATGAGGAAATTCCTCATTCTCAATTAAAAGTACTGAACATTTTCACATGTTCAGTTTGGAAATGCTTTTAGCATTCAAGGTTGTTCATATACTGCAACTAAACCAAATGGGATATTGCTTTTTACTGCATTATACAGAGTAATCAAAATGCTGTGTACATAGCAAGTAAGGATAAAAGACAATAAAAAAATAAAAGAATCATAAAGAAGGATTTTTAAAAAAGCTGTATTGGGGGAAAGATAAGAATAAAGGTATGTTTCTGTGGAGGGCATTGAGGGATGGATTTATAACTCCTCTGATTAGGTTGGAAAGAGGAAGGTGACAGAAATGGTAATAAATGCTGACAAAAACGGCCTGTAGCTGGAAACATTTATTTTTCAATACCTCAGTTGGCATATGGTATATTAAACACTGCTAATTAAGTATGTTTTCATATTTGTGTTGAATGTTTTTCCACCCTTCATAACATCTTTATATATGCTTGAAATTAAATCCATTTTGGTTGTGGATGAAAAATGCTCCTCTCTAAGAGCTTTTCAGGACTTGTGAAGACAGTTTAACACAGAAAAAAATGATCTATTAACTGATATGCTGGAATAGACAGCAGGGGACCACTTCACACAGAAATATTAGAATTGAAGTCCTCCTTAACCTAGCTTAACCCATTCCATGATGAGGAGCTCACAATGGCTGCATCCTTAGCTCTAGTGATACTGGTTGCATTTCTGACACTTCTCCTATTTAACTTTCAACCTGGACAGATTAGCACACCAAGAACGACTACAGGAGCTGAAGCCTGAAAAAAAAAAGCTGAGACCATAGCTTATTTTAAAGATTATACAAAAGAGGGAGCACCTGGTGAATTTACTAGTGCATATAAGTTTGGCTTCTGCTATTTATGTTGAGAAAGTTGCATCTGAAGAAGCTTCTGTGAAGATTTATGTGTCACTTTTTGTATCCACATGACAGTACTTGGAGTGTAAATTTTGTGTACTGTACAATGGTAAGGTCCCATGGAGCCAATTCTGACAAACAATTCTTACAAATCCATACTTACTCTTTGATCACATATTTTTTCTACTGATTTTTTCTACTTACAGATAAGAAACAGGTGGACAAGCAAGACAAAGACTAAACAGGAGAATTTGACCAAGAGAAGGGCTCCAAGAGATTTTAATCATCTTCAAGATTTGGTTTTCAACATTCTAATAAATACTTGCTAACAGATGCACTGCACTGCTTTACAATATATACCTAGCAGTAAAGAGCATAATGAGAATAAGAAAGAGGAATAGGCAGGCAGCTAACTATTTTCACCAGCCAGAGTGCTGGGACTCAGCACTCTAATGCACAAAGCTGAGCTGTACCTTTCATATTTCAGGATCTACCTGCATCTGTTCTTTGCAAGAGAAGGTGGAAGCAGGGACCTGTTCTCAGAAGTTCCTGTCTCTGGTACTCCTTAGGAAACTAAGAGCATTATTTCCCTTCCTCTTTATACACAGACACCAGTGATTTAATTAATAGTATCTCCATGCAAAACTCTGAGCACCACCAGACCCGTGGCAGGTACTGATTATATCACCTCCCAATGTACATAATTCCCCCAGGTCTCAATACTGCTCCATTACCCATCCTTTCTCTAGCAATGAAAGGGAAAGGCAGCAGACAATTTTTTCAGACTCATAGAGGCCACTTGCCTGCAAGACAGTTCTAGCCCAGGGTTTGTGGGCTGAGAAGGCTGAGCTCTCACAAGTGCTTGTGCAGGTATCTCTGCCACTCACAAGCTCTGCCATTCACACATGAACTCTACTCTGCATCACCACAAACACTCATTAAACACTTAGCCATGGTGTAATGCATAAATCTCTCACATGGACTGGCTACAGCTTAGAACAGGGATTTCAGTTTGAATTTGAGATTATGGTTTTAGAGTATGCACTGACATTTTGGGAATCTCATTATCCTGGGCTGTCTAAACCTTTCCAATGCAAACCGTTGCCACTGAACTCACATTCAGTCCTTTCAGAGGAAACAGGCTCCCACATACCTCCCTTTACCCATTAGGAGTCACTGAGTGTTTTTCCCTTAACCTTTTGGGACACAAGCAGCTGCAACTGTCTCACTATTTAGTCTCAGCAGTTTCAAAATATCCATGAGAACATTTCTGTCCTCTATGCCAGGGCAGACTGCTTGGCTACATCATCAAAACTGGGAAGAGAACAATTTTTAGAAAAGCTGCAAGATACACACTTGGTTTTTTTCTCCCTACAAACTGGAAACAAAAATCCTCATCTTTAAGAGAGCTCTTCCAGCCCCAAACATTCCCATAAAATGGAAGCAGTGCTTTCAAGTTCCCTTTAATTATCACCACTTTCCTCTCAACCACCCCACTTCCATCTGCAGCTCAAGTGCATATACAACAGTTGAACTAGCAGATGGAGAGGACTGAGCAGTCCAAGATGTCACTGTTCCTCTGCCACAATCCTACTCACAGAAATAGAAACTAGCAGGTTAGTATGGCCTTGAAGCAACAGGACAGAATGTATACACAATAAAAATAAATGCTGACAAAATATAAGAGACAATACAAGGGATAGTAGTGTTTTAGGATCTTGTAGGTATTTACCTGGTAGTGTATTTTATAAAAATTAGCATAATTAAATAGCAATCTCTTTTTCTCCTTCTCGTTTCAGTTTACATAAACACTATTGAGATGGTTAAATGTATATGTACATAAGATTATTCCTACTTTTGCATGGATCTTAAATAAAACATTTTATGTATATGACATCTGGTTTAGTTCTAGAAATGGTATCCTGAAATTTAATCACACTGAACTGTTAGAATTTATAAAACTTCCCTTAGAAAAAAGATAATATTTAGAAATTTTGTACTTTTCAACACTTATATTTTTATTTTTCATAATACTTACCATGCTGGAGGGCTTTTAGTGGAAACCAAAACAGAATGAATGAGTGGAAGAGGCCATTTAAACAATGAACCCAGAAAACCTAAGAAAGAGAAAACAGAAAATCCATGAGAACCACTTGCAATAAACTAGCTCTGTGAACCCTGACCTTTCTTTTTATCTGTGTGTTAGATTCACAAAATGTGTTTTTGTGAGGCCACCACTGTGAAGTAATATAACTGACAGGCACTTTCTGCCTCTTAGCTCTTCATGGGTCATTTGTTTATTTTTATGCTTTGGAAAAAAGTGTGTATTATCTCTTCCTTTTCATTTCAATTCAGAAGGGAAATTAAAATATAAACATACAGGAATATCATTAGAAAAATTAAACTAAACAAGACAGCTTGAACAATTGTACATTCTAAGTGGGGAATTAAAAAGGACTCTAGACTTTTAGAATTTGCATTTAGTATTAGAATATTATAGTACAAAAATTAAAACCTGAGTTACACGTATGCCTAACCTATATATTCCCACACATAAAGGAATTTAAAGAGGATTTTAAAATTTATCAGTTTCCTCCTCAAATTTCTCCCTACATACTCCATTCTTGAGGAGCACAATTTGATCATATATAAATGATGATTATTGATCCTAATTCCTTTAATGTATTTGCTAAACAATTGAAGTTTTACTTTCAAACTTATTTTCGTTTGTAAAAGATGCCTGGTACAAAGAATTGTATTAATTTTTAGAACAAACACTCTATTAATGCTTTCCATAATATATTGCATAATGATATAAAAAGATTTAATAAAAAATATGTAGCCCATTTCCTTCAGCATGGCAATCATGTTTTTTTCACTAACAATGCTTTTGACTGTTTTGGTTTTTATTGTAAATGACTGATGTTTATCTTGAGTGTTAAGGTGTTCAAACAATTGAAATTAAGTTGCTTGTCTCACATTTTCCACAATGTCTCAACATCTTTTGTTAGATTATACAGCTACACTAGGTTTCATGGTCCAATTTACACTCCAATACTTTGCACATTTAAACTTGTGCTACTCATTAACCTTTGTCTCTCCTTCTTGCTGTGTCATTACCAGAAGTTTTTATTTGACAGAAAGCACAGGTGGGTGCAAGAAAAATTAGTTCTACTTTTCCATTTTCCTGACCAATTCTTTTTGTCCCATGCTAATCCTTTAACCTCTGTCATGACCTCATAACCTTTGATCCCTTTTACCATAACAAATATCTGCATCAATATTCAAGGCAGTAATGTTTCCAAATCTTTAACACCAACTATTCAACTTATATAGGTGGGAACTTTGTAGCTGGTGAGTTTGCAGACGTTTACTCATAGCAAATGTTGTATGGGAACAGCCACAGAATTTCCAATTAAGTCAACAACACATCTGTGCAATAAAAAAAACATTAAAAGCTTATCTTAAAACAGAAAAAACAATTGCTGTAACTCATACTTACACTACTTAATAAAACTATCACAACACAAAAGTGTCTGTATTTATGGGACCATGAATAGCCTCATACTTGTAAAGCATTTACAGGGACATAAGAGACTCTGCTACCTAGTATCTTTACAACTTTCAGGTTGGCTTTTGTAGGCAAAGGGATGAAATGAGCAAGGAGAAAAATCTCATCTGCTTCAGTGAACAAAGATAGTTTAGACAAATAATTTTATATATATGTATTGGGGTAACTCCAGGTATATAGCACAAGTATAACAGACATAAGAGCTAATTATGCTGTATCAGCTCTGCACATCTACTACAGACCATCACACATAGGCATTGTTAATTCAAGGATATATTGAAAATGTCTCCAAGTTCAACATAAAATGACATTACTTGAAATGTCACAATTTTATTTACAAAAAAGAAAATCAGAAGGAACTCCTACAAAAGTCAAATACTCATGAAATCACAGATGCAGGTGCAAGTTTAATTAATTTTTTTAAAGAGACTATTTATGGGCAATGCTGTAGAAATTTTGTATATTTTATGTATTAAAGAGTCCTACATTATTTTACTACTACTTATTCTAGTCTCTCTGAGATCAATATCACCCATTTCCCACCCAAAGTAGCCTCAGATTCCTTTTGATCCACACCGACACATTCTTGACTTCAAGTATTTTTTCCCAAAACTCAAAATTAAACCATAAAATCACAACTCCAAATTGACAAAGGATAGTACCACGCCCCTCCCTCTACAAATCTAGTGACAGTTCTTATTGTCCTCTGCAACACTTCTCCACAGGCTTCAGTAATCCATTTCCATATAACAGTACAAATACATACAGCCCAGTGACAGTGAGGTCTAATCACTTCTGCCTACAGAAGACAGCTTTATTACCAGCAGGAGGAAAAAAAAAAAAAAAGAAAAAAAGGATTGAAAAAATGAAATCCTTGTTGTCTATTTCCATACTTGGTAAAAATGAATACATATATTTTATATATATATATATATATATGATTTCTACCATTCGCTGACAAGTGTACACTTGGAAATAGTAGTAATAAAAATCCCCTCCATTTTTAATCATGAGCAGCATTGCACAAAAAGTGTAACTATACTGAATTACTATGAATTTTTGCTTTATTATGTTTGATTTTTACAAACATCTACCTTAGTATTAAAGTCCAGGGCATTTTGGGAAGTCTTGTATAACTCAGGGTATTTCAGCATGTTTTCTTTTCGGCAGGATCTCTCAAATATTCCAAGAGTTAGAGGAGGCATTGCTGTAAACATCTAGTAGATGGTTTAAAAAGAAAAAATTGCAAAACTTTAGAGGTGAGGATTTGCTCAAAGATTGCTTACTCAAAAAACATTCATGGTTAAATGTAACTAAAGGTACACAAATCATCTTACCACATTGTAAAGACCTATACACCATCTTTCAAAAAGAATTTGTCCAGAAAAGCCATTGACAAATGCAAACCAGACCTGCAAAAGATCAGAACCGTGTATTACTCAAATGTCTTGCAAGGTACAATAAAAAGATTTTTCCTCAGCTTCACAAAAAGGGATACCCCTACAGCACATTTACAACACAGCTGAAAATGTTTTGGCTTAAACCCATTTGAAACAATTAATGATAAACCCAACATTCAACCAAGAACAGATAGTGGGCAATCTAGTCAGATATGTGAGCAATTCCATGTAAATAGGAAAACATTCAAAGAATGTAGCTATTTTCAGAAGAAATGTCAGGTTCTTTAAGGTTTTCAGAGTGATTTAAGCTCACTTAATTCTTAATGAAATAAAATTTCTGAGAAATATGGGCTAGTGGAGGGGGGATCTACAAATTAGTAGTCATCGTCTTCCCATTGCTAGCAAACGTGACTAACAAAATTAATAGATTAAGCTGCTGTTTGGAACTTAAAACTACCAATAATCCTCACTCATGAAAGATTAGGCTTTACCAGAGCAGTAAAGTAGAACTACTTAGTTAAGAAGCACTAACTCAGCTACAGGGTACTTTAGAGAGCGAAGTGGACATCTCTTTAATTGCCCAAGTCTTATAATTTTTTGCTAAAAGGTTTAAAGAAAACAAATTTTATTTGAAAGGCGTGATAACATATTTTCTAATGTTTTTCAGCATAGCATGCAGCATATCTACTTTCTCCTGTTTCCCCATCCTTGTATTAGTTCAATGATGAAGTTGAGAAGCAGCACATCTGATAAATCTTTACTAACAAGATACACTGAAACTATACTGTCTAGGACAAATGTAAGCTCTTAGGTAAGACAAGTCAAAATTATCTGAACATTCTACTCCATTTAAGACTCATGTTTTTCAAGTGAAATTTAGATGCTGCTTTCTTACAGTTCACATTTCACTCAACTTCATTAAGGAAGCATGAATTGCTACAATCAATATGTATGGTTATCAGTATGTACCCAGGCTGGCCATGTTTGTCACATGTTTGTGACTATGAGATGGAAAACCTCCTGAATTTGGCAACTATTAACACTAAAAATGGGAGGTAAAATCCAGCCAAAATTGCTATTTTTTCAACAGGTAAGAGTATTTTTTTTTTGTGGCCACTTATTAAAACAAGATTGGATACAAAGTCATGAGTGTTCAAGGCTGTAATACAGAAAGAGAGAATACCCTGAATTTTCCAAAATATTATAATGCTAAATTTGTTTACTTTGGTAGATTCAAGTGCAACAAGCACAATTTTCTAACCTTTCAGACTATACACTGAAAAGACAATGGAATTACTTTATTTCAGCTGAATCAGATTTTTATTCACTCTTTTGTATTTTGATTTTCAAAATATGAATGATGATTTAATTGTGATGGATTTAGCAGACATTTGTTGGCAGTTTCTCAGTAGCTGAGTATAAGGGTGCAAGTTGAATACATAATCAATTGTGCATTACAGAATAATTAATTACACACTCAACATCAGCACAATTGATGCTTTTCCCCCCCTTGTTTGTATCAAATGCGGGAGTAAATTTTAGAGATACTGATCTGAAAGGGTTAGGGTGGTGGGAAATATGTGACTCAGTAGCTGGTCATAAATATGCATACATCCCATTGCTGGTAATTTCAGATAGAGTTAAGAAAAGTATCACTCTCTAGGAAGAAAATAAAAGACCACAAGACATCGACTTGACCCTTCATAGCCAAGGAGTATATGGAAAAGACATTAACTGTGATTTAACTAGCAGGCAAAGTGTTATAAAACGCTAATTTAAAATGAAAGGCCTAAATACATACACTGAATCTATTCCACATGTTGACTGCTCTAACAGGTAAACAATGTTAAGCAACACTTGGAAATGTTTTGGAGTGACTTTTAAAAAGCAATGCAAGTATTTAGGATAAAATTTTTACTTACAATGGAATGCTGCTTTCAGCTTATTTTGTAGAGAATTTAAGTCGGAATTTTCAAGGTATTTAAACTGAAAACAGTTTTACTATAAAATTGTAAAGAAATCCTTTAAGGCATAATATTGACTTCCTGAAATACTAGCATTTACTTTCTTCTAAAGAAAGCACCCAAGTTACAGGCATTTTAGTTCATTTTAGCATAATAAGGGACTGGAATATATCTTGGTCAGAGGTCTAGATGCAAACTAAAGAGGTGAAATTCGGTAGCGTCTCTAAGTTCTGAAGTTCTTACGGAACCTATCAAAAAATGTCCGTGAAGAAGAAATCTTTCAATGTGGCTAAAAGCAATGATCTCTAGTAGAAACACTACTGTTTAGTGGAATACCAGATATATAACTTTAAGAGACAAAACATCTTTAGTATCTAGGCAGAAACATTAATTTTATGTTATTTACAAGATAGTATTTGAATGTTCACATTAAGAACAACTGGCTCAAAAAACAGTGGCTCAAAATTAAAAGATCTAAAAGGTGGAAAAAGAAAAGACAAAGGAGAAATACAGCCCTCATCTAAGACTATAAGAGAGGAAGAAAATAACCCACCTATTTGCCTTAACTTCTGCATCTTGGGCCCTAGAAAATTACACTCTTAACTCTGTATGAAAAAAGTAATATGGAGCTTCCTACACTATTAACAGTGAGAATGAAAAGACACACTTGCTCTGCAGGGCAATTTATTAAGAGACAAGTGTGTTTCATCCTAGTTATGATGAAACATAAGTTAAGGCAGATGTACCTTCAAAATAAGGTTTTAGGATGCAGTACATGACATTAATTTAGGAGCAGACTCAAACACTTGACTCTTAGGGTATAGGTCCTACTCTAACAACTCAAATTACTAAGCCAGCTCCCCTTTTACAGAAGGACAGGTGGTTGATGTTAAAAAGTATTTTAGACAATATATGTGAACAGGCAGTGAAAATTCAGACCATTCTGTAGTTCCACAGCTACAAAATTTTCCATTGAAAAGGAAAATCAGGTCCCCAGCCTGTCTAAAACAAGATGGACCTCAACATAGATCCTTGTATTTCTAAGTTTTCCAACCACATGATGCAAAAATGTGGGCATGAGCACAATCACTTTCTGCTGCGTGTTCTTCAAACTGAACTCAGTGCAGTTTGCACATTTCAAGTAAACCATGGAATAGTGAAGGCACAGCAGCTGAACTGTGCATCTCAGAGCCAGTGTGAGTATATGCAGGAAGCCTGCTCACGTTTGGGGTTATGCATTATAGGGGTCTCAGTATGACCATGGCTATTCATCTGATATGTCAGGCAAAGGAAATCAGGAACAAAATGGTAAATTCCAGTTATGGACATGAACAGCAGAAAGTGGGTAATCCATTAGTGGGAAGAAAAGACCTTGGGGGACGGGGAAAATAACCTCTCCATCATCAAAAATTTATGGAATTAAAAAAGTCATTATAGCTCTAATTATTTAATAAATTAATTATTTTCATAGTATCACTTAAATTGCTATGAACAAGCCATATTTAAACATCTGTGACTGAACTTTAAATCTCAACTCCACACATCTGTTTCTTCTGCTTATCTTGATCTTTTACTCTTTCATTTGATGTTTCATGTTGGGTAAAAATCAAATCCTATTTTTTAAAATTGTAAATCCTTTTTATTTAATATGAACCAGTTATTTTAAATTATTACTAGCTATCACTAGATAGCAAAATGAGAAGTAGGCACAGGAAAATTTTGTTCCTCTGATGTCAAAGGGTGATTTGTATAACTCCATAAAATGAGTAGTTTAACAATATAGAATGTATACAGTAATGGCAATTATAAAACTAAAATCAATCCAGAAAGCAGTTCTCAATCATAAGATCAATCTCAGTCTCAACCATCCTTATAAAGTAATGACAGGCCCTCCAAAATAAGTATGAGACTTCGCATAGACTTATCCTATGTGAGTGTGATGCCCTGTACAGGCTTAAAAAAGCAAATTAGTGGTCCATTAAAGATTCAGCATTTTCACTTGCAATTTAGACTAATATATCAGAATATAACATCTCAAGTCATTGTGACTAGTCCTATATGAAAGATGAAGCCCATATTTAAATAGCTATTGCATCAAGACACAGAGTAGAAAAACATTACAGACCACTTCTAGTTTCTTATGAACAGGAGTTTAAGTGTCAATAAGCACTGATCACTGTGCTTGAGTATTACTGTAGACCTTTACCATTTTCTGAGCTAAGAAACCAAGTGACATCAATTTCATATCAGCCCATGAATGCCCAGAATAAAGGCTGTATTTTAGATTAAATGGAGTATTTTCCATTACTTTCTTGATTAGTACTGAGCAGACATTAAAAAATAGGATACACATCTATTAAATAAAGATATTTTTAGTTACTGTCAGAATAAAAGGAAACTTATTTGAAGTAACTTCCAGACGTGCCTTTCACAGTACTATTTTCTAAACTCCAAGACAGAGGAGGTGTGGCCACAAAAGCCTCACAGAAGTTTTCCTGATGTAGCATTTCTGCATATTAAGCAGCAGCTTACAAATACTCATTGAGCTCTCTGCTCCCACGCCTGATCTGTACAAAAAACCTGAAAAGAGAGATTCAAGACCGGCAGTTGTCCTTTCTGGAGACATTCAATGATGAATTTCTGCCCATTCACCCACAGTATTAACATGAGCTATTAACATCTCTGAAAAGTTTTCTGAGCTGACAAACGTTGAGTCTACAGGAATTCAAGTAGAATTCATTTTGTCTTCCAGAGAAGGTGTATATGGAAAAATGCTTGCATGCATTATATATAAAGGGTCATGACAACCCATATCAAAATGATCTCTTTGCCCTTCCATCTGCTTAGGAGGAAGAGATTACCTGTTCATAAAATCAAAGCCTTTTGATTTTTAGACTACAATCTCTCTGCCCTGCATTTAACTTTCTTTCTCAAAAATACAAATAGTGGGATACTTATATTTGATTTAAGTTACAAATTTACAATATGTTTGTAGGTGACAATGACAGAAATCTAAGAAAAATAAGTTAATGTGTTCTAAAGCCAACCTTTGTATGCTTTCTTTAAGTGAAGTATATATTAATACTGTTTCTTTCAAATACTTCTAGAGCTACTTCTAATCAGTACTTCTGGAAGTCTGATCATGTAATTCGATATCCAGCCTTTGAAATACAGGATCTGAAGTCTAAGCAAGAAAGGATCTTTAGTGAACTTGCTTTTTCTATAGCTTTCTACTTTGTATTTTTCTAAACAGGCTACAAACTTGCTGCTACTTAGATAGAAACCTATTTGCAGTAATAACACAGTGAGGAGGAAAAAGAGGAGATTTAGAAAGTGTACAAATATGGTAAGAAAAACCCAGTCTTTTGGCTACAACTTTTGTACATAAAAACCGATTAAAGTATTTTCAAATATTGCAAAAAGTAAGGTCACATAAATAAGTATAAAAATCGGAAATATTAATCTAATGTTTGCATCAGGTTTAACAGAAATAAGGCATTTTCTTCCATAAAACTGAATATTTTGCAAGTTTAAGATACTAATTTGAAAATAAATTAAAAAAACCTACAGAAGCTATGAAAATTTTAAGCGTATCTGTTAACCTCATTAATGTAAAAATACATAAGACTATCCATAAAATTTATTTTGTGGTCAAAAGTTTCAAAAATTAAATATTTTTTTCTATATATTTAACCCAAAGTTTCATTGTGAATATAAAGTTTGAATCAGTTATAAATGTTATATATATATATATATATATATATATATATATATATATATTTGATTATAAAAAATACAGCAGCTGTTGGAAGAAAAGGAAGGAGGGGAGAGAGGAGCTTTAAAGATTTATTTGAAAATATGGTCAAAATTTTATGGTTGCTCTGTGGTCACAAATGTAGTGAAAACTATAATCATACATTCTGTTCTAAACATTCCTACCAAAAAATGTACATTTATTACAACACAATCCTTTCATATCACTGTACTTGTCACAAGCTTTCACTTCTTAAAATCCCAGGTGAAAAAAACTAGGTCAGCTACTTTCAGGAAAGTATCCCTGCTCTTGAACAGGAGCCTGAGGATGCAGAGTCACCCCATTCAGTGAAAGGTACCCAAGAGTGGAACTAAACCTGTCTGTAAAAGCCCTGAGACTGCTCTGAACAGCAACCACCCTGCAGTGCAAGAGACCTTTGAAAGGGCTGCAGACTGTGAAGACAACAGCCCCTGCCGACACCAGAGCAGAGAGCTCGAGCACACGCATCTCCGCGTAAACTCAAGACAAACTTGTAACTGGATTCCTTATTTACTGCAATGATGTTACGTGTACAGCATCTTAATAAGCTAGCAATGTTATTAACACATCCAGTACTAACATTTACTATGCGTTTTTAAAACAAATGGGTTGTTTAAAGTAAAAAAAAAAAAAAAAAATCAGTTTATTAAAGTTTTCAAGATTCAGTACTAGTAGGAATTTATTTACAGTTAAAATACTTCTGTGAAATCATATATAATAACCAAAAGCTCAAAATTAAGATTTTACTTTCAAGGAGTAACATCTCATGTACTGTAAAATTACCTCAATAATATAAAGGACTATATTCTTGTAGAAACAATACAAGATGCATTTAGCTACTCTGTTATAATTCCAGGCTCCATGAACCAACAGCAAGTTCTTCAAATATTTGAACTGCAAAAAACATGAAAAATGAACAAACATACAATTAAAACATACATACCCAAATATTAATTGTATTTTAAAATATTTTATTGTAGTATTTTGCAGTGTAATGACTTACCTGAGCAATTGAGTAGTCTGAAGAATTAGCAGCCTGTAAACCTTCATTCCCACTGATACCAACACCAACATGTGCTGTTTGAATCATACTAACATCATTTGCTCCATCACCAATTGCTAGAGTTACTACCTTAACTTGTTTTTTAACCATTTCTACAACTTCAGATTTTTGAAGTGGTGATACTCTAAAGGATAAAAAAAAAAGTGACAGGTTTAATACAGGACTTTCAAATAAATGTACTTTTAAAACATACTTTATATTCTGTGAAAAGGTAATAAACCCAGGCCATTTAACATCCTGAGCAGTGATGTGGTCTTGTTATTGCCCTTCAAGAGCATATGCTAGAAGCACATTCACAGCAAAATTCATAAAAAAGAACATTTCTGAACTTTGGATGACTTGAAAAGCTGAAAGAGGATTCTATGTTGAGGAAGTTACCTTACCAAGTGTGTTAGAGAGAACTGTTTTTAAATGTATTTTAAATAAAAAGGAATGAAAAATAATACAGCTTTCAAATTAAAGGTGGCTATGTAATCACATTATTCAGTGGCCAGCACAACTACTGGCCTTCTGAAAAAGTTGTGTGGAATGAGTACAGCCTATTGGAAAACCTGTGATGAAAGTTTCTGGGCAACAGCCTTTTTGAAAAATCCTGTGGTCCACCTATTAGAAAAAAATCTTTCTATCATCTTTTGGTACATGTTTTACTTGAGCTCTGCTGTTGAGAATTGTACCAAGACTTGCTACAGCCAGCTTCTACAGAAGATTCCTGACCTGAGTATTTCTTTTTCACCTTTTTAACTTTTCAGGAACAGTCCCTTTAATTCCTTATTAGACAATGTTATAGGGGGAGCTGGAAGATGGCACTGTCACTGCCTCAAGTTCATGGTGAAACCAGTAAAAATTATTTTTAATTCATTTTGCTTACACTTAGCTGTACATTTTTACTCCCAAATAACCCATTTAAAATTCTTCTTGCATATATTACTCTGAAACCAATTCCAATAGAGTTGGAATTCAGTTTGCTAAATCTTTAAGCCAAACATCTGCGTGGAATTAATAACATATACAGATTTTTTTTTAAAAGAGAAATGTCTACTGAATATTTGTCAGTATCCTCTGTGCTACAGCTAGTTTTAGGAAAAATCCATTAGTAAGAAATGCTTCTGCACAAGCCAATGCAGCCTGCAAACTTAAAAAAAAAGTGATTTAAGTTGTACTTTTAGAATGAAGGAGAGTTTAAGATGTTTACTACCTTTATATGGATGAAGAAAAAGCTTACACTTTTATTCAGTGTGAATTTTATATATATATATACACACACACACACATATATATATATAACCCCCCTTTTTTAGTGATTTACCTTAATTAAAAACAATCAATTAAAACTTTTTATTTTCAAGCTCATAAACAAGGAAGTTAAGTTTTTGTTACTAAAGACAAAGCATTTAACAGAAGCAAACATTTTGGTAGAATTCTGACTTTTGGGAAACATGGGATATTAAAATGTTCACATGAAAACACATATGAGCGTTATGGGCAAGTATTTTAGTTTTAAACCAGTAGCAAATTTTTAAGCAACCACAAAATATGTCAGACATATATCTTGATATGCATTGAAACCAACTGACCTAAGTATATTATGGAAGTGTAAAATGAAGAAATGGCAGAGAGAATATGACTAGAACAGAAACTTCCATTTTGCACTTTGCTGTTTCTTTACAAGAATGCAACCACTAAAAGACAGCTTTATGTACAGAATACCCCTCAATGGTCCTACAGTTTAACAGAAAATTATCTCTTCAAATGGCAAAAAACATATTTTGTAATCAAGGAAAGAGAAGAAAAAGAAATATAGCTTTGAAAGGTCAGTTCTACATGCATCTCCTGCTTGTTACTGTACTAAGCAAACTCAACCTAGTAGAACAAGCACAACACTCCAACTTATCTGTCAGAAAGACTACTGCCATTAGGAAAGTGTTTATTCACAGTATAAACTGTTCATCAGAGTAACTTCCCAGTTTAAAAGACAGTAAAACCTTAGTTTGGAATTCAAACTGGTTCAGGCTGAAGCATGGCTACAAAGCTTAACCACACAGACATTAATTGAAAAATCCCTTGGTAGCATGACACTGCTTTTCAGAAGGGTTGGAAAGACTAGAGACGTGGTGATTATTTGGATACTGTAATATTACTTCCTTTTCTGTGGCCTTTTGCAAAGCAGAAAAATAGTTCTATTTTGAACAGATTTTTCAGATGAATCTGATTTATTTTAATGGAACAGTGGAAGTTTATAGTCGTAATAGTTGATATTTACAGAAAAGGATGAAAGGGTTCATTGTATAAAAGAACCCTATAATAACTGGGCATAATAATGATTAAACAAGGCGTTTCCACCAGCTTCAGGTAATAAAAAGCACCCCTAGTAGTACCTTTAAATTTTTTGTGCACTTCTTATACAGTATCATCCACATCTTACAGAAAAGTAGCCTGTGGAGAAAGATCTACAGATGACTCCAGACATGCTAAAATCTGCAGTTAACTGCAATACCTATTCAAAGTCGAGATTAGTGTCTCAACCTTATTTAGACTACTCTCAATGGATTAGAAATCATGTTTCTGGAAATATGCAATCTGAGTGACTATGACAGGTACACTCTGTTGCAGACTGCTCTACACTGATACTTCACCTGAATGACTGTATTTCATAACCTCAGATTCTTAATTTTTTAATGTTAATAAAAACAGCATGGAGAGAATAAAGTAAACCTTACCTGCAACAAATAACAGCTTTACATGACAAAGCCAAATCCAGGAAATACTGTCTTACTCCAAATGTCAATGCATACTTCAGAGATTTACCATCAATGATGAGAGCAAAATCATTTTCCTTCCTTAAAGCATCACCAAGAGTACTGCAATGATGGCTAAGTGTCTCTCTTGTTCCCTGTTGCACAAAAAAAATGGTGTACATTATTTTTAAGTCTTAATATTCTTAAATCCAAAATTGTCAGTGTGATCAGAAACACTGGCACTTTGGTTTTTGAGGAAGTTGCCTTTTGATTCTGCTATTGAATATTATAAAGTGAAAAGAATATTTGCAATAGTTGCACTATTAGAAACACAGTAGAAATGTTGTGTAGGATTGCTCTTGCACTCTGCCGAAAAAAAAAAAGTGTGTAAGTTATGGTGGAACTTTTAATGCTTTTGAACAACATCAATAGTTGCATAAATATTTGCCAAAAGACACAGGTATACAGAAAACTAATATAATAATACAAAATTTCACATATATTCACATATATAGAGATACTAGAATTTGCTATTATACAAAATGTTCCTAAATGTTTAGAAAAAAGGAAACACAAGTAGTTCACGATATAAGTACAGGCATTATAACTGATAAATCTATCACATTAAATTCATATTTTAACATAATTTAACAATTATAACATCAAGTACATGTTATACAAAGGAACATACTTGGTATTTTTCAATTGCTGACAGTTTGAATCACACCTACAGAAGTCACTGTTTTGTGATCTAGTACTGAGAACTTCAGATTACATTCAGTAGACAATACATTCATATGTATTTATTTATGCAGCAGCCTGCTTTGGGAAGGTCACTGACATCTAGCTAGCTACAGTGCAGCTCTACCATGGAGTGTTATGAAGGACAAAAATTATTGCTTTATTGCTTCTTTTTTTTTTTTGGAAAGACCTTTACAAAGCTACATTACACTTTTTGTCTGTTTTCTGCTTCACAGCCTAGAAGCAAAAAGTATTTTAGAGGAGAAAGGAAGATGAAAAAAAAGTCTTCTGCTTGTAAAATATTGACTTTGGAAACTAACGACATCCTATGACAACATGTTCCCATATATTTTACAAGTTTACCAACCAAATAATTGTGCTGCTTCAATGATGTCAGGCATAAATAAACAAAATTTGGTGTAACCACCTAAAAACAAAACACTGAACTAATGAAAAATCTCAAAACCCTCAGAAATGAAATTAAAGATGCTGCTTTGCCTTTCCAACTCAACTTACTCCTCCCAGTTCCACACACTGTTGTTAATGTTTTTTGACTATTTTGACTAGCCTTCTAAAGAGTCATTGTTTTATCTAAAATGAGATTAGGCTATTGGGGAATTCTGCACTCATTTCCTGGCTCTCACCCACCAGAAACTGACAGAAATGTAGTTCCACTGTTTAAAATTACATGTTAAAAGTCTTTAAAATGACAACAGTTTCTGTAACTCTTTTCCAGAGCATCTTCTCTAATTAAGAAATATTTCAATGTAAAGGAAGTATCAATTTTTCTCATCTCTGTGGAGTATTTAATTTCTAATAAAGTTTAAACAACACATGAAAAGTCATATTCCTCCCATCTACTTTTTCCTCTATGTAATGAAATCCCTATATTCTATTAGTAAATGGTCTCTGCCACTTAAATGTGCAAGTGTATAGATCCCAGTGAGATCCACTTGAGGGTGCTGAGGGAGCTGGTGGAAGAGCTCACCAGGCTCTTCCACATCCAATGTTTTTCATCAGTCCTGGTTAACTTTGGAGGTTCCACACAGCTGGAAGTTTGCCAATGTGACATCCATCTACAAGAAGGGTCAGAAGGAGGATTTGGAAGAACTACAGGGCTGTCAGCCAAGGAAGGTCATGGAACAGATCATCTTGAGTGTCATTACAAGGCATGTGTCGGTCAACATGTCACCAACAGGAAATCAGGCCTAGCCTGCACGGGTTTAGGGAAGGCAGATCCTGCTTGATCAACCTGATCTACATCTACAAGGTGACACGAACAGTGGGGGGAAAAAGCTGTAGATGTAGTCTACCTGCTCTCCGGTAAAGCCTTTAAAACTGTGTCTCAAGCCATTCTCCTGGAGAAACTGTCTTATTGTGGCTTGCATGGGTGCACTGTTTAGTTTAGTGGGCAGGAACTGTAAAACCAGCTCCTGTAGGTGCCCTTTGACAGCCAGCTGAATATGAGTAAGAGTGTGCTCAAGGGGCCAAGAAGGGCAATGGCACCCTGGCCTGTAAGAGCAACAGTGTGGCCAGCAGGACCAAGGCAGTACTGTTCCCCTGTACCCAGCACTGGTGAGGCCACAGCTGAAGTGCTGTGTTCACTTCTGGGCCTCTCAGTACAAGAAAGACGTTGGAATGCCAGAACATGTCCAGAGAATGGCAACAGATCTGGGGAAGGGTCTGGAGCAGAAGAGGAGCTAGGATTGTGTAGGCTGGAGGAGAGGACATTCAGGGAGGACCTTATTGCTCTCTATAACTGCATGAAAGGATGTTGTAGTGAGATGGGAGTCAGTCTCTCCTTCCATGCAACCAGTGACAGGACAACAGGACATAGCCTCAAGTTTTGCCATGGGAGGTTTAGATTGGATGTAAGAAAAATTTCTTTACTAAAAGGGTGCTCAGACATTGGAACAGGCTGCCCAGGGAAGTGATGGAGTCACCACCCACAGAAGTACTCAAAATGCTTGTGGATGTGGCACTTGTTTAGTGGTGAACTCTGTTATTTAAACTGACCTCAAAGCAGACATCCCATCAGGTAGCTCCAAGAATACTACATATTAAAACAAAAACCTCATATCCCAAGACAAAACAAAACTCCAATTGTAAAACTGTATTTAAAATTCCTTTGAGGGCATACTCCCTATGCTGAAATCACATGCCTCTGATTATAAGCAGTATAAAAATATCCCTTATGAAATATTTTTCATATTTCAATGAAATATTTTTCAATGAAACTGAATGGTAATCAAATTATTTTCTACTTCCAGTTTAAATTCACAAATAAATGAATAAGGCTATGTTATGACATCTGTCTATGATTAATAGTACTACAGTGAAATTTAGCAGTCCATTAGGTTAATATGAAGGCAAATAAAATCCAGTGCTCTTGTACACAACTATAAGAACTGACTAACAAACCCCACATTTTGCCTGTGAAGCTAAGCAAAGATGTTCACGGGACTAGAGCCCCAAAACAAATAATGTTCCAAAGAGTTGAGATACCTAAATACTTTCAGTTCTATACCAGCTAATGCCTATTGGGGACTGCGGAGGTAGGTGGGGTTGAGGTATTTTTCTTATAATTTCATTAATAAGGGTATTTGTTAATATAAAAGAGGATCTTTTATTTTAGCATATTCTTTGTAAGCTCAGTTCACAGAGCTGGGATACAGTCTGAACAAATATATTTTTTATTCTAACTTCCTCTGTCTTGCATGCTTAAGTCATAAAAATGACCAAATTGATGAGGTATTTGTTTTGTTTAATTTTTTTTTTTCACATGTCTTAGAGACATGAGACTCTGCCTGTCCATAAAGGGATTAGATTTGAGCAAGCTGTGTTTTAGGAGACACCACTGGTATGCAGTGGAAAAATATTAATATTATAACAGCAAGGGAAAGAATCATGCACTTAATGCCACTGTTCTCAGCGAAGGTTTCAGTGTTTTTCAGAAGAGTATGCAGACCAAGAAAAGCCAACCTCCCTAACTCCAATGAACCTATCAACATCTTTATACTGCCAAGAGGCCGTACTTTACAGACAAGGAAAGGACTGCCACAGAGCAACTCTTCTCAAAGATCCCAAATACACAAGTGCCACGACACTGGGATTATTTTCTTCAAGGTTTCCTGGCTGTTCAGTTCCTCTCACAATGAGGAAACTGGGTTGTCCAGCAGCTCTCATGGGTGCACAGAGGTGGATCTATGCTATTCAAAAGCCAAAGTTTCATTCTATGTGAATTCTTTAACAGACAATATTCCAGCTAAGTATTAAAGTCTCTCGCCAACTGTTACTAATATGCAGAAGGGAAAGAGGAATTGATCCACCTTTGGAGCTGCACTGACTCAGCATTCTGAAATCACAGCAGTCCATCCCTCCCTCCATTTCCTAAGACCTGATCTACTCCTCTATCAGAACTTTCAAGGTAGTTTACTCAAGGTCATGAGCCACACTAGAAATAGAGACTGACATGTCATTCCAACCACGCTTGCAAACAACGGGTAGGACCCACGATATGCATTCATCAAACAGTAAAATTCACACCATCACAGGAGGCAGAAAACTTTATAAATAGTCTCTTTTAAAAATATTTGCATAGAGCTAGTTTACTCTTATTTTTTGAACTGCCTCTCGGACTACATTCACCTGCTCCTGAAAAAAAAATTATGTATGTAATCACCAAAACCAGATTTGCAAGTGACCAGTTTGCATGTACAAATTCAGCTGGCATAAGATATTTGAATCTCCACGTACTCTGTACTCTGGGCATGTAAGGAAAGGATTTCAATCTCTATACAATTTAGACACTCCAGTTTGAAATAGGGAGTACAGTGCAGTTATTGCAGCTACGGGGCAGTCATTGCAGCTACTATGTTTTACTCTCAAACTGTATTTATATAAACTTACTGTATAAAGATATTGCTTGATAGATATTTATTTTTGAATCACTTTTGAATCATCACACTAGAAGAGGTTCATTTGTAATGCTTGTATAATGTGAAGCTCCTGGCTTTGAGCCTGCATGGATGAAATCTACTACATGGAATTTCTTTGCTCATAGTTGTGAAGTTCCTTTGTGTAGTAGCTACACTGTAATTTCAGGAGGTGTAGACTGTTTTCTAGTTAATCAGTAACATTCTGTCACAAAGACCATACAGTCTTCCAAGCATGGAAAAATAAAATTAAGAAAGCAATCCCCCCAGAACAAACATAAGCAACATCCCCCTCAAACCATGGTTTTAGCAGAATTTTCTGTTTGTCCAGATAAACAGACACTCCAACTTATTTTTACACCACCTTCACCATGATGTCTGGATATTTTAAGCAATAAAATAATGTTTCATTAACTGAGAACTTTGAAGATTTTACTTACGTCAAGAGAGCCTTCATTTATAACAATTAGTCCCATGTTCTTTCTCAAAAGTTTGCAAGAGTGACCTGTTAGGAAAGATTCTGTTTTTAAAAATCAGTTTCACAAAATCCATTATAATAAAGCATGACTTTTTTTTTTTCCTGGAAGAGAACTACAGATAGAATTAAAAATAAGATTCCCAACCTGAAATAAATGATATAAAAATATTCTACTGCATTTTATAAAAGTGAATACAGGTACTAAGTCAGAACAGTCAGAATTTCTGTTGCTGCAACCTGCAACTGTTCTGCCTCATTCAGAGATGCTTTAAAGAGAGTTTAAAAAAACAACAAACAGATCTCCCTGAGCCTTGTTAATTTTTAGAATGCAACTTACATTTCCTTCAAAACTTGCACATATACACCTTTTCACTCTTTTATTCTTTGATGCATTAAACAGGGTGCACTTTCTGTACTAATGATGCAGGGTGCCTAGTCAAAAGTGTGTTTCACCATTCTTAATAAAGTGGAAATATGGGTATTATGTGTATTGCCTCAAACCTGAAGGTACTAAGGAAAATAACCTTAGATCAACTGTATCATGTGCATATAGAGATTTCATTAAGATCAGAAATAATAACATCCAATAAAAAGGATCTATATGGCTAAAGTAAGGCTTTATTTTGGACATGTATCTACACTACAGCGGTAAGTGCTGATATGATCACACACAAAGAATATAAAATGTTAAAAGCAACTTTCATGTATAACTATTTAATGACACAGATTTATCATTGTTGAAATTAGTTTTTATCATCCTTCTTAATAAAAGCGAAGAATAAAAATAAACTTTTGTTAAAAGGTTATAATACTCTAGTTCACCTTTCTCAGAAAGAAGGCAAAATAGAGAAGGGAAATTAAGAATACTTATATTCTCCTAATATTATTCCTTCTCACTGTCAAAAGCCAATGTATTCTTTTTAATTCTTTTCATATGCTATAAAAAGGTACAATTTCCTATTTTTTTGCCTCCTCTCTAATGTAACTTTTTGTTGCTCTTAGTATTTTAACAGAGGCAGAATCCTCCATTCCCTACACCTACACCATTCCCTACCCTTCCCTTATCACTGACTAAAAAATAAATTCACATTCAAATTCTGGAGTGACATATAATATTATTTTTTACAAGACAACTTTCCATTCTGAAAGAAATTTTACTCCATCAACTGCTATTATTTTTAAACCTGTAACAAAGACATCAAATAAATGCAAATATAATACCAATATTAATGGCAGTCTCTTGTTTGTCCCCAGTAAGTATCCAAATTTTTATGTCTGCTTTCATGAGTGTCTCTATGGTTTCAGGCACTTTGTCTTGTAGTTTATCTTCAATTGCTGTTGCTCCGAGCAGCTGAAGATTCTGTGAACATAAAATATTTCATACACATATGTTTTTTTGGTTTAAATTCAATTTCAGTGTTCCATTTATTTTGTTTAACTCTCTGTATTTATGACAAGATTAATGCTCTCTAACCGCTCTTTAATCTCTTAGAGAGATTAGAATCTCTCTAATCAGATTTGGTATCAACAAATAAAGGACTTCCACTTTATTCCATGAGCTTTAACTTAGATATCTGCATGGCTTAACAAAACTGCACAGTGTGACACTCAAACTTCAATCAGTTATTCACTCAGTAGCTCAGTAACTTGCTCAGCCACAGCTACCATTTCCTGAGGAGTACCCCTCTGATTTGAAGGCTTCAGGAGTGCTAATACCATGCCTTCTCTTTTTTAATGATTTGTCTTCACTTTGTAAAACAAATCCAAAACACCTGTCAATGTCTCGTAGTATTTTATGTTTGATTTTAGCTTCCTATGGAGCAAATCTACATACACTGTTTATGTGAATACAGCCATTTGTATGTTTCCTATTTCTGTAACTCTAAAACTAGCTAAATGTTAAAGACACCATTACACACCTAATAGTGTGCAATCTTGGTAGCAGCATGGCCTGCATGCTACATCCTGAGGAAGTACTTGTGCAGCTTATACACAAATTTGGAAAGGTAGCAGGGTTGTCTGGGCATTAAAAAGTAATAAAGTTTCAAGATTGTTTTGTCACATCCAGATAAACTGCTCAGCAATGTTCATTAGTGACTGAAACTACACACTCTCACCCTTTTCATTAATTAAACACCACAGATTCATGAGGCTCTGAATTTTAAGCAGTTTCACCAATCTAATCTCTCTTATATTTTCCGACGAAAAAAAACCAAAATAAACCTCTAAAGTTTAACTATCAAAACTTCAAACACTACTGGTCTCATGCACTCTTTTTTCTTATAAATTTAATAATCATGGGACCTTTTTTTGTTGAGGCAGAGAAGTCTTAACCTCATGCTTGGCTACTCCAGAAGCAGCGTTGCCAGAAACATAAGGCTCTGCTCTTGTGACACTGTATCTGGGCACAAGCTCGCTTTACAAGCCTTCAGTAAATCAGAGGCTGGCAAAGCAACTCCAACAGAGGGACACAAAAACAGCTTAGGGACCAGAGCACACTATAATAAGAGTACCTGAGGAAGCAGACTGAGTTTAACGTGGGGAAAAAATAAGACTAAGGGAGGCATTCCTTCTGCTAACTGAAGCTTGCAGAGCAGCCATCCTTCTCCAAAATGCATGCCGCACAGTGAGAGAGCAAGAGGCATCAGTCACATTCTGCAGCAATAAAAATTTTAATTCAGAAGAAGAAAAAAAGACTAAGTTGAGCATCAAAAAAAAAACCCAACAAAAAACAAACAAACCTACTGCAGGTGGGAAAACTCCCTCCTTGTGGATACTCAAAACTTCAAAGTGTTGGGCAAGCAAAACTAGCCCTGCTTTGAGCAGTGATTTGTGTCTAGATGACCTCCTGAAGTCCCTTTCAATCTTGACTACTCCATTGTTGAAAGATCTTTATATATTGAAGCAGACGTTGTTTATCTGTGATTACAGTTTTTTACACACTAGAAGAACTCTGACAAAAAGGTTTCCAGTAGTTCAACCCGTAATTGACATTTTCCAGCAACGTAGCTACTTGCAGCAAAAACTTTGTCAGACTAACTGTTCCTTCATTTTGATTATTTAAACTGCAAGAACTACATGACACAACTGTCAGTATATTCCTAGATTTACTTTTTTTCTAACTAAGCATTACTTCTCAGTAGTGATTCACTTTTTGGGTTATTGAAAACAAGGACAATAATTAAGAACCTATTCTTCTGCCCATCCCTCTGCCCACACCATCCTCCCCCCAAGAAACACAAATCCCAGGAAGCTACATCAAGCTCCACATACTTTTTCAATTAGCTCATAGCTCTCCTCGAGTTTGAGTACTCTGTTTTGTATAGCTGTAGAAGCACGGTGATAGACGTCTAACCATTCTTGATAATCACTTTCCGAAATCTCAGCCACAGCAAAACACAGAGTTCTTAAGCCTAGAGAGAAAGCAGATAATGATTCAGTATTTGTTAGTCCCTTCCCTGATACGCCTGCAATGAGTACCTTTTGAAAACTGAAATTATTCTGTACTTTGTGTATATTATTCCTGATTTTCAAATTACTGCTGAAGAAACTTTTAAATATACATAAAGTAAAAATGAAAATAAATTTCTGGAAATAGAAATTTATTCAACAGAGTAACAGTTTCAAAGAAGCTGAATATAATACAGGTGATGTATTTCACCAGGAAAAAAAAAAAAAAAAAAGGTAAGATTTGACTTAGTTTAAACTGTAAAAAAGACATGAAGAAATCCCAACACTTGCTGAACAAGTATGTACATTGAAACACTAAAACTGTAAAACTGAATTGTATTTCTGAGAAAAAGATTTATAAACTTAAATGCTGCTATGCTGGAAAGAAGTAAAATAAAAATATATCAGCATAATGTTACAACTGCCCTCTTTACCTCTCCTCAGTATTCTTAGGAAATTCTAGTTTGAAATTTATCATCTAGAAGCCAACTTTGAATCCCCTCATTTAACTTTCCCTTCTCACAGCCTGTTTTTAGCTTTCCAAATTCTTAAAATAAAATCATCATGCACCATTTGGCAATTTTACTTACCAACCTTGAGCTGGTTGATATTATTAACAGATCTTTTCCTTCAGCAGAAATCTGATTTAAGCATTACAGCAAGAATTTGAGACTGCATGATTTTAAGAAATACTGTTTTTTGACAACACACATTTTACACTCAATTTAAGTAGCTAGGTGTGAATTTTTTAACAGCTCATTTTCACGTATTATCAGATTTCTAGAGAATGAAGTTGACATAACGCTTTACATACTAGCCACAGTTTGCAGGCCAGGAGACTTTGAAGGGGGCCAGGCAGGATTAATGTAGTTACCCTTTGGTCACTTGCTCACTCTGCTCTAGGAGACAAAGAGCACCAAAACCAGGAATGGTTAAATGTAACCTTTATTTGTTCACAGCTTTCTGGAGCATACAGCTCAGCACCAGCGGCAATTTTGAAATTATAAGAGGTTGGGCATGAAATAATACATACGTCTTAGATGTAAGAGTAATTTAGTATCTTCAGGATAAAAACCATGTGTAATGTGAGCGTTCTGACAACTAAACAGCATTAGGAACACAGTATCTCACCATCTAGACTTAGAAGAATAAACTCAAGGCTGACAACTCAACTGATTTTTCTCTCTGACTAATGCAGATATGCTAACAAGATCCAAAGCAATGAATATAGGTGAAGGGGAGGAAAGGAATCTGTCTGACTAACAGTGATAGTATTTCCACAATGCTTTCAACATACTTTCTACAGATGATAAAATGAAGAAAAGAAATCCAAGTGTATGGAATGCCAGCAAATAGTTTTTTCAAGTTATTTGCTTTCTCTTTTTAAATCACTGCCTAATTTTTTTAAAATTATTTTTAATATGCTTCTTTTCATTGTGATTTAAAAGAATCTTCCAAACAAAATGCAGAAAACAAAATATCATTAAGCCTGGTTTTTAACAGACTGGAAGAACACAGGAAAATTAGAGAGGATTTTTCTATTTATGCAAGCAGGCATTAACACTCAAGCTTAATAAATGCTTACATATAAATGCCAGGCATGCTAACCACTTCATTTTTGAACAACACACCAAGAGCAGGCAGCAAATGCCAAGGACATACTGTCCTGCCACATGAAAGGATACTCATGAGAAACTTTGCAACATAGCTGGCTGCAGTTTAAATCTGAAGTAAAAATAAATACCAAATTTTTAATCGATTCCAGAGATATGTGATTTTTTAAAAGATTGTATTTTATGCTTTTTAAAAGGTTAGAAATTCACTCTTCTGAACAGTAGATCTTAAAGAAGGATACAAAAAATATCTGAACAAACTTCTTAATCCTATCATATGTACAGTGGTTCTACAGACAGGTGGAATTTTTCACTTTTTATGTTGATTTATTTAGTGCAACCCTGACTGCTAAGGAGTTGTACTCCTGATTTAATGAGAACGGTAATTAAGAACTGGATTGAAATTTTCACATCAATTCACACAGAACAACAGATAGTAATCTAATTTTGTCTTTTCTGTAACCATATATGTACCTTATTACCCAAACTAACTTCACACCTAAGTAACTTTTTCTTGACTAATTCTGGTTAAGTCTTTCTAGAACCCCAGAGTGTATCTGAAGCTTGGGACTGTACCATCAGTCAAATTTGTTCGGGTATAGTTCTGCTTTCAACTTCATTGTATAATTTATTCTAACTTTATTCCTTTAAGATTCTTTAAGACTAACAAAATATTTTCTGCACCAATACTGATATGAAAAACTAACAAAAGAAACAGATCTGTGACTTGCTTCTGCTGTCACTGATAGAAATAAGAGACTGAAGCTGCTTAATACACTAGTCAAAACTCTAAATTTCATGACAAACCAAAAGACAAAAACTAGTCATATGCATAACAAAAAAATGACCTCTCACAACAAGAATATCTGGCCCAAGATCAGTTAACAAAATGTAAGCATAGTTTTCTACTTTGCTTTCTAGTGCAAGTTTATTTCTTAAGACACATTAAAGATAGTTTTAATGTTCTAGTAGCAGTATTAGAAAAATAAAGAGGTAAAAAAACCCTCTGCAGTTCAGATTCCCATAAGTCTTATAATTCTGCTTCCAACTCCTCTCTACCAACTCACTGATAAATTATAACACTATGATACTGCACAGTACAACAATATAATCATTTCCTGAGATACTAAGGGGGTATGGCATCAAACACCTAGGAATTGTGCAGAAACCTTTCTACAGTCTGCTTTTCTCATCACATCCGTACTGTGAAATCTACTATAATCAAACAACTAACTGGCTGCTTGTATCAATCATCTTAATTTTGCAGTCTTTTAAATTTTACTTACTACTCCTACTTCATAAACCCTCACAGAGAGGTTCCCCACCTTTGGCAACTGTTTTGTAAAAGTGATTATTAAAACTGTAGACACCAAAACAAACCACATAGATGCTGGCAAATCCCCTTTAATGGGACTGGTGACAGAAACAATACAGCTAAAAGCTACCTTAGAAGCACTACTCTAATGATTTCTAGCCATCTTTACTTTGGCTACTTATTCCTCTGTGCCATCCCTACAGCATTCACTGGGTATAGGACATGAAAGCAACCATAGGAAATGAAATCTTCATAGAAACAATGTGCTATGTGTTTGCTCTCTGAAAAAATATGTTTTGGTTAAAAGATTCTACTGTGTACTCTGTGGGTGTGTGGGTTGTTTTTTAGGGTTTTTTTTAAGCATAAAGTTATTGCTGAAATCTCTTAGGAAAAGGAAGACTTAAGGAGACATTGCTAAAACATAATTTTCAAACTTAACATGAGTAAAACATGACAGCAAGACAAAATTGAAAAACTGGAAAGTTGAGTAGAAATTTAATTTCATATTTATTTTTATATTGAATAATGTCACCCACCTTCTGTAGCAAACTGCTCTAGATGTTTTAAGGTGATTTCTTTGTATTTTGAACTTTCAGCAAGACGGTCATAAATTACAGTATCCTACAAAAAAACCACCAAATATAGCTCAGAACACTTTAATTGAAAAATGGTTTCTTTATTGGATAGACAAGACAAATCACGTAGGAAAATGTCAGAAAAATAGAACTGTATTATTAAAGCATCAAAAATTAATAGACAGTCCTATTTCAGAAGTTAAAAAAGGACATTCGAGTCCTCACATTTTCTAAATTTATGAATTCTGCTATAATGCAGTTCTTTTCTTCTACATATTTGATGTATTTTGAAAAGCGCCAAAATGTTGTCTTCCTCTAAATATTAAGCTCACAAAGTAAAATTAGTGCTTCAAAACTGCTTTTTGTAGCTAGCTTAATACACGGAATACTAATAATAGGTTTTTTTCTTCACTTGAGATGACAAAAAATGGACATTTATATTTAACAAACTTTCTTTTATTAAAACATTCTGGAACTGGACTTCATCTCCTTCCTCCTCAAACTTGACTTGACACATGGACCAAGAACTAATCAGCAATTCTGCCATTCCCATATGCATTATAATAAGGATACCTTTCCACAGGTCCTGCTTTTGGGAAAATTTACTTCTGCATAATATCAATAGTTGGTTAAAATTTCCATCTAGTCAGTTATGCTAGATTACTATCTCTATCTAGTGATCCATGCTCAGCTATTCCAGCAAGTAATTAATACATGCTCATCCATTTTCTTGGAGTATAGAAGGAAGCAATTAATAGGAAGCATAAAGGTATTAGTACAGTACAAAGAATAGGATGAACAGGTCTGTCATACCTTCATAGGCAGTTAGCAAAAAAAGACTTTAACTAGTTCATCACATTGAACAGCTACCTAGCAAAACAATGTAAACTGAAAGAGGTACATCAATATTCCTTTCCCCACACTTCCAATGTTTTGACTGCAGTTTTTACAATCTTTCCCCTTGGTATTTGTATTGGTAGCATGTATTCTTTGTTACAGTGAAAACAGAACAAAACTCACAGCTCCTTTGCAGTAGAGTCTTAACTTCCCTGATGGTGTGCGAACTATCACTGACATTCTCTTCCTAGTGCTGAAAGAGAAATAAATTCTCTATGTAAGATGGTTCACAAATGCAAGCATTTACCAATATTTTACCTAATAATATCAATATATATCTTATAGGATAAAAAGTCAGTCCTATCTATTCTGAATTACGTTCTCAGCTGACTGGGATGGGAAACAATTTTATCGTCTAACAATTAAAACAAATGTTATTTTTCTGTGCATACTTCTGTAGGTCTTTTTCCCATCAAAATAGTATTTTCACACATTCTTCTAAATACTGTGTACTCATGACAAAAGAGCACCTTAAAGCACAAAGTGCTTATCATCAATATCATAAAGAGGCAGTGTACCATGGACTGTTTCAGTTTTTTCTTCCTTCCTTCCTTCCCAGCCAGCCGGCCAGAGTCGCTCACACACTGTACTGTGCTGCAATCCTATTACTGTTATCCCAGAGTTTCATTTATCACGCAAAGTTTTCAGTATGCTAAGAACTGGAAAGGGGATTTAAGTTTAAAAATTTTAACTACTTTCTGGCTCTCAGTTGTTAATAAAATCCAAGTCATTTTTTGTTTCTGTCCTTGTAACTGAGGTAGAAATTGGAGTAAAGCATGGAGAAGACTGTCATGATCTGCTTTCTGTCTTCTTCCCTTTGGAGTTCGCCAACAAGCATTCTTTAGGTGCAAGATCATGTCCTGTCAAGATGTGTATTTATATTGTAAGTCTTTCAATTTCCAACTTTATAAATAAATCTACAGAAACTATTCAGGGAACAAAACATTTCTTATGAAACAGTTCAGAGTAAAACAGAGATGGAAATAAATGGTCCTTTAACAATTTTGGTTCCTGTTGGAACTGGATCTCATTTATACATCATCAAAGAGCACTATTGTATGAATGGTTCCTGAAGTTCAGACTGCCATGGAAAACATCCTGTAAATGGAATGTGGACATAGGTGAAGGAAAGAAATTTATAATTATAGGTGAAGTAATGGGCTGAAGAGTATCTTCAGGAAAACATTTTCTAATTCCACCTGGGTGTGCACTTTGCTTCCAGTAAAAATTTCTGAAAAGCGATATTAAATTACATTTTTACTGTGAATATTGCACAAAAGCTCAAAGCCAGTAACTACTGCAACTTCTTTTCCATTTCACCTCTAAACCTCAGATAAGTAGAATTCCAAACAGCTTTAGACAGTGTCCAGTTGGGAATCTACTTAGACAACACTGGAGAAATTAGGATCACCTAAACTACAGTTAAGCTGCCTAAAATAAAAGCACGTCTCAAATCCACATTGATTCTGGCCAAGACTATCTAGTCTACTGCTACCTGAATTCATTACACTTGCCTGAATGCTCAATTCAGAAGTAGTGGAGGAATCACAGTATGTTAAGTGGTGTATAAACAATAATTTGATGTATTTGCCCTTGACAGGTAAAAACCTCAGCAGTTTTGTACTTGTCTTGCAACATCAGAAGACTGTAACCTTGAAGTCCTGCATGGAGCTGCATATTATTCTACTGAAGATATGTCAAAGAATAACCAATATTTTCCTGTAGCATTCTGAAACTTTAGCTATACAGACAGATATCAAATCTTGACTTGCATGCACTTTCTTAGTAAAACTGCAATAAAGCTATTGACCAAGAGTTACTGTCAAGGA
The DNA here is from genome assembly GCA_013398615.1 of Brachypodius melanocephalos. NCBI lineage: Eukaryota > Metazoa > Chordata > Aves > Passeriformes > Pycnonotidae > Brachypodius > Brachypodius melanocephalos. Next base: position 3,163,014 of record VZSR01003049.1, read on the forward strand.
CTTCTAACTTTTTATGAGCCTTTTTATGGCAGTGACAGTTTTATTTCCTTTTCCTGGTGAATTACAGTAAGCCACTAAATCACACTACTACAAATAACTGTCAGTGTGAGACCACTGTTTTGTTCTACTTGTTCTCTGTAGAAGTGATGTGAGCAGCCATAAAGATGACCTGGTTACAACAGGGAAAATACTGAGCAGAAGATGTTTGCTGAAGTAGTGACAGAGAAACTGCCAGCAAGCCTAGAAATTGGAGACATCCTGAGATACCATCAATATGCACAAAACAAGTAACAGTAACTAGAACATTTGTCTGGAAAATGGAGAAAATATCATAAGAAACTAGGAATTGACAGAAATCTGGAAAAATCGAAATTGGTCTGGGAGAAAAGAAGACACCCTCATCTACCGGCTGTCCCAAGTGAAATACAGGAATTAGCAGCATCTACTGACTGCTGAATGTGGTGGTGTGTTACGTTCCCTTATGTCTGTGCCCCACACAAATAACTTCGTTGTACCCAACATGGAGCCTCTCTACGAGCAAGCCCCAAGCAAATCATCCTTAAGATATGTTTGGATACATTTCTTTGCTAACTGTAATTTTTAATAATCAGTAATTAAAAAAGTAGGAAAAAAAGCCCCTGTGTCCTTGTGTGCTATGGTATCCTGCAAACCCAGTGTTCTGATCTCTATATACCTGCAGGCTGGGTAACCTCTTGGGCTGTTACAAAGAGGCAGGATAGCTGGTAATTCCCACGGAGTTGCAAAGGGATTACAAATAGACAGAAGCATTTAAAGGGACAGAAATACTTCCCCAGCCACAAGATTTGCCACTTTCAGAAGCAGCTCTTGATAGGTCCAGTTACTCTACAATCTGACTTGATTTAAAATTAAACAACCACAGAAAACAAACACTGCTACAGAGGTTTTGGTACCTCCTCTATTATCCACTCATTCTCTTTTTACTTTTAGAAGAATCATGTCTCAGTCACAACATCAGTGTATTCTGCAGCGTTCTGAATGATCAAGAGGAGGTAAGGCCTCAAATGCTCTACGATGCCTTCTGTCTGCCCAGTACAACAGCTAAGACAATGTAGATTACTCACAAAACAAATCACACAGGAGAGACTAATCAAGGTATGAATTACAGGCAAATACACTGGCACTGTAAATCAAAAATATAGGAATTCAGACAAGAAGCTTTAAATTGTAAATATCATAGATGATTTCTGCTAGGCTATGGAGGTATGCCCCAGGGATATAGGATATGAAAATCAGTTCATTAAATCAATAGATAGTACATACTCCAGATATTGAGATATTATTACTACATATGTACTCGATACTTGCAGTGAAATTAATTCTGGTGCTAAAAATGCAAATCTTTCCTCTACGAAAACAAGCAAATACAAATCAAAGCCTCATTCAGTAGCACTGCTAGAAGTGACATGTTGATGCAAGGACTGCTGTGCAATTTGTGCACTGATAGTGGATATTGCTTATCCTTAATGACACAAGGAATCACACACTCAAAATCTTACTCCATTTCACAACTGGCCCAGGTGAAAAGACAATGCATGTAGTTGGCACAGGGATAAACCAAACATAAGACTTTCTGCACTTCTGGATCTCTGACACAGTGCCTTGCTTTCCTCTGCCCTGCAGACACATATCCTAGGAGATGGTCTGGAGTGCCAAGAGACAGCTGCACTTTTTCTATTTGTTACAGCACCAAGTCACAGAATACAAGTGCAGGCACAACACTGCACAATTCCTTCCCTCAGTACAGGGAGGCCCGAGCAGCAGAGAATCTGAACAACCCTTCACTTCCTAGAACTAAAGGTACCACAGCAGCTGTGGCATCTGAGCAGACTCTCTACTAGAGGCTATGTAAACTCAGCCCAAGTTACTGAGACACTATTTGCTAGCTTAGAATTATCAGTTTAGTACTTTCAGTATGCTTTCAGTATGCTCACCTGCCAGTTAGACAACTACTTCCTTGCTATGAACAAAGTATAATTACTATGTATGAAGACTGCTTCTCTTTTCACAGGCACAAGTGTAATCACTGAAAAAAGAAAATACCAGAAGTGACAAGTCCACCAAGTATTCCTACAAGTTTTACTTCTGTAACATGCTTCTCCAGAAGACTGTCCTATTAATCAAGCCTGCACTGGAAAGTAGCAAGAAATTAATTTGCATTTTTTCTGGGAAAACCTTGGAACACCTGCAAACTCTTAACAGTTTATTCAAAACAGACTACTTCTCTGAAGGTACATGCTCCTACCCATACAAATAGTGTTGTTTTGGAGCCAAAATTTCTCTTGCTGTGGAGCACGGGTGACCTCTAGTGCTTCAAACAAGTCAATTCCAAACACAGCTAAATATGAACAAAATTATTGCGGAATAAGAACAAAAACATCTATAAAAACTGAATACTTAATAAAATTCTGGGATCAGTATTCACCAAAAAACTTGCATCTCCAAAGGCCAAGATTTAAAAGCAATTCTCCCACCTCCATAAAGTATCACTGTTTAAATCACAATTTTAGACCTAAGCAGAAGTTTAAAAAAAACTATGAAATCAAGACAAAGATCAAAACCAGAAACAAAGTAGCAACCATTCACTGCTACTCCAGAAACACAGTATGAACTTTCACAGAAGTCAACAGCAATGCACTTGGCACTAACTCTCAAGAAAATAAAATGCAAGCAATGTCTGCTAAAAAAAAAAAAAAGAAACCATGACGTAAGTCTAAAAAATTAATGTATGTCCTCTACAATATATAGAACAAACTTTAATTGAAAACAGACATTAAAAGATATTTAAAACTATTAAAATTAAATTCTGTTGCATCTTTTATTGTCTCATATTATTATTGCTATTACTGTAACTATAGGCAACTACTCTCATTTCACACGACTTATACATCTTCAGTCTGTCTCTCATGCATTGGATTGCTTTATATTTTGTTTTTTCTTTTTTTGGGTTTTGTTTCATTTTGTTTCGTTTTTAGCTAAGCTCAAGGGAAATATATGACAGGAAGGAAAACAACAATCACTTTCCACAGGCACAATTAGGAGTAATCATTTCAAGAAAAAAAGGAACTTCCTCTACATGGAAATCTCTTCCTTATCCTGTGCCAAAGTAAGCAACAGACCCACACAAACATTTACAACACAGGCAGCATACACAGACACAATAAGCAGCTCTACATAAGAATTGAAACTGCATTCATATTTCTTATGGGTACATTTTATAACTTCAAGGACTTTAAAACAGAATTTTCCCTGAAAGCTAAAGATATGACACTCATATCCCATGTAAACCAACTCGTCAACACTGTAGTGATGCTGCTCAGAAGATAATGAGTCTCAGTCTAGAGTACTTAAACAAGCCATAATTATACAAGTGTATTTAAGGTCAAATGCAAAGTTTATTTTATCAGTCATGATAAATACACTTACTTTTTAGTAAATCATATAGTGCCAAGGCTTTCAGAAATACATTTAGACATTTGAGTACTTTCCCATATTATTTTTCACAGTTTTTTTTAAAGTTTTGAGATCAAAGGATTTCTTCATCATTGAGCAAAGGCAAAAGTGAAAAATATTAGTCACAATGTAGACAACAAGAAAAAAAAGGCCTCTGAAAATGTTTTACAATAAACCAGGAAGTGTAATCTTAATCATGTATTTTGCTTTGTCTACAGTGTGTTTACATATTACATAGATACAAGCTACACAACCTGCATACTTTGCCTGTAAAACTATAAAAAATCCAAGTATTTTTATCCATGAAAGGTATTTTCACAAAAAGACACCAGGTACAAATTTACCTTGTAAATTCCAGGACATTTAGCAGTTCATATCTCTCTTCCTGTCCCAACTGAAGAATAAAAAAAAAAACAAAATAGAAGGGTAAGAATTAAAAAAAGTCTCAAGCAAAAGAACCGAAACCAATCAAACAACATGTCAATACAAATGTATCATACGGCAGCTATTCAGATCATTTAAACTACAGCAGAAGCAAATGCAGTAAATTAAAATGTTACTCCAATGTACTTACAGACTCAATGATTACTGAGTCAGGCGTCCTTCCAGTGAATACAAAACGAAGATTCCTGGCTGCTCTGACCAATGCTCCTTCATCTGCAGCAAATTAAATAGTTATTTTACAAATGTACCAGAAAACTGTTATTCATGATTTAATCAACACAGTCCAGGCTTTTCTACTTTTCACTTCCTTTTTTCTTTACGGATTTTAAGATTAAATGTGGTGCTAGAATGAACTCTTTGTTTCTCCTGTGAAAAGTGATGAAATGAGTTTACAGTTCTGAGAAAATAAGCCCTGAAAGGTGCACACCTCTCAGCTCAGTAATGACAGCACCCTCTTCAAAGTACCTAGGTTAGCACCTTCCCCAGTAGGTCACTGGCCAATGTACATTGTTTTTTGTTTAACTTCTGGTTTGGAATAGAAGAGCGGTAAGTCATTCCTGTAAATTACAGTAACTTCAACATCTACATTCAGGAAATCAGCAATCACATCTCCAAAAGTCATCAGTTCTCTCTGAGTGGCTCAGGATGTCAGAATGGAGCTTGCTTGCAATGCCCAGTAAAACACTGCCACGACCTAGGTAAATTTATTTATGCTACTACCTCTGCCCTTGTCTTTCAGCTGTTGTAGGACAGGATTCAGTGAAAGAGCCACCTAGAAGCTGGGGAGCCAAGCAAGAACCTCTTCACTTTTGGCAATTTTTCCCATCATAAATTGTAACACATCAGCTCAGCAGAGCTGAGCATATTTTCATTATTCTGCCTTGCTTAATCATTTTCTGAATTCAAAAACTGTCTATGAAACACAATAGGCTTGAAACAGATCTTTTGCACAATAATCTTTTCTCAATCCTTAATAGAATTTATCACAACTTCTATCCTATTAAAAACATTTCTGTTTTGATTACAAAGTTTCTGTTTTAAAACAGCATCGTGGTTACCATGTACAGAATAGGCTTATAGAATAAGCAAGGACAGCAATTTGCCTCCTGATTTGATTTTTATTTACTTCTGAGCACTTCCTTTAGGATTCCATAGCAATCTGACAACACCTTAGCATTGCTATATGGTTACTGATTCTTTGCCCTTACATAATCCACAGGACATTCAAATGTATTTTCTAATGAAAACTTAAAATTTCTAAATCCTTTTTACAAAACTGATTTTAGCTGATACCAATTATTTTTTGAGGGATAACTTTGGTTTCATTTTTTTTTTAGATTTTGGAAGCTTCTTCAAAAACAATAAACTGAATAAAATTTGCTTGTTGAGTTGATAGAATATGTTCGCTGAGTTGAGTCTCACCTGGAGATGCTGCTTGATATATAATTTTATCACCTTCTCTTTCTGGAACTGCTGTATGACACACTGCCATCATTGTCAAGAACTCACATATTATAGGTGCAGTTGGCTAAGAGAAAAAAGAGGTCAGAGTGTAATTCATCATTTAAGCAACAAACAATCAAAATGTAATAATAGATATAGACAAACACAGCTCACAAAAATTTAATGAAAGGTACCACTTTTTATAAAAAAATATCTGTACACTAATTTCAGCATGTAGGATAACTTCTTTCTGCTGTACTTACATACTGGTTATATAAATAGAATTTAGTGGCATTTACTATAACAATCAAAATTAGACAACCAGGAACATAGAACAGCCTAAATAACCCCTTTTAAGGAAGGTAAGTATGAATGATGTATTGAAAAAATTATACTTTATTCACAGAAGTCTCTTTGTATGTTGTCTTTTTTACTAAAAAATAATCTCGTTTTATTTTTGTCTAGTATTTGACAACACTCTTTGAGAATCTTAAGAAAGATATAGCAAACAAAAATCACATGGAAAATGTTGCAAGATCAGACTGCTTTTAAAGAAGACATTTAGATCAATATATCAGGCACTTCAAAGTGTAAAAAGTGGAGACAATTTAAAATTATTTAGCCAAAAGAGGGGAAAAGAAACATATAAGTAGAACAGTTGACTGGACTTGACAAATACAGCTAAGAACGTCATTACTACAGCTGGCATTTGCAAAATGAATGAACTGACTCCAGAGTGGCTGTTTAAAAGAAATCCCAGCATTCCCTGAGCTCAAAGCAGCCACCACCTTAACTAAGGGCTTCTTGTAGCATATTTATGGTATTTCAATTAATGTTATTAAGAATAACATTACAATTACTCTATAAAATACAATAATCTCTGAAAACCCAATTTAATTCTGTAGTGTAGAAACACTAATGGGAACATGTTCTTACTCTCTTCCACTGAGGGTCCCCAGATCCTCTAAGATGTATTCAGAAAGCTGAATTACAACTTCTTTTCCAAAGCACTTCAGAATACATTTAAAATACAGTTGTGAAACATCTCTTTGAATGTGTACCTGAACTTTTAATATGCATACAAACTCATTTTTACATTATAAAAATGCATGCTCATATTATATATACTTAATACTACACATCTACCAGAAAATTTTGAAGATTCAACAATTGCACACCAAGGACACTTCAACAACAGCAGTAATAGCTGATGCCTCTTTCCAACTATGCCACACTCCCTGTTACTAGCACTGTAAATTTAAATGGCCTGTGCAGGTAAAGATAAGAGTCCCATTTGCTTTAGATACACTTGAGAATTGCTCTCAGATGCCTAACATTAAAGACTGCCCCATTTGTAAGAAAAAGATGCTTTGCTGTCTATCAGTTAAACTGGAACTAGGCATCTGGAAGGACAAAATTTAAGAGAAGAAAAGAGCAACTTACTTATAATCTTCAAAGAGCACAAACAGATACACTGTTTAAAGTATGTGTTGGTTATGACTAGGTAAAAAAAATCTCTTGTACAAAGAAAAAGCAAAAAGTGGTAATGATGGTAACTGTTTCCTAATCAGACCATAAATAACTTGTAATTTCCTGAGAAGTGTATTGTCTCTTCGGGGCAAATATCAGCCTCCAAAATGCCTCTTTCACCTCATCATCTGAAGATCTAACCTCATGGAAGCACACACACAAACCTAATGCATACAGTTAACTCCTGACTCCTGTCCAAGGCCAGGTAAGTCATGTCAGGATGCAAGTTAACTTGGCTTATCCTGAAAGCTTTAATGCATGTCAAGACATCATCTGAACAGCAGGAGTACTGGTAAAATACCCAGAGAAAGAAGAACACAAGCCTACTTCACATTTGTAACATCTGAACTATAGCATCAAAACAAAAAAGGAGGGGAGAAAAAAGGGGTGGGATCTAATGAACATATATTAGAAACAATTACAAAAGTATTCATGAGGTCATGCTGATTTTGTATAAATACACAATTTATTTATTTTCCCTCAAAGGACACAATCTTTTGAATTACTGGAAGCAATGTTTTCATCTCACAAAACAAGGATAATTGTTTCTACATAACTTACATGGTTGTTTTGAAGATTCTCTAGTAATGATACGTCACTAAATGTTTTTTCTTCTCCATTTTGTGGGCCGTGCCTGGAAATAATTGAGTAAAAAAGAGACCATTCTTAGCATGATTTTAACAGTTACATATAAATACAAATCATCCAAACACAAGTTTTGGGCTATAGCTGCTACAATAAAGGCTGCAATCATGTATTGTGAGAAAAATAATAGAAAAAGTACTTGTTCCACATTTCCAAAGTTTATTTAATTTAAAGAAACCTTGGTTTATATAAATACACTTAAATCCAGTAAAGTCACTCTGCTGAACTGAGGTAATGAATGGTGAAATAGAAATACATCCACAATGTAAGACTGAGGCTTCTTGTCTTCTGATCTCTAGAATGAGATTATAGAAGGGACACAAGAAATATATATATGCCCAGAAAGATCACATTTCATCAAGAAATTAGCAGTTTCGTTACGAATCTCTAAACGTTTGCAGAAAAGTCAGTCTGGAAAGAGGTAAACAAATGAATTGCAACATCAGAGAAGTCTGCATGCACAGGGTTTGCTTTCTATTACTTATGATCAAAAAGGAACATATGAAATTGAAAGATAAAAGATGACAAAATAACAGTGGTGAAGTACGGACTTAAGAGATGCAATAAGGAGATGGTTCTGGACAAATAAAGTCATACACTAACATCTCTCAAATTGCACAATATTGTGGCTGAATGTGAGAGTTCAAAAATGTAGATAATTCTAGGAAGATTTGTTACTGTGGCTGACTACAGCTTAATACTACAGCTAAGTATTAAGACAACCTAGATGACTTTGAATTTGAGCGAAACAAAACAGTGCTGAAAAGTGAATCCAATTGAAGGGGTTTTTTTCATTTATTCTGGGTCTTGCTTTGGATTACATAATCTTACAAAAGAATAAACACATTTGGTGATTTAAGTTGAAGAATAAGCCATATACATCAAAGGCAGTCTAAAGGTTCTCTATGAAAACCAAAAGTGAGCTGTTTTAGTCCTGCACTAACTACCATGGAGGAATATAAAATGCGGAACCTCCTCTGTAGAGCCATGCAAGGACTACTTTTTCTAACTATAATTGAAGTGAAAAATTTGAAGCATTCTTCTTCACCAAGACTTCTTTTTTAAGTGCAAAGCAAATAGATCTTAAAGTGACACATATTAACACCTTCAGACACATTGTATTTGTTTAGAGTCTAAGCTTTAAGCTTTGTTTGCTTAAAGCTTTCTGATTTAAATTTTCCAGATTCTCAGTGCTAAAATACGGAAAAATATTTGCAGGTGTAAGTTGGAACAAAGTGAAAAACAATTATTTCTAATACAAAAAAAAAAAGATATAAAATATTTGGGATTTAATATATTAGTCATGTTAGGGCTAGAAATGTTACTGGCACAAATAGATTTTATTAACTGCAATAGATCTACACACCAAGAAATTTCAAGTATCATGTAAGTGTTTCTAATATATTCTTTGCTTAAAAAAGTTCGGGGTTTTTTTTTTTTTTAAATTACTGTTCAGATATCAGTTTATCCATTGCAGACGTGCTTGTAAAGATATTTATGTGAGTTAGTCAAAACCAGTCTTTTTTTCAATAATGGCTTATAAGCAAGCATGCTTAATTTCATGTTAGCACTGCATTGTTTTAATGACATTACTTGTATGCAGTTAAGCACACCTATGCATCTTTAGGAAACATTTTCCTTCTACATCAAATGATGATATTCAGGTCAGGTAAGATTTTGGGGTGTGCATGTGTACTACATTTTATGTTTTGCAGGAGGAATTTTGCAGGGTTTGGTTTTTTTTTTTTTAATTTAAACAAACAATTATTAATGCTAATTTTGCAAAGTTTTTTTTTCTTCAAATGTTTTCAACAAAAGATGATGTCATTCTAATTTTGTGTGACATTGTCTTGTTGTCACTTTCAACAAATAAAAATGTGATAATTTAAAGATTGAAAATGACATTTTTTCTCTGATGTATCTCAGCTTACTTTGAATGGTATTGCAAATATTTAGTTTAAGAAAGTATGATGAAGAAGCACCAGGCTTCATGTAGATGACAGCAGAAAGGAAGCCAGGACTTTTCTTTTCTGAAGTCTTCATTAATGTTAGTGCCAAGAGTATTTGGGTGCTCTGATCTCAGCTGCAGTTAAGAACTATGTAGTGCTAATATTCTAAAACTATCTGTAGGAAGTAAAATAGCAACAATAACATTACATATTTTTCAGCCTCAAATATGGATTTTTTTTTTCTAAACGTATTGATTATTATTACCATATTACTGACTAACAGTAGAAAAGTGTGATTAAAGTTACCATAGTACCAGATATGTAATAAAAGACAAAATTTTCTCTCCAATAAGTAATTTTGAATTGCACCAGGACCGTCAGTAGAATGACTGCACTATATTTCAGGGACCCTATTAGAGATTCTATTCCAGAATATGCAACCCAACACCATAGAATTTGGATGTGTAAGATGGTCAGTCTGCGTGAATTCAATGCTGAAATAACTTCTGAGCAGAAAATTATCTCACATTTAGCTCCATCTCTAAATATATTGCTCAGTATTTTTAAGCCTAAATCTTCAAGAAACAGCAGAGGCTAAATGATTTTTAGAGCTTACCAATCATCTGAAGGAACACTATAATCCTCAGGCTCAGGGCAATGGCTGCACAAGAAGCGAGGGAAAAACAGAATAGAGAGAGGAGAAAGAATCTCAAATGCTAAAAAGCTGGATCACGTGTTAAAAAAAGTTAGTTAATAAAACAAAATTACAAAAACATCCTGTTTTGCAACTATTTTGCTAGTGCCTAGATTGCAATGAAAATTGAAAAAATACGGCCTTCTATTGAGAGTTCATAAACTACAACAAAGTTTTTGCAAGTCTCCCTCAGGCTTTTGTTTGTAACAACATTAAGTAGGGTAAATGATGGCAAAAACATGCATATTGAAGTTGTTTTACAGCAGAAAGCCTGTAGTATCTCAACTTTATTTTTGTTCCTCTTTGCAAAAAGAGATGTGACAGAAGTGATCCTGTCTCTTATAAGCAACATTTTATAGTCACAAAAAGCTGACTGAGTTGTAGATATTTTCAGGTGTAAGTTTATTTTAACTACAGTATTAATGCACATGTACATATGGACAGGCAGAGGAACACAAATGAAGAATTATATAAAAATACCTACCCATATGCAATTCCTGCTACCGTACACTTCTTAAATTGCATGACATTGCATGTCAGGGTGCCCGTTTTGTCAGAAAATATGTATTTGACCTAAATGAATGATAAAATCCATTATACATCAACATTCACCAGTTAGTGACATATCTAGTACATTTCATGACTATCAACATATGAAATAATTTTTACCTGTTCTGCAATTTTCACAGTTTATAGAAAAAGCCAACAACAAAAACAATACATAAACCTGGCAGATGCACAGTCTTCATACTAATTTCCAAAGAAATCAATCAACTAAGATGTCAGGACACTTAAGCTTTCTTCAGTGCATGGTGGTGTACTTGACCATCCCTCACTCTGTACTTTGTTGAAGCACAACTAGTGAAGACCAATGACTTTGCCAGTAAAGCATTAAACTTTGGACAGAAAGCAACATGGTAAGAAAAGTATCTATATGCATTTCTAACTGATCTTTTTGACATAGAAATATCTTCTTAAAGTCAAAATGTTAGTAAAAGCACAATGATTCAGAAATGCCAAATTACAGGAAAAGGAGAAATACATTCCTTTCTACTTACTCTACATCTCCTATTTCCCTAGCATTGTAAACCCTTCAGTTCCAAAAACTACTAGGTAAAGCATTTCAAAATTCAAAGCTGAAGTACCTGAACCTGTGATATTTTAAAGTTTTGTTTAAACTTAATCTTAAGAAAAAATTTAATACATGAAGAAATGAGGTCATCTGTGATGAACCAAAAGTTCTGTGAGTCACAGGTAAACTTTAATTAATTAAAAAATATGTTTAATTAAAAACCCCAAAAAACCTAAGGATTCTTAATTAGGAATTAACTACATTATTCCTGGGACTCATAAAGCTATGTATTAGTGAAAATGTTTCTGAGGAACTATGCCTTAGCCAAATCAGCAGTTAGAAGAAATCTTTCTGTGTCAGGTATATGTTGCAATTGTGTATTCTTTTTTTTTTTGTTGTGTGTGTGGGCACAGTGGGAAAGTGGGAATTGCAGCTAAGAAAGTTCAATCTTTTTTTCCTAACACCAAAGTTTTGCCTTTCGCAAAACCTGAAGATCTCTTGGGGGAAATCTCTTCATTATATGAAACCCTCACATACTTCAAAGAAGAAGCCTGCTCTTTTTAGTAGAGTCCTTTGGTCTCCCTACAAAAATCTGCACAAACTAAGAATCTGTCGAAAAAATGCAAGAGGAGATCCCAAGAAGCCTGAGTAGCTCTTGATGGTGAAGGAGAATTTTATGAGAATCCTAAGAAATGAAGACAAAATCTACTGAAGTCAAAAGAAGAGAATGTGTCTGGGAATGTGAATCATAAATTAGCTGCATAGATAGAAAAAACAGATAGTGTAAAATGAAACAGAAGGAAAGCTAAGATTCAATAAAGACTCTTCCCCACTAGAGGAGCTTGTACTCTTCTTCAAAGCCAGGAAAAGAACAAAATTTTCTGCACATACACGTTAAACCCAGCAGGCAAAGGCTCTGTACTCCTCTACGTAGACCAGTCATAGAACATGTTAACTTTCAACCAGCTTTTCCAAAAGGCACATCTCTTAAGTATTAGACCCTTGGACTGCTTTACTATATGGCTAAAACCAAGTTATTATTTATTTGTTTTGGAAAGCTGGAGACAACTTTTACATTCCCATGCAATAAAGTAAAGAATTAGTTATAAAAACTTCTAGGCTAGGAAATGCAAGAACATGCATACTTGTGTTCATAACACAATTCATTTAAATGAGCATGTAATTTATTTTCCACAGCAAGAGTTGGTCACCACCAGTGTACCAGAAAGTTTAGCATGTTTTTAAAGCCAGATTGCAAATACAATTGACTGAAAGACCAAATACCATGTGTAGTTCTCCTAGAAACACACCCTCTGCCCCAGGCACACTTTTACTAAGTCATACTTCCTAATTATGAACAACATATAACAAGTGATTTTTTGTGACAAGTCAAACTGATTTTACAGTATTAAAAGAGAACTTCTAAGCACAAAGAAGAATTAAGCCCAAATTTCCAGGGTTTATTTCAGCCATGAGCTCCCATTCCATTCACAGCTCCCAGTCTTTAGTGGCAAGAAAAGAGGAAATGTATAGAACTGTGATTCAAACCTAAGATACTGTCCCTTGAGAGGAATTCAGAGTATGTGAAGAAAGATTACATACTAAGGACACACATTATAATAAGTGTATATACTGAGACTAAATTTTGTGCCACGGACAGCCTTAATATTCAAAATTCCTTGGATTCTGTAACTATTGATACACTTCAATCTTCTGTGATTCTGCACATTGATACAAAGTATTAAAAATATCTAACAAAACAAAGAATAGAAATAAGCATATACTAAAGCAAGAATATATTTTTCTAAAAATAATGAATAATTATATTAATAATAATATTAATATTAAAATTAAATAAAAATGAATAATTTCAATGCAGAGTTAGAACCAGTAATTCTTTTATCTACCTGTCCAAGTTCTTCATTGAGATTGGAAGTACGAGCCATTGCAGCAGTGTCTGTAGGTTCATAGTGCATGTCTATGTCCTAGAGATAAGAAAAAGTACACGTATTTAAAAATCAGTCTTCTGAAACTTCTCAAAAAGAATCTAGCACATAAATGGAAAATTTAGGTGTAGAAGAAAAGACCAAACATGAATAGATCTACCTAAGATTGTTTTAACATGGGAAGCCACAGACACTATCAGATCACTTCCAAGAGTCCCCAGAAAAAATAAGATTTTCTCATAGGTGATTTTGCTCATATTATTTCTAGTGATCAGTATTACTGAAAAACTGTTGATCCACATATTTAAAATAACTTTAGCAACAAGCAGAAATACTACACTGTGACTCTTAGGGAGAAGTCAGTCTTACCTACTTCTATTGTATGCATAGTCATTTCTAAATAACAAGATAAATATATCTTGAGATAAAAACACAAAGATAAATTTGAGCGTACACAATAAACGTAAGATACAATTCACATGCTGTGAATTCTTTTCCTCTTACTTGTTAAATAAACATCAGAGTTTGTTTTTAAATACAGTAAAAGATTAAAACATTGTCAAACATGATAACATATTGCAACAGATTGCAGATGACCAACTTCTCCATACAAATATAATCTACACACAAAGAGAAATATGACTTAAGATAAATGTCCAGGGTCCCAGATAAGGATAAATTAAAGGCAACTAATCCCTCACAATGAGAAACTGGGGCAGGAACAGAAGTTAAAACTGCCTTTCTGATTTCTTGTATAAACAGTGGCAATCTACACATCCAAGATGGGTCTTTGTTGAATATTTATTTTAAAATACAGATAATTAAGGAAGAATTTAATTGCATTCTCCAATTTGTTAACAGCTTGCTTTACAGCACAAAAAAAAATTAAGAAACTAGCTGACTGCTCACAAAAGTATTTAACTTTTAAAATAAAGTACATGCTTTACCAGCTACTTTACATGCATTCTTATCTATATCTCTGTGACATATCTCACACATACAAATCTACTTCACATATTTGATCAAGGAATTGGATTAAAGCATTCAGAATGCTATGATAAATTTACATTCAGAAAAAAATGGAAAAATGGAAGGCATGTTTACATGGCTTTCAGGAAAATAGCTCACTCCCACCTCTGTTAAATCAAAGAGTAAACCCTTCCTATTCTCCATTAATTCATTAGGAAAAAAATTAATTAAAGGATGTCAAAATGATCTTTATATATTTCATAAGTAATAATATTAGCAGACACTGCGTTTTTACACTTTGTAATCAATCTCACTCCATTAAACTAGGGTTGTGCTTTGGAAAAAATTTAATTAGCAAAATGCTAAAGCAAAATGCCAGTCTGGAAAGAAAATATGAAACTGGACAAAACTCCCCAGCACTGCAAAACACATTCTTCTGATCATTCTGAATAAAACTGATAATGCGAAAGTAAAAACACAACACTGAAATGTTATAGTTCATGGCTTAAACATTGTCGTGAAAAGCTGCAGCACCAAGGCCCATCTTGAATGGGTCCCGAGTGAAACCTTGGACTGTGAGTTAAGCTGCCTAAGAGAACTTGAGGTAAGATAAAGTGCCACTTTTGTTCAATCATCTCAGGTCTGGGAAGAAACAGATAAGGCTGGGAGAGCATCCATAGGATGGCCTAGCTCAGCAGCTGTCTTGAAAATCATCCATCCCTAGTTTGTCTGGGAGAGGCCTTGGCTCTCAATCTTATCTCCTGCTGCCAGGTTTGCAGACTCCACCCTCCCACCAAGGCAGGAGGAGGAGGCACAGGCACAGCCCTGGGCGTGTGCTGCAATCTCTGGTCAGTAGTTATGAACACCCATTCTCTGTCACACAAACCGGCTCAGATGCAAAGGACATTCACGTGAGGGGCAGCTGAGGGGGTGTCACAATCATCAAAGACCCCCAAAGTGCTCCCTAGACTCACTCCTAAGGCCTTGCCTCAGAGCACTGCACATGATGCAAAATGATGCAGCTGATCCAGAGTCTTGCCAGAGAGTGTCAAACTTGCCCTGGACATTTCCACGTGGACCAAACCAGGCTGGTTAATTAAATATTAATCCTTCGAATTCTGTGCCTTTTGGAGGTGGACTCTTAGCACCAAGAAGACCAGATGGAGAGGACCAATGACACACCATTGGGGACCCACAGAGGGGTGATATATTACTTAATCTGTCTCTCTCACTCTTCCTGTCCCCCTACCCCTTTTTTCTATTTCTTTCTTTCTCTTTCATTTACTGTTAAATAAAATGTATCAAATTTTTGGTATCAATACTTAAACTCCTTTCCTTTTAATCATGTTTTGTAGAATATTGGAACCTGAAGTTTCTATCTGCAATCCACAGAGGGCTCACTTTGCTCCTCTACAATTAGTGGATCACAACAAACATGATCCAAAAATCAATCTGGTGCAGCTATAGGTTATTCATTCATAACTAAAGGAAATAACTTATTATTACCTCCACTAATAATAAATAAACAGCATTTAGAGAAAGTCTGAAAAAATGTATATATACACAGACAAGCAATCCATCATTTCATTTACTTGTGAAACACCTGATTTTAGAAATCAATGGATATTATAAAAATAATATTTACCCAATTTATGAAATACGCCTGGATAAATTTAACGACTTCAAGTGTAACCAACAAGCTGATTGGAATAAGATTATTGAAGAGAATGATAAAAGTCAAGAAATTCAATCCAAAGTTGCTTGCTCCACCATCTGCCAAAAAACAAAGTAATCAAATAAATATTTGAGACTGTAGTTAGAAGTATATATATGTAGTGTATTCCAAATATTGCATTAATAGCTGATTTTTAAAGGGATCTAGGAAGAGTCTTTGGAAGTAATTACTGTATCACCTGCCTACAGATAAGAACTTCCTCAGAGCTAAGCATCTCTATTACAATAGCAGAGTTCAAATTCAGCAATCTTTGCAGTCACCTTCAATTTCTGAAGAGCAAACTTACCAGGCATTCCCTCTTTTGCAACATTTTAAGATCAAAATCTGGGAATATCTGTATAAGCAACCAAGTTCTAAACTCAAAATATTCCAGTTTTATATTCTGAAAAGGGAAATACATAGTGGAATGATTTTTTTCTGCATCCACCTCCACACAATCATATACTCTCCCTCAACAGAGCAAAATGCTATGAAAGAGGTAAATTCACACCCCATGAAAGGAAGATAGGAAATTAGAGAGTTTAATGAAAGTTCTAAACAACTGGAAATGTGAATATTAACACATAAAACAAGTAGTTTTATACTACTTTTTCCTTTAAAGCTTTAAGTTCTTCTTTTAAAGATAACTCTAGTGGTAGCACCTCAGAGAAGATGAGAATGGGAAAGTCTGCTGTGCAGTACAGCAAAAGGGTAAAAGATGGAGCCTGCCTAGCTGTATTCAAGGTATCTCAAAGAAAAACAGCCTTAAATAGGTTTCTATCATCTGTGCAATGTGGATTTGGTTGTTACTCTAAGATCCAGGAAAGAAGGTTTTGGAGACTTTCATTAGTACCAATTCCAGCATCAAATGAAGTACTTGTCTGAAAGATCAGGGAGCTAAAAAATTAAATAACTAAGGGGAAAGGGGGATAAAATGCTTCTTACATATTAAAAACACCTGGCATCAGAATATATGCTGAATACAGCTTTAAAGGACATACTTTACAAAACCCAAAACAAGTTAATTTAATCATGGGACATATATCAGAAAATAAACTGACCTGGACAATCAGTTGAGAACACACAAACCAAAATATCAATGGCCATTATTTAATTTCCTTTTTTCAGGAATAATAACAATTTGTGAACTGCTTCACTACTGTGCTAACCATATAATAGCCACCATATTCTTAAAACTTTTCTATTTCTCAGAAAAGAAAAAAAAATGCACAGATGAAGCACATCTAATGCCCTTCTTTGACATTATTGAAAATTCTCAATATTCTATGAACTAGTTCACTTTTTTTACCTCATTTGGAAAACATGAAAGTTAA
>VZSR01003049.1:3180345-3309618 GCA_013398615.1 Brachypodius melanocephalos
AAAAAAAAAAAAGTTTCTTTCTCAGCATCAAAAAGAAGGGAAGCAAAGTTCATCATAAATGCAGACACAGAAATTTCAGGAGTGCCTTCAAATCTGAACTTCAAGATTTTTCTTTTAGAACGTACCAAAACCCCAAAAACCCCCTCTTTACTGACTACATTCAGAAGCTTTGTACTCAGGAGCTTTGTTTCAGTTCTGGTTCTGCCTAAGTGAAAAAGGCCCTAAGAAATTCTGAAACCATGAATAATTGACTGCAAAGTACATTCATGAAAACTTCTTTTGAATCTTGTTTCTGCACAGAGGGTCAGACTCAGTCAGTATGTACCATGCTCCCGTGAAGGCCTGTGTAACATCACACTGCCCTGCATCCACCTTACCTACAGCTGCCCAGTTGAATATGTTAGATGAGACCTCTTGTGCCTCTTTTATCTTCTTTAGGAGGAGTTGATTAAGTTCTGATATTAATTAGTTAAAGCCCTATACAGTAAAAATTATAAAGCCACAGCATCACTTCCTAAGACAAGCAAGTTTAAAATTTCAGAAAAGTCACTGCAGCTCTAAATGTAATCTAATGGTAATAGCTCAAAGAGGCTTCAGTCAGATGTCTAGGAAGCTGACTGTTTATGCCAGTGGAATGCTGATGCAGACCTTGCTGAGCTGCAGAGATGGAATGCCTGAAAGAAGTAGAGATAAACAAATCATCTTGCCCTTCCTGAATTTAGCAAGAGCTCAGATAGCACAGTAAGGCAAATTTTATACTTGCTGCAATATACCTAGCCTAATGACTTCAGTCAACAAACAAAGAGATATTGACAAAAAAACCCCACTGTGCAAGCGAAGTTAATTATCCTCCTTTTGAAATATGAAAGGTAACAGAATACTAAAATATTAATATATATTTTAAATCTTACAATTTAGATCAAGATACCAGTCTCTTCCACTATGCCTTCGGTTCCATATAGCTGAACCAATAGAGCAGATCAAAGACATGGCAATAAGGATGCAGAACAAAATCAAAATCTGAATATTCGTAATTCGTTCCACATTAGACATTTTAAGAGGTGGACTTGTTGAATTCTGCAAAAGACAAAAACCAACAGTGGCTATTAAATATTAGATGAGGTAACGCAGTTCTTGTTTTTTAAATTACATGTTACTGTACCCTTTTCTAAATATTGCCCCAAATACATCATTATCATAAATGCCCTAACTCTTTTACTTAAAAGAATCCCCAGAACAAGAAGTTTATAAATGTATGAATTGGAGCTTTAGAATTGTGTCACAAGAAGTTAACACCAATAGCTAACAGTAAACATTAAAAATTAATGTACATCCACCTTGTCAGTGCAATAGAAGACAGCTGCTAATAGAGACACTTTTTAAAGTAACTATTTTACAAATTAGAAAAGCAATAAATAAGGCATGAATGACCAATCTGAAATTCTTTTTTCTCAACAGGTGCATTTAAGTTCTGATTTTCCAAACACATTAGGCAAAGTAATTTTAGTCTCTTCCCTCCTCATTTTATTTTCTGAGAAGAATGATTACCTTTCTTGAAAGAAAGCCCCAGAAAAGGACAGTTTTAGGAGCAGTCAAAAACTAAAAAAGTCAAACTATGATAACAGAACTTGCTAATAAAGAGCTTTCAAAGCACAAGTTACAAGATAGATTCAATGAACATGTTTACTAGTGGAAAAACTACTTTGGCACTAAGTAACAGAAGTAACTAGAAATTGCTTTATTTTTATTACTTTTAGTTCACGTGAAAGATGCTCTATTACCGACATCTTACTACTATATTGAATCAAGCCATGTACTATGGAATGCTAAATTAAGGTAATAAAACAGGTCAGAAAAAATCCAAGTGACAAACCTGCATAAGTTTTGTGTCATGTCCAGTGTAGACAACTATCCCGTGAACCCACTGAGTATTTCTCAACTGAGCTCCTCGTAGAAGAATCTGATCAGATCCCAATGGAACAGTACTAGAAATAAGAAATTTAACATTTTAATACTAAACCGGTCAATGTCAATGAATAAATGTAATCAGCAGTTGTTGAAACTAATTTCTCAAAATTTACATGATTGTTATTAATACGTTAGGAACCCAGTTTTCACAGTTAATTTTTTGGGAGTTTTGACAGAGAAAACTTGAAAGATAAAAACCAGGCCAAAATAAGTTTTCAAAAGTGTTACTTACAACTTAACTTTTATTATGGACTACTGTTTTTGACATGGTACTACTAACCAAGCATACTGAAAGTAAAAATGTCTAATTCTCCTAATGATTTATTATTGTAATTTTTTTCTGAATGATTCCTTACAAAGTTGATTTTTAAATCAATTTTCAAATGAAATAATTTTGTGAACTCTCAACCTAGTCCACTCATTATTATTGATTATAATTGTAGTGATTATTATTAGTGAAATAATCATCCTTTAAGAACATAGTTATTTAACATTAACGATAATATTAATTATACCTTATTATACCTTCTTTAAACTGCAAAACCAAGTATATTTTGTTGTGCTATTCTTTTAAAACTGTGTGTAGTAAAGGAGCAACATATCCTCAAAAGACATGGGAAACACTTAATTGTCTTAAATTCAGACAGCTGCCTTTATACATATCATGTAGGTAAAGTTTTACTCAAAATACAAAAATTTTAGATAATTATTACTTTTTTCCACGGACAAACATGCCCTGTTTTGGTACTTTTCTTTCTATAAATACCAACTGGCAGTTCACACTTGTCAAAAGTGCTTCTAGTGTTTGGAATTCTTACCTAAAGCTACTATCTCTACTTGTTTGAAAGCAACACGTTATTAAGATCACAAATTAACTCATTAAGGACAGTAGCTGTATCTCTGATATGTAAAATATAAAGCATCTGAAAAAGCCATGACATTTAGCAACATTTTGGGTAGTTCAAAGACTATAGTCAGGGTATGAAAAGACCAGATCTGCCAGGTGTCATGTGACAAATTATCAACACTGTGATCACACCCTGCTCTAATAAAGCCATGGTGCAACGACTTGACAGAGATCTCAAGTATCTTATTTCCCAGCCTCAGCCTTCTTAAAACTGATCCAGCACATCTCATTTCTCTTGCATTTTACATAACTACTGACTGTCAGCAACATGCTTGGGTTGTATTCAGTAAGGATGTTCTCAATGGTGAAAGATGCTTTTAGAATACTTTCCTGGCAGAGAGTATATTAAGAGCTAGTAATTTCTGAGACACATGTGAAAAATTACACAACAAAATGTTTTTGTTAACAAGTATACTTCATCCTGATCCAAAATTTTAATAATGTCTTCAGGAAATGTATTCTTTAGGCCTGGATAACCAGAATCTAACCTCGTTTTGCACAATCCCCTCACCATTCACCAAGCCACTGTCTAGTCATAGGTTCATATAAACCAGGCTAAATAACTTTTCTCCTTTCTCTAGCTAATTTCATTTCAAGGACTAAAACCAAGCTGACATGCTTCTGTGTACCCATAAGCATAATAAAGTGCTGCACACTTTGGTGATAAGGGTTAGCTCACTCAACTATCTTGCTGAGGACAGCAAGAAAACTTTGCCTCTTTTAGTTCACAGACTTAGCCAAAAGCCAAAATACCTCTAATGGTGTTCTGTCTCCTTGAATATTGGGTATCCAAAAGAAAAAAAAAAAAAAAATTTTTTTTCTGAGTTGCTCTCCCATGAAGGGAAAAAGAAAAGACTGAAAAGGTCAACAAGATACAACATTTATGGCACTCCAATGACTTACATTAATTGAAAGAAGAGAGAGACACATTTTCAGTATCCTCTATTGCTTTTGCATGTATGTTAAGATGGTAATGGATAAAGTGTAAATCACAACTGGTGGGCCTACATAATGCGGTAGAAAGATCTAAAGATCTGGACAAATAAATATCAAGTAGATGAATTTGCACTCCTTCTATTATGGGCAGAAAAAGAACATATCCCTGATTCTTCAGGTTGCAGTAAGGCCAAGATCCAAAAAGAGTTACTTACCTGCAATTCTTTTTCACTGAAGGTAAATATTATATTAGAGCCACACTTTTGGAACTGTCCTACTAGACAGGAACTATAGGCAAAATATTTCAAAATAGAATTTCTCAAATGAAAAATTTCTTGACCAGCAGATGGCATCCTCCTACACACTCTTGAGGCATAATAGCCATCAGCATATTCAATATTTATTTTTAATCAAATTTTTAAAATTAATTTGTTAGATTAAAAAGGAAAGTATGTTTTTCCTTCTAGCCAGGGAGAAAGAATGAATGTGTGGATCTGTTATAACTATTACCTTCAGAGAAGAATTACAGGTAAATGTTTTTCTCTTCTTAATGACAAGTACAGTGGAATTATAATAGATCCACACTCTTGCGACTGAAAAATTCCGGAATGCATCTGTAAAAAATCAGTAAATAAAAAATGGAATATTAAGGGGGAAAAAAAGAGGTATTTAGTAATTAGTTAGTAATACATGTGTCAGTCTAAAACCACAAACATGAACAATATTGGGTATGGAGAAATAAGTACCTTCCAAATCAATAAGAAACACTGAAAATCTTTGGAAATGAAGGATTCAGCAATTCTGAATCTAGCAATAAATCTTCTGTGAATCCACAGAGGATTCTGAATTGGTAAGCATTTCAGTATTTTAAGAATTTTTTAAGCAGTTATAAAAGCATGTGTATTTTAAGTGCACATTTTCTATTTTTAAAGGAACATACTTTAAGTGAACTAAGGTATTGAACTTTGTTCAGCTACCAAATTAAGAGAATTTGAGGTATATAGCAATGGACTCTGTTCCACTCCACACTTGGACAAATGGAAGAAAAGAACAATTAAAAAAAAAAAAAAAAAAAAAAGACAAGAAATTATTTCTATTCAGCTTCTGTAACAGATGACATGCTTAAGAAGTGAGTCACTAGGTACATATTTCAGAACTGTCAGAATTTGATTAGCAGTCTCTTCTATTATTAATACCTAGTGCTTTCTGAAGGACATCTAGTAAAACAACCCCAGTTGTAGACATTAGAAGTAAGGTTTTATGCTTCTAGTTTTTCAAGAGTGAAGTTTAGCAGAGAATACATAAAAAAAGATTGACTATGCATATTTTTACTTCAGTAGTTTAAGAACATATAGCTGTCTACTGTTAGACTGAATCTCCCAAGACCTTCTTCCTTACGTACCCATGCCCTTCCAGTCTGATGTTTCCAACGAAGTCATAGAGATGTCGGTTTGGGCTCTCACACTCAATTCTGCCAGAGAGTTGCATCAAGCTTTCTGTGTCCTTGATGTCTGATGTTAGTGGCAAACCCTGTAAACAAAATTCATTAGCTATGCCATTAAAAAACACTATCCAGTAACAAATCTACATATTATAAATCTAATAGCAAGACCAGAAAACAACCATCCCCATGGGAGCAAAATGAACCAGCTATACTTTACTGTTGCAATTGGGTGCTACAGTGAAAAAGTCACCTTGGCATCTGAAAATACCACAAGACAGGGTCATAATCCATCACAGAGCTCAGCAAGACTGTCCCTGCATAACAGCACACTCAGTCAAAATCTGCTATTCCCTACCTGTCCCTGAAGGACAATACTGGCCCCATCAGCTGCTTTCTGCAGGGCCTCTGTCTCATCATCTGTTCTCTAGAAACAAAGCCAGCACCCAAACTACTTATGTTTCCACCTATACTCCCAAAGAGAAACCAAGCCCTAAAACAAAGCAAAAAGAAAGACTTAGAAGTAACCACTCATTCCTCCCCTTTTATGATGCCAATAATCCGTAGCTTTTTTATTCAAACCACTAAAATTTCAGAGTCTTCTAAAACATCCATTAATGTAATAAAATGTTTTTATAAGCATTAATAGACATAAATAATATCAGCAATATTCTCAAAAATTAAATTCCTACCTGTCGAATTTTTAAGTTTGTCTCACCATCTAAGTTAGATGTTTCAATGTAGCACATGGCCTGTGGTTCACTATTAGGAGAAAAGAAGTCCTGAATTCAAAATTATAATGGCAAAATCCATAAACTTCCTGAGATCTTGTAATATTTATTTATGCAAACAGGTTTGTCTTCAAAACCAGAATAACTTACAGTCAAATCTATAAAAACTAACAGTACTTTACATTTTCAGAGAAGTTTGCCAAAGCCTATTTTCTTAAAAGAAACGTCGACAAAAGCACTTTACACAGCAGAAGTGTTCTATCTTTACACATGACATTATGGTATGGGCACAGCGTAATGCATTTGTAGTGCTTAGCAGTGCAGGCAGCAGGAGTTTAAGATACAGAAGTTTCCTTGCATAAGATTTTCTTACAAAAGAAGTCTAAATTATGGATAACATAATACAGTTTTTGAAGTATATCCTCCTTCTGCCATTTCAAGAGCTTTTTATATAAATTAGAAGTTTTAGGTTCATGCAGAATATTGCTACTTGAATGCATTATTATTTAACAGACAACAAGAAATTTCTAAATTACTCCAGTCAGCTCCCATTTTCTGGGCATGATGACAGAACACCTGCTGTTTAAATCTAAGACAGAACAAAGTTTTGATTCTGAAAAGGATCAAATAATTCATAAAAACCCCTTAACAATTAAAAGAATAAAGGTTTATTCTCTACACCACTTTAATGCTTCTAGTGTTTTCCTTCCAGTATGAAATTTGAGCATCAATTATTTTTAAAATTTCCTTTATTAATGCAACAGTGGCTACAGATAAGTGACTTAATTTTGGATTATTCACAGGATAATGTTAAGTAGGTTATTTTAACACAATTTTGTAAACTACAAGCATTAAAATGTGAAAATTTATCATAAGGTACATTCAGGCTACTGAATTAGTTTGTTCTTGGTAAACTTCTCTAAAAATATAAGTAACTTTTATTTAGCCTGTTTGGATGGAACCACCTGTGTAAGACAGTTTCACAATTCTAATATTTTTATTAGTTAACAATAAAAACCAAACAACATTTTTGTAAAGCGCTTTTAAAACAAACTAAGGCAGCAAAGACATTTCAAGTGAGACACATGCTTAATTACAATAACTGTAGCAGACTACAGTGACCTCCAAAGTAAGTTACAGTTAGATCAAGGCAGGCCCATTGATTGGTTAAGGAAGAAACAAAGTGTGGTAAGAGTGCAGACAACAGCATTAAGCTGACATATCTAAGAAACATGCATTTTGTCACAATACACAAGAACAACGCTGCTTTTGCCACCACATGCAGCAGAGATTGTGCAACATCCAAGTTTGTGCAGAGGGTCCTCTACCAGTCCTACCAATGTTAAACTATATTCTTTGCCGAAAATAGCGAGTTGGTAGAAACATGTATATTCCTCTTAAACATATATTTAAGCTGGTGTTTAACTGGGTTTATTCAATGAAACTTGTTTGATAAAATTTTATGGGGGTAGTGTAAAAACCAAGAGGAGTGAAACAATTTTAACTTCATGAAGTGTTATTGTGTATTTTCACTTTAATGATCTGTACTTGATAAAAGAACCCTTTCTAGTTTTATAAATATGTAGGTTTTGTTGGAGAAAGGTAAATAGCAAAGCAAAGATTATCAACATGGCAGTGTTATTCATATTTGGTATATGAGGACCCACATACACATATCCTGTGCAACTACTTTATTCTAACCTTGATGACAGACTGATGAGATCAGCCGGGAGATGTTCCCCATTGGTCACTTTCACTACTTCCCCTACTGTCACCTACACATCCCAGTTTGAAATGATTAGAACAGAAAAATAAGTGACAGGGGAAAAAACCCAAAAACAACAAACAAAACAAAACAAATGAACAAAGACAAAAAGACAGAGTTTGAAATTATTATTCAAACAATACATGTTAATTAAAATGTCTGATGACAATTTTTTCAAAATCTATTTTAATCAGGTCAGAAAGAAAAGAGCTGGAACACTTTCATTTTTACTCATGTGGTTTATTTTACTGTTAGGCACAAATTTTAAGCCGCAGAACACACTGACATTGTATGTAAACATAAAACAGTGTTACACTTATTTCTCAACTGACCAAGTTTCTAGCCACTCCATACATCAATTAAAAAAATAAAAGCCACAACAGATTTTCCACCAACTTTGCTGAAGAGCCAGGTAACAAGTACCTCTTCTATGTAGACATGCTAAAAATTATCTTGTATTTTTTCTAGTTTCGTAAATTTCAGTGTACACTGAACTAGTAAGAACCATATAGAATTAAATATCAAATGTTTGTGTCCTTCACTGTAAGAGATTATAGTTTCCTAAAATAATTAAGATCCTCTTGTTCTCCAGAAACTGCTATTGCTGGTAAAAGGAATGTATTATTAGTATGAACTAAAACCAGGCCCACAGACTTGCATTACTTCTGGAACCTAAAATATAACTGGGCATCAGTGAAGACATGAAAGCAAAACTGATGACAGTCTTCCTGAAGAAACATGGCCATATGGAGATGAGAGACAGAGGAGAGCATCTGCCAGTATGCAGGCAGAATTTCATGCAGTAGTACAGGCTTCTCTCCTGGAATAAAGGCTGAAACAGGACCCTAGTAACAGAGCTAGGGAAGACGTTTTAGCTGCCAGAAATGCCTGAACTGGGCCTAGAAAAGCAATTGTGATTCAGAGTCCCCATGGCAAACTGGACCCTAGAAGAAAAGCTGACAGGAAAATTCGATGTGAGCAATGGTCATAGCTGGACACACATAGTGTGTTCTAATAAGGGCACTAAAGAGAGGTTAAACAAAGTGGAAACAGTCCTGACCAAGTCCAGTAGCATCTAACTACTATTTTCGCTGTCAACTCGTGATACAAGATTCCTTCAGGGGTACAAGGATTGCAAAGTAGGCTTTTCAGGCAGTTGGTACTTTCCTGTGTGTAAACCACAACTGTGATGCAAGTGTTCTCTATGTTCAAAAGGCCAAAATTGTGAAGACACCTAGAAATAGACTCAAATTTAGGGGATTACTCAGGAAGATTATGAAGAAGTTTCTCTGAGAGGATGTAATCTCTTTAACCCACAAGACACTATGGTTAGCATGACAGAAGCTATTATCAGGCCAATAGAAAAAGTGTCCTTGCTGCATGGTGTATTGCCTGCAAAGATCTTGGTAGAGAATTTATAAATGCTTCTCAAAGTACAGAAGTAAAAGGTTTACAGAGGACACTCAATACAAGGTAAATTATGACTAACATTAGCACTGAAGACAGACTGTGGGGGAAATTTACAATATTTTCTGGGAACTACTTTACACTTGATAATAGTGTAAAAGTGTAAAATAACACTTTATTAGAAGTGTTTTAGAAACAGCTACACTTAATTTTGAGATATAATGGAAGACGGAGAAACAATGTACTAGTCTATACCACAGTCTGTCAACAGAAATGCATAGGATCCTAACTTTATTAATTGAAGGCATGAGTAGATTAATTAGCTTCACTGGGGCCATAGAGGGTTTACACCTAAATCACAGTCATATACATAACACTTCTGCTCGTGCCAGAAAAAAAAATTACAATACATTTGCATTCAGATAATATTAATTTAAAAGGATTCTCAGAATATGTTGTCTGTTGACCTGATCAAATAGATGTTGAAAAATGTGCATCTCCCACTTAAGATGTGGATTTCTTAAATAAAACTGTCCAAGGAAATGATGATAAACAACCTCTGATTGTCCATGTAAAAGGGTCACAGCGTGACATGCTAAAAATTATGTCTTGCTTTCAACTAATGAAATTACTCATAATATATATATTAGATAATAAAGTGAGTGTTCAGACAGTGCTAATTAGATGATTCACAGCTCATGTTCACTTTTTTCCCTGATACAATTATCAAAATGGAGACTATATAATTTAAAAATCATTTCTGTTCCCTGTAATATATCCATTTTGATTTACTTATGGATGAAATTTGTTGGATACATATCAAAAAGCAACATGATTAAATATGGCAGTTGAGGTCCAATTTTTAGACAGAGAACCAGCCTTTTTTGTATTATATACAACAACAAAATTAACATATTACACTTTTCTTATGGGAAACTGAATGCCAGTGTAATTTCGAAACTGCAATTGTCACAGTTTTTTTTTAAAAAAGCATTGCCTTAAATGATAAATGACCAAATGAACACAAGACTACACTTCAGAACAGCAGCATTTTTGTTTATTCTTTATTTCCTTGGAGCAATCACAAATAAATAAATAAATGCAGGGTAGAGAAACCAGCCTCTACACTATAAGCATCAGTGGGCATCTCTACCTTGATGAGAGCAGTACAGTGTCAGCAGGTATATACTCTTTGCCTTTTATTATAACTATATCTCCAACATCTACCTGAAAGAAAACTGGGAATTGGTTAATGGTCTCAAACAAAATGTATTATACCCTTGTTTTAAGCACAGTAAATATTCACCTGCTGAATTTGCGAGCAAGATGGTTAGAAACTTACGCACTTAGAGAAGTTAGACTGTACCACTGTCAAAAGTTATTGGAATTCTTTGGAAATCTAATCCTTAATAAGCCTAATAAGCCTAATTTTTAATAGCCTTCTCTATGCAGTTCTTTAATTTGCTGGTTTTGTAAAATACTTTACTGAAAGACTGAAGCTGAGTTAAAGAAGAAATTAATCTCACCTAAGACTGCAGTTTTTTCACATCACATTACATCCTTACTTCTTCAGAGGCATAAGCCAATTTAATCCGAACCTTGCCTCCAAATTACGGTGGGTCAAGTTTTCTTTAAGTTTTCAGGTATGGAAACTATTAAAACTGAGTGACTAGATGGTAGCATAACATTTAGTTCTTGAAAGATGCCTTTATGAGTCCCTTCCTAACCAATGCGTCAAAGTCTTTAAAGGTCTCATAATTTAAGGGGATGAAGTTCAACAAATACACAAAGTAACTAGTTTCCATAATGAAGTTTCTGCCTTGGCAAACCACATTATACTAAGTGTCGAGCTAATAATGGATTTTAATATCTTAAAAGGCCAAGAGCATTTTCTGGTTGTTACAAAGGAGTTTATTATACAAAGTGACTAATTTTGCAACAGTCGTCATATTATTCAGCTTATTTCCACTGAACCAGTTTGGACTCATGCCATCAAAACTGACTTAACATCAAAGTACATTTTGAGAGACAAAGGAAAAATAAAATAAAAGAGATTATACATTTCCCGTAATACCAGTTATTTTTTATCATTAACAATTACATGGAGAAATTGTTACATGGACAATTGTTGAAAGTATTAAATATGCTTTATGTTCCAAAAGTGACCAATAAAGACACACACCTTTTCCCAGTGGACAATCTCCCATGCACCATTTCGTAGTACTAAAAAAAAAAAAAGAAGAAAAAAAAGAATTTTCCAGTCGTACAATCTAACTGCAATATATAGGTTTGTGCTAGATTCCCTACGAAAAGCCATACAGACACATCTCATTTACATAATATTTTAGAGCATGCATTGTTTCTATGAATTCAAATCAAGCATTTCAATATATAGCACATATTTTTTATAACAGTTTTTGTAACATTGAATCTTATTACAAAGTCAATTATAACATTTTACAAGTCTTGAGAATCAAATGAATCTGATATAGATTTTTATGATAATGTGTTTTCCAAAATAAATCAGTAATTGCAATAAAAAGTGCCAAAGTTAAAAAGTTTTGAAATTATTGGGGAGGCAAGAGGAATATATGCAATATTCATTAGAAGTGCCAGGAGGCTGACTAGAGTTTATCTATTCTGTTGTTATTGTCATATCAGAGAACTTTAGGATCATTACAGTCACGTCCTCCACAAATACACTGAAAATACCCCATGCTATTTAGAGTAGTATTTAGTATAGTTTTTCCCTGGTAGCCAGAATTAATATTGTAACCACATTACACTATTCTAGTTTTAAGTGTTACTATTATGATACCAAAAACATGCCTTGTTGCCAGTTAATTGCCAAGATTTTATTTTCAGGGAATTACAAAGGTAACTTTTTTTAGCCCCAATTACTGAAAATGGATGTGCAAAAAGAAAAAGAAACACATTGCTATATATCAATACTCAGATAACTTTAAGAGATTGTTCCCTTTCACTGGGTTTTCCAGCTTTCAAACTGTCAGGAAGCTCAAGTTCCCAATCAGGACCAAGTTCTTACACAAGAGTGTGCTGACTTCAAAAAAGGGGATCAAAATCTGGGACTACATATGGCCTTTACATTTAAGTCTATCAGGAGGTTCTGTTCAGACTGACTACCCTTCTTGTGTATCTCACTGATATCTGCAATCATTACTTAACCTGCTTAGTAATTCTTTCTGCTTACTAAGTCTTCCCCCTTCCTTCCTTCCTTCCTCCAAATTTATTAGTGTTGATACGCTCTGGGCAATGGTAGATGGGGCAGTCTCCCTTTCTGACAGTAAGCAAGTCAGTATTCCAATGACTGCCTCACCAACCAGCTGATCATTACATAAAACCTATTTTGACAAACCATTTCCCTCCACTGGTAAAACTACAGATTCAGCATGATGACTGCTTGTAAGGAACCGGAGACATTTGATAACTGTGCTGCCAACTACCTGTTTCCATCCCCTTGTGTCAAAAACACAGCTTACAATACAGCAATACTGATTTGTGGGGCCACGGCACCAGTCAGAAGAACTGATGAGAATGAAAAATATACCTTGCAGCAATCCAGATAACTAAGCTTCACAAATCGTTTCAATATAATAACTGCCACTGTAGTTATGCAGGTCTGAAATAGACATATGTCACCAGATGTGGCCAGGGGCTTCCTAAGAAGGGGCTTCTGGCTGGAGAGGGAAGGTGTCACCCCATGCCAAGGTGTATGTGCCCTCACTGCTTTATGCATCCTGTCTCCAGGGTTTGCTGGACCCTTTGATGAGACAGTTTAATCCACTCCATGGAAGGACACCATCATCTTTTCTTTCTGCATTTGTTTCTTGCTGGTTTAACTGGTTAAAATCAGCTCACAAATGGATGAGTCAGACTTAGGAAAACATACTGAGCCACTTGAAATCTCAGGTAAGCTTTAAAGGACAATTAACACACACTAACATTCAACTAAATCCATTTTCTTATGAGCACAAAGAAAGAAGTGGTGTTGCCATGCACCTTTTATATAATGGTTAGAGAACCTGTACCACAAAGCCTTCTGGAGCCTGACTTTCACATTTATATCTCCCACTTTTCAGCTGTCTCTAACAGCTAATTTTCAAAAGCATTTTCCATCTGCACTACAGAAGGCTACTTCACCACAGTACAGAAATGCAGATTTCATCCTGTCAGAATGTCTGATGGTGTCCTGCTGTATCATACATGTATGCAGCCCGAGGCAACAAAAATCATCCCAAATATAGCCTAATATATCCAAATCCTTTGCAAAAGGTTTTTTTATTGTAAACTTTAGAAAGTTAATTACTTAAGGCTAACTGAGATACAGATCATCATTAAGGAACAGAAAGCTGAATGGGGACCCATGAACAGAATCTACATATGCACATGTCATTTCACTAACAATTTTGTGTGGTTAAAAGGCAACCAAAAGTGGAGCTGCATAAACAACATACTAGGCACATCGCTGCTTTTCAGGGTCATAGAACTGCTGAATACATGAAAACAAAGTAAGAGAGTACCATACTGATTAACTTTTTAATTATTGCTTTGACAATAGATTGTATTTGACAATACATTTAAAAATTGCTTTTTCAGGTTGATAGGATCAATGCTTCACATATGTGAATCCTGCATTA
This sequence comes from Brachypodius melanocephalos, assembly GCA_013398615.1. Classification (NCBI taxonomy): domain Eukaryota; kingdom Metazoa; phylum Chordata; class Aves; order Passeriformes; family Pycnonotidae; genus Brachypodius; species Brachypodius melanocephalos. The sequence continues at coordinate 3,194,159 of VZSR01003049.1, forward strand.
GCTTAAGAAGTGTGTTTCTCAGTACTAGCAATATTTTATTTATCCTCATCACACATTTAACTTCCAAGATACTCTTCTACATGCATGGAACATTCAGGAATCCTAGGAACAGTTACCAAAGACCCTGAGGAGAGGTAACCAAGAAGACGAGGCAGAAAAGAGAGCAAAACAAGCCTTTTATTAAAACTTTGTACACTCTGGACAAAAAGAAAAATGGAAAAGGCATTTTAAGATTTCACTGCCACCACAACTCTTGTTTGTAATCTCAAATGCTATGAGTGGTTAATTAAAGAATTTTGGATGTTGATATTAAGTTTTCTTTGCTTTTTACATATTGCTAAGAGGTTGTCTGTTTCTCTAGGTCTGTCCTCTGGAGATTTCTACTTCTGTGATTCCAGTCAATAGTTTTGTCTTCCCATAATCCCTCCACATACCCGCTATTGAGCTCAGTAGTTTCTGCATGGCAAATAGTTTCCCAACTATTGCCCTCCCAGCCCCCATAAATTTTACAATAAAGATTTACATACAATTTAGGTAGGCTTTAAAGTTTATGTTCCCAGTATTTAGCAGTGCTACACAATTGTTTATCTTTAACTGATGACTACATTTCTCCCTAAAAAAATTATGGTTATTTTTATTATATATTTAAAAGGATTTCATGTAAGATTTTTCTCTTTGTGGTATTTTTCATATTTTCTGCAATCGAATTCACATGACACTCATTCCTTCTCCAGTTTATAAAAAAGGACTATTTCCATCAAGAGAGGTCTACCTCAGAACAAATAACATGAAAAGCTGAAGAGCAGCAAAGCAGGAACCTGAATTTTGGCATCCTACCTGACAAGAATGTTTAGAATATACTAATATCTCCCTCACTTTCTGAGCTAAAATAATGCCAGTTTTATACCACTGTTCTTTATCAAAATCTATTAAAAAAACACATGCCAATGTTTTGGTTAGGGTACACTGGCTAAGTATCTCATCATTTCTAATCAAAATGTTATATTGATTGAATAAAAAACCCCAACAAATCAAACCCAAAAGAACTCCATTAGTCTTTATCCACAGTTTTGAAGCAGCATAGAAAGGCAGTTCTATTTTTTTGATGCTTCCTTCCTATTACTGGCTGAAAAAATTCTATCTGTACTCAGAAATGCAGACTTTTAATTATAAAGCAGGCCCATTGAAAATACAGGTGATTATGATCTTCTAACAGCGACAGCATCACTTATGCTAAATGAGTAAATGCTCGAGTTTCTTAGGAACCCACTCAATTACACCAGCAGTTCAAATTGTATTACTACCATGTGCAAAAATTCAACCCTCCCCCAAAAAAAGGTTAAAAAAATTTCCTACCTTGAGTCTGTTTCTTGTTCACCGCATTATCAGCTTTATGCCTTTTCTAAATTAAAAATGCAGAGTGGTTAAAGACTTCTGTTGCTAAGATAAAGCCTTCATACTTCTAATAAAAAAACCCCATCTATTAGCCCCTCCCACTCATCTATTCAATAAACCATGTAAAATTTAAACAGGACTATTAATTACTCACATAGTTATGAACAACAGGAAAGACACATCCATCTCCAGGCTAATTGCATTGCACTAAAATATTCTTTCATGTGGGCAATCTCTATCTGGACACGTTCCTTACGTAAGGAACTGGTGCATTGCAACACCGTAACTTTGCCCTTTCCTGCAATTGCGAGACGATTCTACCACAGCAAAGATCATGGAACAATTCTTCATGTAAATGTCTCATATCTGAAGTCAGGCAATGACTGTGTAAGCATAATGACTGCACTTCTACAAAGCTGCCTCCAGATGTCAACAACAGGAACAAACAGACAATCAACAGCACCCCTCCACTCCCACACAGGCGATGATGCCCCTCAGTTTTAATACAGCTGTGGGACGTCTTTTGACAGTAATCATTTGATATACCGATTAATAACCAGTATTTTCAAGGTATGACCAAACTCAGCTACAAAAAGATTAGGAGAGTACTAGTTTAAACACACTATTTAGGACTCACGAACTCAGTTTTTCCTGAGCAGGAACATGTTTTAGAAAATTAATTTAAATAGAATTAACCAGTTTAGGTACACTTTTTAAAGAGATGTTCGGAATTCATGCCTTTGTGATGCAAACAAAATCAGAAGCAATCTTGTACAAGGAAAAAAAATAGGTCAAGATATTTGAGTGATTTATTACCAATAAAATGTTGATTTGACTCTGAGCTAGCAGCTCTTATAAGGCTACCTTTTAAATTTGCAAAATTGACTTTTTTTTACTAGATTTTAACAGATTACCAGGAGATTCTCCTTTCATAAAGATGGCTGACTGTACAGATAAATAACCTCTGATCAAAGGAAAAGCATAGCTTGACCAAAGCAGGTGTCTATTTGCCCACAGGGTGAATCTCCTCCATTTTGAAAAGGTTAATGTCCAGTGCTATCTGAGGAATGATGGGTGAAAATCATTGGAAACAGCTGACAATCTAACCATGTCACAAATCTTGCTAGCACCTTTGAAGTACATATGGAAAACACATGCTGTTCATGAATAATATCTTCTGCTAACATCCTTCTCTTCTCCGTATTTCATTCCAGAAAAAGAAACATTTGGTTGTCAAGCTAAAAGTATTATTTTGACAAGTGTATTTGTTGATATCAATACAAGGTTCTCATCCAAAAGCTTTAATATTAGATGAAGATTATGATTCCTGGAGATCCTAGATATTTCACTATGTAAAAAACCTGAGACATAATGATAATTAATGGTTAAGGGAATACACGAGTAGTTTACTATGCAGAAAGTGGTCAGCTTTCTCAGCAAAAACCAGTACCGCTCTATTGGTTTTAGGCATCTCTGTAGCATTTTGTAATGAGAACTTTATTTAGCTGGTATATTCAAAACTCTCTATACCTAATCCCTGTCCTTCTCCCCTGCCACGGCGAACTGTACACTTCAAGTTACAAAGAGCAAATGGTAGAAATAAATAACAAAAAAAAGCAACTGGATGAGATAATTTTAAAAAGAACACTTTGTACAGTAGCAGAAGACTCAGTTTTATATTTGCCTAGACACTGACAGATGGTGTAAGTCTGTAAGCATTAACAGCAGAATGGTTAAAAATATCTAAAAGAACATGAATTGATTTTATGGCTTTTTTTCAAAAGGGGTTTTGTTTATGTAAAGAGAAAGCAACAAAGGCATTTAAGGGGAAGTTGACTGTAAGGCAGCAAAAACTAGAAATGCCAAATAGAAGAAAAATATTTAATGGAAACTTCATTGTGTCATGCCGGACCACTTAACTCTGTGACCCAGGAGCTTTATACAACCTAGGGAATCTGTATCTTGCCTACCATTCATTCACAGAGGTAACTGAGGAGAAAACCAAGTTGACTGTATCAATAAAGGCAGGACGTGACCAGCCACTCTCCATTCCAAACCTCCTTTGCAGCTCAACACTCTTCCTCTTGGTCATGTTTCTGCATATACATAGTAATTCTGCTCAAACATAATAAATCTGATTTTCCCAGGCACCTTACAATTTGTGTGCAAGGGAAGACTACACTACCTGCAACCCCTTCCAAAACTCAAAGAGAAGAGCCCACAAACAGAAATTCTGCTCTAGTGGACAAGACATTCTGCTGTATCATGACATATCTAATGTCTTGTCCTTCTCATACACTCCTGCAGAACTAAAATAAAACAAAAGCAGATAAAGAAATTCTTAGCATCTAGAATCATTTAGTAAATAATTAAGATTAATTTAATTCCTTACATACAAAAGGCATCAATTAAAAGACTCAATTATTTTAAGCAAGTTAGAGAGACAGGTTTCTATCATAGGCATTTAGTGAAGAGAAGGCAAGAAGGTACTCAGAAAACCCCAACATCTTTTCTACGAACTGAAACAGAGACTGAAATGCCTTTCTTTCCCTCAAAATAAAATAAATCAGAATGAACGCTTCTGCGTTGACAATGTCACAGCTCTTTTAAAATTTTCCTTCAATGCAAGAAGAAAGCAAAACAACCACTACCACAGACTGACTGGAAAGAGCCTAGCAAAGCCTGGAAAAGATGGAGGCACTGCCTAACAAGGACCAATTCTATGTCTGTTCCTGGCCATCAGGAGTCAGCAGATCACACTTAGCAACAAGAAAATTCTAGCATTTAGGAAATGATAACAGGAAATTGCACTGGACTGGAGCAACAGGAATAAAACCTGAAAAGGCCTATTCCCCATGCTGTCTAAAAAACCATGAAAAATCACAACAGTGAAACTAAGGATTTTATATATGTGACATTAGAAATAAAGAGGTATATCAAATGCTTGGACATGGATTTGACAACTGGGAAACATTTTAATAACACTGTAACATTATAAATGAAAAATATGATAGCTATTTACAAAATATTGCTATTAAATACTTACAATATCCTCTATTATCTCCTTCACTGCAGCTACAGCTAAAATAAATAAGAGAGGAACCAATGTTGTGTAGCGGCCTGTTGGTGACACATCTGGTATTTGCTATTAAAAAAAAGGAAAAAAAAATATTTTGCATTGCTGGTTGAAAACATTTTTAATACAAGAAACAGTACTTTCTGTGCAAATAAAGACAAGTGAATTCACTTTTTACACATGGTTAATTATTTCCAAGAGACCTTTATAGCCTTCAATTCAAAAGCAGCTGATCCAATAAAAGAACATTTGCATTTTAAGCAGTGTGTTCAGTTGTACTGTTTCCAGAGGTTTTAGCGTTTGCAGAATATTCACCTTTCTTTTCTGCATTTCAAATTGAATTAAAATACATATTTATAAAATATAACTAAACTTTCCAATTTAGATTTTTGTTAGAGTAGACACTAGTCCAAGGTGTTTTTGTTTCTTTACAGTCTTAATCTTTTAAGAGATATTTTTAATCATACGAGATGTTAATTGATAAATTTCAAATAGCTGCCAGACTACTGTAAAAAACCTCCATTCTTGCTAACCAGGTACAGGCACAGATGATGCAAGCAAACATGTATGTAAAATAAATGGTGAGAAAATGCAGCTGCTTATGTGATATACATGGATAGTTATCTGTAATTATCTTTATATTGACTAGAGCTCTTAATGGCAAGACTGATAGCTGAAAGGACTGCTGCCTTAACAGACTTATTATAGGTAATGCAGTGTGATGACAATGAGAACTCTGCAAGAAAAGAGTACACTAACTAGTGGTGTCCCAAAATGGTTAAAAGAGATCCTCAATTTATCATAAAACGTTCTGAAGAACAGCCAATGTTACTTATGAGTTACATATTCTTTTTGCTACCACCATACTGCGCTTCTGAAAGAAAACAGGATGTTTTAATATGTGTCTTGTAAGACCAATATAGATCTGTCTTCCAGGTTACTGTAGAAGCTTTTTAAGGAATTAACACAGTTCAGTACTTTATTTATCATCAGCTAATGCATTGAAAGAATAGTATACAAAAACTCTACAATGTTTTCAACTTGAACTATCACGAAACTAAAATATAGATGTGGAAAAATGTTATGTATTTCAAAAAAAGTCTCAGCAAGCTGGGCCACGGATTTCACGTTACAAACGTATCTAATGAAGGTAGAGTGGTGATACGTGCTTCCTTCCTAACAAGTACATTAATTAGCTGGTTTACAGGAAACAGTTGCTGTAGTATTGGACTCCATCACTGGTTTTGTTTGTCCAGGCTCAATTTCAATCTTTATCTCTAAAAGTAAATAACCACTTCCCCTCAGCTGCAATTCCTATCCCTCAAAAGAACTTACAGGAATAAAGTTCATAGAGTTCAGGTTTTTAGACAGTACCCTCTAGAAGAAATGACAACTACAGGTAACAGTTTTCTGTATATGCCAGATATTTTAAAATAGAATTTTCTTTTTACAAGTCTTTTTGACCCAACAGAATTTCAGCTATACTTTTTATAGAAAAATCTTTGTGTACATTTTGTTTTCTTCAAGGAGCAAGAACACCACAAACCCAAGCATTTTATTAAAGATATGTCTACATGATGCAGCTGTTCTGATAGGCCAGCTAGCTTGGAAAGAACAGTACAGCAACCTCAAGGAGCTCAGTATCTATGTCTAAACATAAGTAGTCTCTTAGCAAGTTTAAAACATTAGAATCTTATTGTTGATCTTACCTGAAGCAATGCAATAAAAAGAAAAAATGCATTAGCAGCTCTTCTGAACTGGGAATAAAGGAACCTTGGCAGGAATGTGATTATGTTGTACTTTGCAGTGCTGAGAGGAAGAGATAAAAACACATGCTATTATAACAGTACAAAAAATTCTTCACACGTATTGTTTCCCTCTCAGTTATACAAGCTTTCAAACGAAAAGGTTTGCTTTTTGATTCTAAACTGATAAATACTGGATATTAAGTGTGCTTTTGCTAGGCTGGAAGAAGAGAGTAAAATTTATCCTAGCAAAACAATCTCTGCTAAGCCATCATCACAATATGTTGGAGCTCCCAGCTCTCTGTCAGCCTTTTACATCTGTTTAAGAACAGACCATCACCACCTAAGGTTCTAAAACAATATATGTGAAAACAAGCATGCTAAAAACTTTTAAGCAAAAGACTTGTAAGAATACTTTAACTTCTTTTAAAGTCATATTTACTCTGACCTTACATAAAGCAGTCAATATAAGGGGGAATGAATGTATCCTGCAAAAGACCTCTACTCTGTAACCTCGTAAAAGACAGAAGGACAAGTTGTATACACCAAGAAATAGCATATAAAGTTTCTCAAGGTCATGGAAAATCTCACCACATTATTCTCAATGTCTACAAAATTTCTGCACATTATCAAAGGTACATTCAGAAAACACAGCTACTTGGGACAGAGTTATCTTTGCCGCTCGTTTCCATTCAATTTTAACAACAGAAGTGAGGATGTTATCAGGTCTAAACACACATACTTATGAGTATTTACTGTATGACTTAAAATTCATCAAAAGCAAACAAAAAACCCTAGCATAAACCATCAACAAAGTCCTTAAAGCCTGAATCTGAAACCTAGTCTCATAGGCAACCACAGCATCTTTGTAACTGGCTGACTGAAAAAGCCGTGTGTTTCCAAAGCACAAACAATGCTGTGCTCAAGTGCAGTACATCTGCATCAGCATTCAGCTGTCAGGAATAGGCTCAAAGATGAACTGAACTGAAACCTGAAGAACAAATCCATACTCTAGGGACATACTGATGGGTATAGCTCTAAAGCAGCTGTACCTTCCCCACTCCATTCTTAAAAATTCAGGTCAGGTTTGGAACTGAAACAGCTTACTTGTCTCCTCATTTCATTTCATTCCTTCCTCCAGTGTCTAAGACTGTCATTGGTGGCCAGTGGAAATGACAGAAGTAGAATAAATTAAACCATTTCAATTTTGCTATTCAGCATGTAATAGTACTTTTGTTAATACCTGACATGATTATTGCAGAATTTAGTTAGCTGGGGCTGATTGATGAATATAGTTCTCACTTCCTCTTGATCAGCTAGGGAAGTTTTCTCTGAAACATCCTCTGTCTTCTCATAGCCTGTAAAAACACAGCATGATTTTCCATATAAGTGTATTTACTTACACAAGATTCAAGGCACATCACGAGACAAAAAGGACACTTATTGTGAATGCGAACTCAATGTATTTGCATTTCTCACAAGTAAGGACAAAACAAAAAATGTCTTTTTTATATAGTCAAGATGTTAAGTAAAAATCTACACTCCCCACAGACCATCATTACCTTGCAAAGATCGCTGAGAGTGGCCTAACAGTGACACCTGCCAGCTCCCTCTGCACTGGTGATTGCATCTTATTAGATTGCATGGACTCTTGTATTGCCAGTTTGTTTAACCGTACCCTAAACTGATCCTTCTCCACCAAGGTAAGTCTTTTTTGTTTTGGACTTTCAAACTGGTATCAGGAACCTGTGGTTCCTGAAGGCTGATCTTATTGGTAGAGACTAAAGGGGAGAAGACAGTGCTTACTGCATCCTATTCTGTCTTTTGTTTCCAGGTTCACTGTGGCACGCAGCCTAGAAGCACCACAGTCATCACCTTCCCGCTGTTACATATGAAGGACAACAAGAATGGTGTCTACAAGCCACTCACCAGGTTAAACCCCAGGTAGGCTGTGACTTTGCCAGCTAAACCCATCTCTACTCCTCTACAGCCACATGTTGCTGCTTTGACCTCTTGTACGTTCCCCTTTTTACAGGTAAGCTTTGTCAGGGACTCCTTGCTAATTCACAGAATCATAGAATGGTTTGGGTTGGAAGGAACCTTAGAGATCATGTAGTTCCAACCCACCTGTCATGGGCAGGGAACCTTCCAGTCAATCAGGTTTCTCAGAACATCACCAAGGTCTTGAACATTTCCAGCAATAGGGAGTCCACAATCTCTCCAGGCTACCTGTTCAATGCCTTATCATCCTTACAGTAACATTTTTGTCCTAATACCTAATCTAAACCTATCCTCCTGCAGCTTAAAATCATTCCCCCTTATCCTATCACTGCATGCCCTTGTGAAAACTTCCTCTATAACCTTCCTGCAGGCCTCCCTTAGACACTGAAAGGCTGCTAGAAGGTCTCCTCCAAGCCTTCTCTTCTTCAGGCTGAACTGTCTCGGCCTGTCTTCGTACATGTGTTCCAGTCCTCTGATTAACTTACTGGCCCTCTTCTGGATTTGTTCCAACAAGTCCCTGTCATTCTTAGGCTGGGGGCCCTAGGGTTGGATTCAGTACTCCAGGTGGGGTCTCACAAGAGCAGAGAAAGTGAACAGAAGCACCTTTCTTGACTTGCTGGTCATGCCTCCTTTGATGCAGCCCAGGATGCAGCTGGCCTTCAGGGCTCCAAACGCACAATGTCAAATCCTGTTGAGCTTCTCGTACACCAACACCCCAAGTCCTTCTCCTCAGGGCTGCCGTCAGTCCACTCTCCACCCAACCTGTATTTGTGCTTCGGATTGCCCTGACTCAGGTGTAGGACCTTGCACTTGGCCTTGTTGAACTTCATGAGGTTCACACAGGCCCACCTCCAAAGATGGTCAAGATGCCTCTGGATGACATCCCTTCCCTCCAGCATGTCATCCACATCACACAGCTTGGCATTGTTAGCGAATTTGCTGAGTGGCCACTCAATCCCACTGTCCAAATCACTGACAAAGATGTTAAAAAAAGTGTCAGTTGCCACACTGACCCTTCAGGACAGACACTTGTCACCGTTTTCCACTGAGCCGTTGACTGCAATTCTTGGAATGCAACCATTTAGCCACTTTTTTATCCACTGTGTGGTCTATCCACCAAATCCATGTGTCTCTAGAGACAAGGATATTGTGTGGGACAGTGTCAAATGTCTTGCTTCATCCAGACCTTCTGCCAGCTTGGCTTGATTTTGTGCTCATTGTGATGGACCAATCTTGAGCTGGAGGGATGTGATCACTGGAAGCCAAGGCCATTAAGCTGGTTCATCTTAGTTGGTTGTTCTCAGTGGTTAATGAGATACCATTCCTTCAATTACTCTAGGTTTTCTTTGTGAATCTAGCCAGATTATTCAGAGAGAACTGGCATCAGCATATTCTTCATTTAGTGTGTGATTAACTTGAAATAGTTTTATTAGACTCACTGATATTCCCAGCATCTGGCTCCACTAGTCACCTAAAGTTGAACTTTCTGTATATTCTTCTATGGACTGTGTGGAATCTTGAGCCAGCCTGCATCCCAACTTTCATCTATAAAAGGGGACACCAGTGCATTCTTCTCTCTCAAGGCTTTTCACTAATATTTTGTCAACCAGTCAGCCACTACATTGCTGACAACAGGCCTAAGCAGTCTTCAGGCTGGGGCTTGTAAAGTACCAAAAAGTATAGCATATATCAATTACCATAAAGTTTTAACATGATAACAATAATCTGTGTGTATAATCTGTAGCTGCTTGTTAAATATACATTGTTCATTCTGCATGAGAATCAGACACTGAAAACCCCTATGTTATAAAGCAACCGAATACATCAGAATGTATAGCATGTCAAGAATAATTAGGGCTGTACATGAAAACTTAATGCTTATTTCTAGCACATTCTATAAATGCTTGCAAATGTATTAGGCAAAATCCAAGCCATTCTCCAGTACACTGGCCCAGCATACTGCCTCTTACCTATTCAAAATACATTTTGGACACTACTTTGCAAGGTCAAGTCTCCACACACTGAGAAAAGGCTCAGCAGAAGCTTTTAATTTCACCCCATTTGCCATTCATAATTCACAGACTCTATTATGACACAGGAAATCCCCACTACTATATTCATCCTCTGCAATTTCTCTATTTCTTTCCTCACCCAATGAAAGGCATGCACATTCAAATATCAGTACTTAGTTCAAGAAATCTCTTCAGAGGAAGGGCAGCCAGCATAACAGACTGGCCCACCTTAACAGGTGCTGACAAAATACTCCTCAAGGAACCACATAGGCTCATTTGGAAGCTTAACCCAGCAAAAACCCAACATCTTCAATAACAACAAATTGCAAATACATAAATAACCAATGAAACAAACAAATACAGCCCTCAAAACAATTAGAGCTTCTTTCAACATGAACAGCCATTGAAGACCATATTTTGATTCCAACAAGAAATTCGGAAGAAGCGTCTCTCTTCAAACACACAGTATTTGCAGGGACTCTTCCTAAATCAGTCTTGATTTAAAAGTTTCTACATTAGTAAAACAACAATTCCACATCCCTAATTTTTCCTTTAGGTAGGGCAGTTTAAGACTTTCAGCTTTCATTCCCTAAGCCAGTTTCCTTTTGATTACAGGAATGGGACAATGTTACATATGTATATACTGCAATATGGAAATAAAGGGAAGGAAAAGAAGACCCTCAACCAAATTGCCAGAAAGATTTTAATAAACTCCTCTTAATCATTAAAAAAAATCTTTTTTTATGCTCTAAGTAGAGGTTTCAAAACCTTTGAAAGCTAATGCTGTAGCCAAGAATTTCTTTTACAACTAAATGCTGTGGTTTAACCTGGCAGGCAGCTAACAACACACAATCACTCACTTGCCTGCCCCAAGTGCTGGGGCAGAGAATCAGAAAAACGGTAAAACTCATGGGCTGAGATATAAATGGTTTAATAGGACTGAAAAAGAACGGAAAATAATGATAAAATAATATACAAAGCAAGTAATGCACAATTGCTCACCAACTGCAGACCAATGTCGATCCAGTACCTGAGCTGCAGGCTGCCAGCCCTCTGCCAACTCTCCCCAGTTCTGTTGTTCAGCAAAATGCCAAAAGGTCTGGGATATCCCTTTGGTCAGCTGGGAGGCAGCTGCCTGGCGATGTCCCCTCCCTAATTGTTGTGAACTCCCAGCCTCCTCTCTAGCAAGGTAGTATGAGATGCTGACAAGTCCTTGATTTAGTGTAAGTGCTGCTCAGAAACAACTGAAATATCAGTGTGTTATCAACATTATCCTCATCTTCATTCTATTATCCTCATAGATCCAAAACACAGCATTGTATCAGCTGCTAGGAAGAAAATTAAGTATATCCCAGCCTAAGCCAGAACAGTCTGTTTGCTAGCTCATATTTTTGGAGCATGTGGCATAGTTCAAAGATGGAATCACTATGATAAAGAAGATGTCTTCAGAATTATTTGTTGCAAAGCCATGACAGACCTTCCATGACAGAAGAGGCACTGGGAATGTGCCCCATCAGTCTGTCCTTCTGAGAAGTCAGAGCACAGAAGGGAATTTAAATGACCTACTATAACCTGCTAGTACCACTGACATGGTCAAACCTGTTTGGAACTAAACCAAGTTTTTTCCCTATTGTGAAGCACTGGGGTTGAAACACACCCGGCAGAAATAAACCCCAGACACAAGTAACTGTAACAATCACTAAATCTGGTATAATGTTATATAGTCCTAAAGACCTTAAGTAGAAATCCTAAGGACATATTAGGCACTACAAAACCCAATAGGTCTGCTGAAGACAATCTGATGACCCCCACAGAATTTCAAAATACATTCCTTCTTCATGTGAAAGTCATCTCATCTCACCCAAGTTCAGCTTCACCTAGATTTTGTACAGGTATTTACCTTCACCAACAAGAACTAGTTATTACCTATTAGTTTTGGTAGGCAGCATCATGGTACTTCAACTCTTTACCCTTTCTCAATGACCTAATATAGTTCACTGAACTCCACCAACACACAGAGGAAAAGGATTAATGCTTCAATCTCAGAGACCCCTATTAAGACCTGCGAAGAACAATTCCACTCTCCCAGAACCTCTCAAAAGAAATAGAATTATTTGAATGATTCAATTTCATATTATTTAATAGATGCATATATTAACTGTGAAGCTATATATAACTAAAATAACCACAGTTAGTTACTGTATTTAATAAAGCTTTATGTAGGCCACACTACTCAAAGATTCCCCATGTGTTTTACAATTGCAGAATACATGACACCAATTTCTTAAATTTGTTTAAGAGAGCCAGATCTTCTGTGCTGTGAGTGAGACTATTGATGCACATATCCCTTCAGAATGGTAAGCAGCACCTGTCCCTTGCAATAGGATAATGGACACAAAAATCTCTTTAAATATGATTATAAGCATGCCTGGTTATCCTTCATCAACCATGAAAATCTTGAAGAGGTCTGGAAGAATGGAACAAAAATCATTAGTTCTTTGTTGCTCAAATTCTTTTTTCTATGCAGGCAACATGTTGGCTTACAGACCTTAAAACACCTACTATTTTTGTTTTGTAATAATTTACAGACTGTAGTGTCAATTCTTCTGTGCAGCTGTTGACCACTTCTTGGGAATGATACATGTGCACAATCATTCTGACAGTTCTGATTCAGTTTGTTTTATCTGAGTGCAACAGTTGAATTTTTTTTTCTAATAACATTATCATTATCTCTTCATATGAGATAGAGAGAGAGAGCATAGTTCTTTCTGAGATAGTGTCCAAGACATTTCAGCCTGGTAAGGTAGTTCACGATCCATGGAAAAGGTCTCTGAAGCAGAAATTAGTTGCTGCAGTGACAGGAGAGAAAAGTGAGTTTTTAAACCCAAAGATACAATACAAAATTTCTAAAATAAGGAAAGTAATACTGTCAGACCCCCATAAGTCTTAGGCTAAGGAATGGCCCACACCATGACAGATGTGATAGAAGCTGTTTGTTTGTGATTACAGTATTACTAGTGTTCCAAGAACAGAGGGACCTCGCCAGTAACAACTGCACTGGGGGTAAGACTTTGGTGGAGTTCTCTGAAAGCAGCCTTATCATCTCTTGGCATAGTGCTTATCTAAGAGACTTGGGTGGTTGCCAGAACTAGGGTTTGACAGCTCCTTCATGTCCCTGTCAAATACTGGGACCCACATGGCAGGGTGCTGGAGTTCTCTGTTTTAGAAAACAGTAGCATCTACAAAGAGCTGTTTAGAAATGCCAACTATGTAGTCTAAATGTATGGACTAACTGGACTTGGAAGCTCTCATCTCAAAAAGAAGAAAAAAAAAGAGACTAATTGATTTTGGTTTCATTGTGAATCAAATCTAAACAATGATTAAATATAGATCAAATTAATTAGTCAGTGTCACATTAATATAAGACTAAGAAAACAGTAACATTTCAAAATTGTTAAAGTAGTACTATATATATAGTAAAGTACAATATGAATCATACAGAATCAACTTGACTGGTGCCACAAAAAAGCTATCATGTCATTTTGCAAAAGTTAAGTTTTTTAAAAGATGTTTTATACCTATTGTCAGTCCTAAAGAAAGTGGTTCTGGTAAGCTTCTTAAACCCAGTATTTAACTACTTCACAGTCATTCAACCTTGAAAAATAAACCAGACTTTTTTTTTTTTTTTTTTTTTTTACTGCAATTGTAATTGTAGTAAAAGGAAATTGTAAATCTTAGATAGCCACTTACCTTTAGGTAACAACACCACATTTATTCAGTTAATAACCATTAAGAGTTCTGTAACTAGGTAATTTTAAAGAGAGCATCAATTTTGCCAATTTCTTTATGCAATGCTCAGCTTGCAGTGAAAACCAATTGTCTGGTACAAGGGTAAGCGGAAAAGAACTTAAATTAAGCACTGAAAAATTGGACATTTAACTAGTCTCATTATGTGCATCTACTAATCACTGCGAGTATATAGGACTGCTGCTGTGATTGTAAACACGTTTCAGAAACGATCCTGAAAGGATGCACTTTCTCCCTTTCTTCTTAGAAAGATACATTCTTCTATTTCTTTGTCACTAACATTTCCTAGGCAGAGGCAGAGCCAGACCTCCTACAAACCTATTTTTGGTGGAGGCAAGCATACAACATGGTAAAACTGGAAGATAACATCAATCTAACAGCCCACTTCTAATCTATGTTTCTTTGTGCTTTTCCTCGCACAAAGATTAAATAAAATATTCTTTGTTGGGGAGAAGGAAGAAAGATAGAGAGGAAGTTTCTGCCTCCCTATACCAAGCAAAGCAAAACAAAACAAAACAAATCAACTGGATATATGGTTTAAGCAAGGAAACTTTCAGACAACGGGATAAATCCTGCATACCTGCCTAAACATTTGTTATGCTATTACCGGGACACTGTTATTGTAACCTACAGCAACCAAAAATCACAGGCTATCCCAACATACCGCTGATTTGAGGTCGACGATTTCAAATTTTACTTTTGCATGCAATAAATCTTATAGTAATGTAATTCCGCTGCAGTGATTCTTTTCACAAGGCAGCTGTTGGACACAGTATCTGAGGTTAAACAAATCCACTTAGGCACGAGACCTCAGCACTGGCCGAAGCTTCCTGGCACAAGCCCTGTGTCAGAAACGCTTACTCCTGATAATCAGCGCACATGTACATGTTACACACAAAAGAGGGATTCCGGCTTACTCCCGGGCCGAGGACCCCAGGCCATGAGCCCCCGCTGCCGCTTGGGGCCAGCGAGCCGTGCAGCCACACAGCGCGAGGAAAGCGAAACCACCGCTCGCCCTGAAACCAGCGCTGCCGTCGTTGAGGGGCAAAATGCCGCCCGGGGCTCACCGGACAACGACAACCATAAATGCGAGGCCTCCCTGAGAACACCGGCACCGCTCACGCCCCAGGCTGGGGTCGGTGCCGCCGGAGCCCCACCGGGGGCGCACGGCAAGACAGCAGACGGGGCTGAGGAGCGCAGCGGCGGCGCGACACCGACTCCCACCGCCCCCTCTCGGCCAGGCGGCGCAGACCCCGCTGCGGCTCCGCGCCGGAACGCCGGTCGGGCTCCCCCGTCCCTCCCTGCCGGCGTGGAGAAGCGTGTGGCTCTTACCCTCTGCACGGGAGCGGATCTCGGACACCGTCTTCTGCACCGCCGGCATCGCCGGAGCGCTGGCGCGGCCGCCTCGGTCCAACCGCGCGCCCTGCACCTGCCGCGCGCTGGAGCGCGCCCTGCGCCGCCGCGAAGCCCGGGGCGAGGGTGGCGGGTCCCGACGGCGGCGGCTCCTCCGGCAGCCCGAGGCGGCGGCTCCGGCAGCCCGAGGCAGCGCCGCTCCCCGGCTGCGCCTTTCCCCACTGGCGGCGCCGCTGCTCACTGACAGCCGCGGCGCCCGCGCTCCGCACTCGCCGGCCCCCTCCGGAACCTACCAACTCCGCCCCCGCCCTCCGCGCCTCCCTGTCCCGAGGCGTCCCGCCGCCATCTCCTCGTCACCCCGGGCTCGGGCTTGTGGGGTCACTGCGCCTAACCGGGCATCGGCACTACGGCGGTCTGGGTCCCGCCTCTGGAGCGAGCGAACGGCTTCCCATGCGCCCCCCACCCCGTGACGTGGGGGGAATGGAACGCGCCGAGCCCTGGGCCGCTGCCCGGCTCTGGGGGCGGGCGGGGGAAGCCCCGGGCAAGGTCGCCCGCTGTCTCCGGCTGCTACGGCGGGCGGGACCCGGGGGTGCCGAGGCCAGGCGGGGTGAGCGGGGCTCCGCAAGACGTGAGCAGCCCGGTGGCCTGGCCGAGGGGCCCAGGGGCGAAGGGCAGCTGGCCCGGCGGCGAACCGGCAGAACTGCTCAGCCGTGATTATGTGCAGAGCGGACTCCCTCTCTCCATCGCTCTCGTACGCTGCTGAGCGAGGTGTAAATAGAGCGAGGGGCGCGGTGGGGGCCAGGAGGCGTTCATCCGGAGAGGGAATTTGAAACGCTGTTCCATAGCCCGCATTCAAGCAAGGAGAGTGTTGGTGGCACGCTCTGTTTGACAGGCAGCCTTCAAACTCTCGCTCGGCTTTTTATTTTTAATCTCAGTCAGGATGCCGCAGTTTGACAGCCGTGAGTCAGTGTGAATCCAAGCGCTGCTCCTCAGTGGGCTGTTGGAAAGGAGGCCCCAGCCGCAGATGCCTCGGGCGGAAGCAGCAGCAGCAGCAGCACTTTCATTTCGAGTCTGTGAGCGTGACACTGGGGTGACTGCAACAGGCTGAGCAGTGCGCATGCTGACCCTGTGCCTCGGTAAAAAACAGCCACAGTAAAAACAGGATGCAGAAGAAAATAGGAAAGATGATGGGATTTGGAGGCAGCTCTGCTTGGCATAATTATGTCTTGCATCTGTTTCAGTCGAGCGTAAGGCATACTGACTGCCTAGAGGATGATGGAAGTTATGAAATGGAATAAAGCTACTATTGTCTCATAACTCTTGAGAGAATTTGAGGCTGATGTGTCCACTAAAGGCCACCATTGTGTCCTCCAGAAAGTACATAATACAGATTACAGATGCACGATTGCTGCTGTTTTCAGTACAGAGCATACACACCCACTATAAGAAAATAGGAGATATATATAGTGTTTCTTGACAGCAACAGAGTGAATCTTTGATAAAATTGTATAAATTTATCCTCTGTAAATGAATCAAGCAAAATATGTAAATATTGTTGGGGCTTAGGGTTTAGTGATGGACCTGATGGTGTTATATTAATGGCTGGACTCAATGGTCTTAGAGGTCTCCTTCAGCATTAATAATTTTATGATTCTGTGAAGTAGTGTTTCATTCATGGAGGAAAGTGAACTGAGAATTTGTTTTTCTTAAATGCTGAGCTCAGGTATCAGGGAAGAGGAATCCTTTGCTTCAGAGAAGAGTGCATTAGGAAATACTGTGGATTTCTTTCCAGTCTCAGGCCAGAAAACCTGCTCAAGAGTGTCCTTCCAAAGAGGATGCTCTTCTGCATTATCCTATGCAGTAATCTGTATGGGTTGTTTGTGTTTTTGTGGGTTTTGAGTTTTGTTTTTTCTTTTCTGAACCAGAAACAAGGATTGTAGAAAGATGTCTCTTCATCCGTTTTTCTGGTAAAACAAAATGCCTGGAAACAATATGCATTGCTCATCCAGTTTTGAGAAATATTCATTGTGGGTTGGTCAGCCCTGGGCAGTCTTGGCCAGTGCAAATTACTTTCAGCAATAAACAGCTTCTAGTTTTCTGTGAGATTCCATTGAAGCCTGACTGAAGCAGTACTTTAGGGGACTTATATATATATATATATATATATATATATACACACACACACAAACCTCCCAACATAAATAGGGCCCTTTTTTGAAAGACGCTCTTGAGGGGGGTGGGAGTGGTGGTTTGCAATTTCTAGCAGCTTCACTATTGTTAAAAGGCTGCAATGAAAGTGTGAAATTCCCTATAAATCATTATACATGCCAGTCAACATGCATTTCTCCCTAAATTACTGCAGTGCTGATGGCAAATAGGATTGTCACTTAAATCCACATTTGGATGCTGTTTTATGTCTAAACTGGGTTTTTTGGCTGTAATATCCCTGGCAAGTGGTGCTTATTACTGATACCTTTGGGCAGCTGGAAGTGTACCCTCTTGAGAACAGAAGATACTGTAACAGTGCTGCCAAGTGTTATTTAAAATTGTGACTAGTTATTTTACACATAAGGCCACTATCCACCTCACAAAACAGCACAGCAACAAAATTACTAGCTTTATTCTTGGTATACTTTTGTGTACTCATTATTATGAAAGCTTAATAGTCCTTTTTATTATTATATTAAAGAAAAAGCCTTTTTGAAATTATAGAATGAGTATTATTTGAAAGAATGAGTAAGTTTTTTAAAACTTGCCACGAGATAAGAAATTCTCCATTTTGCCAGTTTTTATTTTACAAAGTCTCAGTGATAAGATAAACATGGTTAACCATTTAGTTCCACAACAGACAGGTCATCCAGATGTCATCCAAATGAATGAAACTCAGCCACTATATTTCTTAACAGTCCCCATCCACTTGCAACATTACTCCAGGAGAAGCACAGTAGTGTCTATTTCTTCTACATTTCCCCCACAAGACCTCCCAGCAGAACCAACTGGCCCTTGTATTTATTTCTTTCCTTTGGAAGACAACTGTATGAGCTCCATTCTTTCACCTCTTCTATGTAAGTGGATCTTGTGTTACTCAAGAAGTTTCCTCCTCCACACACTACCCTTCTTGCTTTGCTACAAACAGGTCAGAAAAGGCTTCTGCAGCTTTTTAAGCTGAGAGTATGCTTAGTTTATGCACTTGAAAGTGTGCTCTATATTTAAGGAATCCAATATTTAGCTTTGGATCATCACTTGTTTGGAACATACATGACAGGACTGCAAAACAGAAGCAAGCCAGTCTGCTTTCCAACACAGCTATAAATTAAACAATATGCCTATATCCTGCTTTAAAGATTAGGTGACACTCTTAATTGAGTTTTCTCTTCAATTTCAATGTGCATTTTGAAATATGTGGAAGCTCTGGTGGAA
Organism: Brachypodius melanocephalos; assembly: GCA_013398615.1. Taxonomy (NCBI): domain Eukaryota; kingdom Metazoa; phylum Chordata; class Aves; order Passeriformes; family Pycnonotidae; genus Brachypodius; species Brachypodius melanocephalos. The sequence continues at coordinate 3,212,968 of VZSR01003049.1, forward strand.
CAGGTAGAAATTTATTAGCATTAATTTATTAGCACACGCTACCTTTTGGAACAAAAGATGACAGAAACCTGATTTTTAAAATACATGCAGAAAAATGCATATTAATTGAGAAGAATAAGTTATTTCAAACATAAAAGATCTCGAAATGACAGCTGAAAGGTTGAGCTAGTAAAACAAAATTGTGAAAGGATGCATGTTTATACATATGTCAAAAATATCACCTCCACTATTCCATAGTTTGATGATTTGACTGAGCTATGATGATCCAATCTTATATCCCCATTTCATTTTTAGTGGATTTCAGGGGCAGAGACTACTTAATCCAATTCAGATCTGTTCTTAAAAATAGTATAAACCCTTACTTTATTAGAAAATACAGAAGTTTCCATTCTTTCTGGCATACTAACTATGCACTGTAGTAGCCTACCAGGGTATTACTCTATACTTTTACTTACTATATAAAATGACTGCATATATAAAGCAGGATAAATGAGGTCTGCAGGCTTGACATTTTCACAAACTTGACATATATACAATTTTAGTCTAGTTTTTCCCAGTAGTGTTATTAATTCATATGAATTAATATTTCATATAAATTTTCAGGGTGCAATTTCTCTTTGTGATATATTGACAGAAAACAAGTGGCCAAGTTTCATACAGTAGTGGAAGACCTGTAACTTTTGCTTCTTTTGCTTTTTTGCTTCTTTTGCTTCTTTTTTGCTTCTTTTCCACAGCTTTGTGGAAAAGATTTCTGGTATATGTCTTTTTCTGCTTCATAGGATAGTGCAGCAACTGGAGGTTGTGCAATTAACCTCAAACTCTCATAATTTTGAACCATTACTTTTGCAATTGAATGTATAAGATACTGCAACAGCATGGGAAGTGTCTAATGAAATTTTATAAATAATAACATCTAAAATTGAAAAAAGGTGTGGGGAAGCAACTATTTTAGCTGAGTGTGTAATTTACTAGAAAGCTATGTACAGTATTGCTGAAGACAACTGGTTCTGTGCTCAATTGAACAATAGCATATTTTTTCTTTGTTTTGTTTCTTTGGCCCTCTGAATGGGTAATACACACTTTGTGTACTGATTTTTAAATCCATTGTGCATGTCTAAGCATAAACTTCTGCTAACTATTCTCTAAGCAGATCAGATTAAGTGCTTTAAAATTCTTCCTGAAACCATTAAAATGGTAATAAGTTCTATTTACAAAATTACATGTTAACTCGTTATTTTCTAAACTTTGCAATTTCTCATGTTAGGTTTTTAATCTTCTCAGATAAATATATCTCCAAAGCAAATTTTTAATAAATATTTGAATTTCTTTGCTGATATTTCAAATATTTCTAGAGAAATTCCTGACAGTTATTTTGATGGTTTAACAGAAAACAGCAAATCTTATGCATTATAGAATGTGTTTTGTACAAGCCAGTGTAAATTTATATTGAGTGTATCTTTTATGATTATGAAATACAGAACTTCTCCTTCCCTGAGGCAAGACATGTTAATAAAAGAAACCTCAACCCCCTGAATTGGATATTTGGACATATAGAACATGCCACAATACGCATTAAATAACTCAATCTCTCGGCTGATTTATAGAAACCTACGAAGGCTTTCCTGTTAATTTCTCCCTCAGCTGCTGTAGCAGTGCCTGAGTGCATAAAAAAATCATAGGAAAGCAAGAAGACCCCAGACAAACAGAAACAAAGCAGATCCAGAGTGTAACAAATAGGCATTACATCTGTATATCATGTTCTTTGTAGATCAAACTCCATACCTGAGCCTAAAGATCTTTAAAGCCAATCTCATGGTTGCTTGCAACAGAAGTCTGCAAGAACATATTCTCTGGTGTGCATCCTGTAACACTGTGTGGCAGCATCATTTGGCCCACATCAGACCTGCAAGTTCCTGAAAAGTTAAGTTCTTACATGCTAAAAGGAGTTGTGGTAGTTGGAAGCAGTCAATCTATAGGTGAATAATGCCAGCTCTATTACAGTGAGGTCCTGGCCTCAGTAATGCTAAGAACAGTGCTTAGCCTTTCAGAGGAAACAGAATCACAGAAGCAGAGAATAAGTTGAGTTGGAAGGGACCCACAAGGATCACTGAGTCTAGTGTCTGGCCCTCCCCCTGCAAGAGTCACTCCATGTGCCTGAGAGCATTGTCGAAATGCTTCTTGAACTCTGTCAGGCTTGGTGCTGTGACCACTTTTCTGGGAAGTCCATTCCAGTGCCCAATGAAACACTTTTTTCCAATATCCAACATAAATCCCCCCTGACACAGCTTCAGGCCATTCCGTTGGGTTCTGTCACTGGGCACCACAGGGAAGCGAGCAATGTCTGTCCTTCCTCTTCCCTTCAAAAGGAAGTTGTAACTGCAATGAGGTTTTGTGGATGCTGACAGGTCAGAGAAAGAGACTTTCAAATATCAGGCAGTCAGTGGGAAAGTTAGTCATATAACTTTCCCACACTGGGCTGTGACTGTGAGAAGGAATTAAAACAATCTTTACAGCTGGTATTTTGAACTAGCTGTTTGCTTGCAAGGTGCTTGCAAAAGATGTTGTTCCTGAGTAGCCTATAAGGAAAGGTGTTGGTTTGAGGACCAATCATATTTTGGTTCTCTCGGGACTGTTTATAAATAAAGTATGTGATGTTAATAAAGGATTCGCATTCTGCCATGAAGACCTTGGAGTCTTGTATCATTATTCCAGCCATCCCGAATATAATAACGGTAAGATTTCCCATCAGTCTCCTCCAGGCTAAACAGGCCAAGTCACCTCAGCTGCTCCTCATGTGGCTTCTGCTCAAGGCCCTTCACAATCTTTCTTGCCCTCCTTTGGATACTCCCTATTTTTTTTAAATCTTTCTTGTGTTGACCAAAACTGAACACAGGACTTGAGGTGAGGCTGCCCCAGTGCAGAGCAGGTGGGACAATCTCCTCCCTTGCCAGCCTGACCATGCTGTTCCTGATGCCCCCCAGGACAGGGTTGTCCCTCCTGGCTGCCAGGGCACTGCTGACTCATGTTCAGCTTTCTGTTGACCAGGATCCCAGGCCCCTTTCTGTGGTACTGCTTTCCAGCATCTCATTCCCCAGTCTGTCTGTACATCCAGGGTTGGCCTATTCCAGTTGCAGAGTCTGGCACTCTCCGTATTGAGCTTCATTTGCCTGGTGATAACCCTGTCAATACTTCAGAAAGGTGGGTGATTGCCCAATCTGTCAAGGTCTTTCTGCAGGTCTTCAAGACCATGAAAGGCTGGGCTGAAATGATCATCATCTTGGGCTTCCATGGTCTGAAGACATATATGTGTGTATGTCCACAGTAGAAACAGTTTCTTACAGGACTGCCAGTTCCTATCTGCTGGACCCACAGCACCTTGTCATTCTATAACCAGTAATCTGGATAAACAGGAAGAGCAGTCATACAAAAGCAGGCAGTTAAAGGGGAACATGAAAGTCAAGGTCTGTATGTGACTCTCTTGATAGTCAGTCACAGCTGTAGAAAATAAGAGGAAATTCATCATGCCTGGAAAAAAAAAAACAAAAACCAACAAACCAACCATGCAAAGATTCAAACTCTTGCCAGACTACTTGGCCTTACAGTGGGTTCAAGGCTATTGTAATATTCTGTAGGCATTCCTTGATGTTTGTGAAGCTGTGGCAAACACACAGATACTTACTGCTCAGCAGATAGAAACTGAAACAGTCACGCTGATGGTTTGGGTACAGTGTCGTGGTGACCAGATTTATCCACAAGGAAGGTGGCACAGGAGCAAGCACTGTTGACACATAAAGAAAATGGATCAGGGAGAGTGTGGCCAGCCAGATGGCCTCTTTGTGGCTGATCACATGCTTATGCAAATACTAGATTAAAACCACAGAAGAGAAACAAAATGCAGATGTTTATATTAGATTGATTTCTCCTGTGTGGGCAAATAATATAAGAAAATCTGAAAGAGTAATGACTGGTGGCACACACAGGTCTTAATTGCACAGCATGACCATTTGATTCTGCTGTTCAGTGATTACTTTCACTTTAAGAAAGCAGTGCAAATTAAATTTATATAATTTTACATTGACAAAAATAGTAGATTTTACTGCTGTTTCCCTCCATTTTATGCTGGCTTTAACACTTCCAATTTTAAAGATATTATGACACTGCGTATGGTACAACTGGATGGTGAGGAAGGCTGCTGAAGTTTAAATTGAAAACAGCTGGGATACTTTTCCAAAAACATGTTAAAATACTTGTATCCAGTTAGATACATGTTGTGGGGAGAACAAGGAGGGGGAATAAGGAGAACCTCTATCAAAATAAATGCTTTCATTTTTGCAAGCAATCAGTTACAGACAGCTCTGATAAGAGATTTAAGTGTCTATCCTAGTATCTAGCCAGAGATAGCTAAGAGCTATGATAGCAGGCATATTCAAATATAAGTAAAGGAAATCATAAACCAAAACTTCATTATCAATCTGCAATCCACTCATAAAAAATCTATTAAACAAGGCAATATAGTGCATGAGCCAGCTTCGTGGTTTGAGGAGAGTGAGCAGGTGTCACTCTCTGTAGTAGTAGGGCAGTACAATAGGCACTGCCTGTAGTGCCCTCCTGCAGCGCAGCAGATTTGAGGTTGGAAACGGATCTCTGTGCCTTCTTGTCTCTTCCTGATTTCACTGCATCCAAATATGAGCAGCCAGCCTTTTGGGAGAGAGAAAATGGTGTGGTGAGGGACTCCTATGTCAAATATTAACTGATCATTTATTTGAGAAGCTGCAAAACCTTTGCAGATGTGCAGCTGATCTGCCTAACTGTGAGAGGAACATCTTATGACATTGCTCAGAAGAGGCTGAGAATAAAGTCAACTTGAAATTGGGCGAGTCATGACTCCAAACATCTGAGCTTGCAGATTCTCAGTGCAGGCAGTATTTGACAGCCAAATCTCTGAAGGTTACACCATTTGCTGGGACATGAAGGACAGACCAGGATTCCCCTTGGTACTAGCTCTTCACAGTGTCTTTCCCAGATCAGGAGGGAATGTACTAGATTAGCAGTGAACAACTAAAAAAATTAAACTTCCTGTGTTTTTCAGTGTCACTTTTGGAGACGATTGCATCCCAAGGAGGATGAGGTGTGATTGCAGCACTGAGGACTGGAGTCAGGAAATAGTTGTAGGTAGGGAAGGTAGGACTAATGGAACATTGTACAAGCAAAGGAAGAGAGAGAAGTTAAAATAATGGATATAGTGTCTTAAGCTATCCAAGTACACCTCTTTTGGGGCTTCAAGAAGCTCATGCTTTCTACACACATGGGCAAACGTCTGGTGTTTGACACTGGGCTGGGTACGTGTCCTAGTATTTGGTTAAGAGCTTCAGCTCTCAGTCTGTGGGTAATAATCAAATATCCAACTCTTATGACAGGTAAGATTTGAAACTCAGGAATGTCAGAATAATTATGATGTTTATGGCACACCTCTTCAAGTCAATCCAGGAGAATGTTAGTCTGCCTGTAAAAGAGTAACTTTGACATTAAAGATGTCAGATGGTTTTAGATTGAAATCAAATAATTTTAATGAAAACTGAAAATAACCTGCATGATGATTTTTTTATCTTTGGCTCTAGAATGCCTTTAAAAATCTAGGAAGTTTTACTGTGAGTGTTACAGAGTCAGTTTGTCCTGAGTTGAAAGTCACAGTATCCTGGCTGCCTTTTGAACCTTACAGGCTTTAATGCACACACAAAGCCCTGCTCAGTTTAGACTTTGGTCACAAAACCACTTTTCCTAACTTCCCAAAGAAGTTTTGTTTTCATATGCTTTTGTGAAAACTTTCTTTTGATATATTTCACATCCTTCAGTAAACAGAACACCTCAGAATTAAATCCTGGACATGGTAATTTTACAGTTCTTTCTGCTATTAATCTTAGATGTGCAAGGATACTGTCCAGATTTTTTTTCCAGTAATTTTAAAACCATCATGTGACTGTCTAGTTGGTAGAACAAACTAAAAATGTGCTTCTGCCTAAAAAATGTAGTGCCAAATAATACTATACTATAAATCAGTATTATTCCTCAATGATATGACCAATTGCACTACCCATTTTCTTTCTATCATCTCTAAAGTAAGGTATTGTGGCACAATTAAAAAAAGATGAAGGGCAGAAGGGCATTCTCATGCAATCTTAGAGAATGACACTCTTAAATGAAGAATATAATTACGCCTAGTCTATGTTAGATGCTCAAAGCATGGCATTTTACTTTCTAATAAAACCTGTCTTCAGCATTCATTTAGCTCTGCAATATCACAGTGAAGTGAGGTATAAAACTACCTAGATAGAAAGGCAGCTGCAATAAGTTTAAAAAAAAGAAGATTCTATGGTGTCTTGTTTCAGTAACTTTAAAACAGCCAAATTAAGGAACAAACCTATGCATCTTTCAGTTGAACAGTACCTAATTGTTCACACACACTATATCTAGCCTTTACTTAGTTGCCCAGAGGTAATATGTACTGTTATACAACAAGATTATTTTGATCAGTGTTGATGTATTTGTAAGCATATACAATGTATATTCCTGTTTTCTATGTAGGTGATAAATACAGACAAATCTGGGGAATGAGGTCATTGCTCATGTACTCAAAACCTTTCAACACTGGGCCCTTATGAAATATTCTAGCCATGCGTATTTATGAAATAGTTTTGTTTAAGAGTGTACTCAGCCAACGTTTGCATGACCTTTAAACAAAATAATGTCTTTGTGCTGAGTTCATTGTAAAATGAAAACATGAAGCAAGATAGGAGTCTCCGAAAAGCTTTGAGGGAGGTTCTGATACAGAGTGAGTGAATGTGTAACATGACAGATGCCCCTTCCTTTGTATTAGGCAGTGAGAATTCATGTTTTATCTTTGAGATATTTGACACATCAAAAAAATCCATGTTTTTTGGGTAATCAGCAGTGTAAAAACTTACTTTGTAAAAACTCATTCTTCTATCCCTTTTTATTTGTGCATCTTCACACCATAGCAATTTTGCACAATTCTATTTCTGATTTTCAGAAATATCACTTGTTACTATTAAATCTCTATATGCATGTCCTCTATTACTTTATTTGTATCTTCATAAACCAGATTAACTTCAAATATACTCAAATAAAGGCAGAGGTATGAAATCAAATTAAATGAGCTTTGACTAGCAAGAGTAATGTTAGCAATGTATGCAAGAAGCCAGGTATATATCTTCCATTAGTCCAATGCAATGCCTGTTAGCTGACTGGATGACTTGACAGAAAAAAGTGATCACAGCTGTTTACGGAGTCCTTAGGACAAGTGGCTGTACTTTATGTACCTATCCCCAGGTGTAGCAGGTTATCTTCTCTAAATCTGAATTTAGCTCAGTGTGATAATTTTAACATAAGAGACCTTAGAGGTAAATATGGGATTAATATTCCTGTGCAGATGGCATCACGCAAGGGTGGAAGCTTAGCAGAGTTCTTGGCACAGAAGGTTAAAATGTCAAGCATTATCTGGGTCTATGCTTATGATAACTCTTCCCCAGAACTCAGAATTTTATCATGGTGTTGGGAATATATAAGATGCTTTCTAATCGTCTGCAGACATTCAGCTAAATTCCTGACCAGATTTCTGGTATCAAATGAGATCTCTTTCCTTCTGTAGTACAATTGTGTACTTTTTCAACGGGACCTCTAAAAGCGCTTATAGACATTAGTGGTCTTTCATGAGTCTGCAGAGGCGTTTTACTGTGAGCAAGGAAATAAGACTTTTAAAAATCATCAGCAAAGAGATATTTATTTTAAATTTTTGTTTTGTGGAATTTTTTTCTTACTATGAGCAAGGAAGCATTTTGTTTGGTTATTTTTCTTGTTGGGTTTGTGGTTTTGTTCATTTCACTGGCTAGCTGGGAGGTTTGGGTTTTTGGATTTTGGTTTTTCTTTTATTGAGTTAGAAATACTTTGTTTTGTTTTGTTTTTCCCATGATGTAGGAAGTGAATCTTTTTTGACAGGTCACAGCTACAAACTTCTGAAAGTACATGTTCCTCATCTTCTGCTGTGTTTTTCCATATAAGGTCTGAAAAGGTCACAAAACTTGTAAAGTGCATGTTGTGTGCATTATGCTCTACATCAAAATTTCTTTGATAGTCTCCCATCATCTGCATTGAAGGGCTTCTATGTTGTAGAAATCACTACGAGGGTAGCCATGGTACCTCAGTGCAACATCTCACTCAGTCAGGGCATAATGGCATTACAAGGTCTGCAACAGCTGCTGCAGAGATATATCCGTGACTCATCTGAAATCCTACTATGAATAAAGCACTAATCCAGCATCATAACCTCTTCTGCTAGCCAAAGAAAAATGCTAAATATAAATAAATCTGTTATGGAATGCAAATGTAGTTGAAGGTTGGTAAGATTTCAAAGAAGTCGAAAAGCTCTGTTATCCCAGAAAAGGGAAATTGAAGGAGAAATTAAAATAAAGTTTTCTCTAAGTCTTCTATTTCAATTTCTCTTTTAGACCTTTAGAGATGGTAGCATCTATTTAGACATCAGGAGACTAATCTAGTGTTTATCTGAGAGAAAGGGATCATAAAAGGTAGACTACCATGTGAAATCACTATTACACCAGATGTTTGCAAATAAAACCAGGATTATTATATTATAAATGATTATTCAGGTTTTAAAACAGAATGGTGTTGGCCATGGTGGGAGTTTAGCAACTAGTTTAGCAATATTTAATCTAGTTGCTAAACCTCCACCAGCACCAGCAATACCTGTTGTACATTTTATCTCTCTTACCAAACTGAATTTAATGCATGTGAGGATATAAAGATAAGCTTTCTCTAGCAAAAAAAAAAGAGATTGCTTCATTCATTCTTCTAATTCTCAAACATTAGCCTGCTGAAAAGTAGCTGTTCCTACTCAGAGAAATATGTACTGTAAACTTAGATCCAGAGACATCACTTTGACTGTCACCTTTCCGTGCAATGCTATGGAATAACTGAATTCAGTGTTCCTGAATGGAAGGATAATCATTAATAGAACTGAATCCAGTTTGTGCAATGTCTCAATTTTAATAAGCTTATTTGTAGCTTTAAAACCTGCTGAGATGGTGATCTATTTATATCTCAGCAGTACCGCACACAGCTGCAGTGTACTTAGGACTCAGAGAACTGAGTGGTCTTGAACCCAAATGGAACTCTGTGCAGAGCTGATTTAAAGGGAAAGTATAGTTTGCCAAAGCAAAATACAAGAAAAACAGGGGAAAAATCCCGTGGTTTTGCTAAACCAGATGCTTTTCTGGGATATGAAAGACAGAAAAGTAAAGGTGCTTCATCCTCTATTGTGGAAGAGCAGCATGTGTCCGGTTGACAGGATCCCTGTTTTATTAATTGTTTCCATCAGTGAGCTAGAAGGCAAATATTATTTTAGCTCCAGATAGCTCCTCTTGTTTCCTGCAGTGATTTCCACAATTGTCTCTTTACCAGTAAACTGTAGCTGATAATAGCTTTTGGAAACAATTATAAAATTCTTAGTTTAGAAAAAAAATAAATAACATTGCTTATTTTTTATTCTTCTCTTGTAAAGGATCAAATATAGAAAACCAAGTAAAACAAGTTTTAAAAATAACAATCCATAAAATTATGTGTTGTTTTACAGTCATACTAAGCATTTCCTGTATATTTATGGAGAATAATTTTAATTGTGGAGATAAGTTGACTGTAATGGTTGGCAACGTCACATGATTACTCAACATGCAGGGGTAAAGCACAAACTGCAACGGGTGCATAAATCAAAGCAGTGACTCAGCATTCAGCACATGACCTTTGCCTCTGTTTCCTAAAGGAAATGTGGCAATGAAAAGTAATTGATTTCTTTCTCTCACAGGGAAGGAAAAAAGAGGAACAGAAAGCTGTTCAGGTTCCTGCAGGTGTTCTCAGTTCTTGTGTGAGTGACCAGCAGTTTCACTCCCAGGACTTTCACTCTTACTGCCTTCCTCTTCCCAACGGGAGCCGGCTGTTGCCACCTGGAAAGAAAACTGGAGCTCCTACTAACAATGGCCACAGAGGGTGCCAAATATATTTGGGTAGTGTGATCACAGGCCATTCGTGGAAGGCAAAGAGAGAAGCAGGACCCATCTGAAGGGGAAGCAGAAGAGATGTGCAGTAGGACTTCATGGTACAAGTCTGTTGGTAAAGCTCCTCTGCTCCAAGAAATGTTTGCTTGCACAAGGCTGAAAGAGGCTGTGAGAGCTGGATCCCTGTAGTAATGCCTGAAGAGTGGAGATAGAGCCAAGGAGACACATGCACTAATTGGATTCTTGTTGATTGCACAAGAACATTATCTGTACTCGGCTTTGAGATTAAATCATTCTGGGGATGGGGATGCTGTCACTGAAAAGGCACCTGCTATAAACTACATTTGACAGGTAATAAAATTGATATTATCAGTTGAAGTCCCTGCCTTTATACACACAGTTGAGAGTAAAAGAAGCAGTCCTGAGCTTAAACAAAATCTCTAACCCAATGAAAAGCTTTAGCATGCTCTTTTTTTTTCTGTAAAACGAGAGTTTGGTTTCAGTCCTATGCATGAAAATCTTCTGCTTCCATAGAAGAAAAATGCCCAATTATAATGCTGCACTATTTTTGAAAATAAAACAAACTGGAAGACCAAAAGATAAAAAAAAATAGCTGTCACCAGTGTATGTTCCATACATAATGATGGCACAGAAAGAAAAAAGCCCTTGTGAGTGGTCATTTATGAAACTGAAGTAAAGCATCCATTCATAGTGTAAAAGGGAGTACTGGGAACTCCATGCAATGCTGGTAATCACTTTCACAAAGATTAGTATGGGAAACTCATTCATTCCTCATCTACAGCACTTATGAATTATTCAGTTAAGAGGGTTTGAGAAGATAACTGTTGGATGCTATAGAAGCGTATGCTATGATATTTTAAAATTTATTCTTATGTTTGTAAGTCTTTACCAGTCTTTGCTTTTCCAGAGTGCCAAAAATTATTGCTCTAGTTCCTGTATTTTGCTTTGTACCACTGAGTTTACAAGAACCCCCATATGTGTTTCTACTTGACAAGATTTCTGGAATGAATCAATTAAAAAAGGTTTGATACTTTAAAAAGCTACTGTAGACATTCTGTCTCTGATTTTAAGAGTATTTTTCAGCCACCAGATAAACACAGCTTATCTGGACTTTTTTCCAAGCCTTGGAACACTTTCATTATGTTTTAAACATTTTTAATCTAGGGGTTATGTCAAGAGTGAAACACTGAGATATGTTTATGAACTGAAAAAAATCAATACAATTTGATGAACAGTCTGGCAAAATAATTACTCATTATTTGTTTGGGTGAAGAAAGTTTGGCTGATTTTAAAGTGCTTGCTGGATTACCAGGCAATGACTTAGGGAACAGGTTACCTTGTTCTGTCTCGGGGCTGCAGTCCTGAGACTCAGTGCGTTGGACATTCTTTTAAAACAGTCCAAGTATTTTACAGAATACCCACTTCAGTTCATATTTCACTGTGAAATGCATAGTATATTTGTTCAAAGGCACTATTTATATGGTTAAAGTGAAGCTGCCACTGCTCTGTTGAGTACCTTGATTACCGTGGGGACAAAAGCGTTTCAGTGAAGAACTTTTTATTACACAATTGAAATGAGAGGTGCCCTTCACCTGATGTATTTTTTTTATTTCCTTTTGCAGTCCTGTATTCTGCAGCAGACAGTTGAGTGGCTGAAGAGCAATGCTGCCATGCTGGGAGCTCCTCTGCTCCACCGCAGCGCCGCGATTGCTGCCTCTGCAGCCACAGCCAGCCAAGCACACGCAGTTGCCAGCTGCGTGCTGGGATCAAGAGTTAGCCTGCTGACAAAAACCCCAGTAGTTTTCCTAAGCACTTGCCTTCCAAGAAGAAAGCTGGCCTTTTCTCCCACCTAGAAACGTCTCTCATTCCCAGTGCTCATTCTCAGTGTGTGCTTAATCTGCCATCGTCCTCTTGTCAAAAAAAAAGAGTGAGGGTTGTTTGACCTGACAGAAATCCTGTCTCTGGAACAGCAAGGAATTGACTGAAAGAATCCCTGTCAAAAAGAGTTTTTTGATAGCATCACAATGTGGATGCACCTGATTATTCTGAGAATATATGGGAGAGCATGCAGATCAGGAAAGTGCTTGGTAATTCTGCCACAGATTTAACTATATAGGAGTATTCAGTATCTAACCGAAAATCCACCTGAAAATAACGTAATTGGAAAAATAGTTTACGTGCATGGATCAATTTTAGCAATCACAGAGATGACTATTGTATTAAGAGCAGACCAACACAGTTTCTCCCCAATCCTTTGCTTGGTGCACCCACAGGACAGCTGAGTTTCCACCCAGGGGACCACTGCACATACACCACAGCAATCCCTGCCCTGCCAGACCACCCCAGCCCCACTTCCAAACTCACATCACTCTTCTTGAGAGCTTCTTCTGTCTCCATAGGAGGGAAAGGGCAAAGCCTGAGTCCACAAAGCATGGTACAAAATGGCTTTTGTGTGTATGCATATGTGTGTATGTATGGAGGACACATGGGAAAAACAGGCCCATGTTTTTTCATGATAACAAAGAAAGAAATAATTTCGGATGATTTTGTGTGCCCAGGTCCCAGATATGTAAATTACTAGAGGTAAAAGATAAGAAATACAGCTTCAAGTCAAGTACAGTTATCAGAGATATATTTTGTAGGAATTTGTGTAGCTACATCTGTGATGCTATATTTATATGCTATTCTCTGGAAATTCTCCTTTCTGTGGAGAAGAGGAAGAGAATGATGGATGCTTTAATAGAGTGAAAGCTTTCCCTTTTGTGTTCATGAGTAGGCCTTGAATTCTACTCCTGAGGTTTACATCATTAGTATTCTACTTGACCTGAATCTTCCTTGCATACTTTGATTTTATGACAGCAATAAGTTTATCTGGCAATGGAATTGCTTTCATCTTAATTACTTTTCTAGTCTGTGTTGTTTTCGCAAAATGAGACAGGGACTAGAAAACAGAAAAAGTAACCGCAGAAGTCCTAATACTTTCCTAATATTTTATTTCATTTAGTCTAGCAATTCTCAGCATGTGAGCCATGCTGAGGCATCCTCCAGTGTAGGGCCTGGCTGGAAAGAAATCTGAGTTACAAATTATGTGACACATTAACAAAGCTGCTTTAAGAATGTAAGAATGCAAGACTGCACAGGATCCATGTAGGTCAAACTATACTTTTTATAGAAGGACTGAAATATTCTTAGGCTTATTGCTACTTGATTAATTTTTCCCCACCAGAACAACATTTTGTTGAACGTATGATAGTTACCATTCTTTGTCTTTCCCTTCCACCCCTGAGCAATATTGGATACCTCCCTTGTGTTAAACATTTTTAACATGATGATTCTGCATTTTCTAACAGTGCCAAATTTCTATTTATCTGTGTTTTCTGTTTTTTATCTGCTGTTGTGTGGTGGTAAAGTTCAATTAACACCTTTTGGAAAACTTCTCAAATTATTTCTGCTAGTGGGGATAATGATCCATCCAGATAAGCTGTCTTTTGTAAATTAGAAGGTAGTAAAGATATTCTCACTTAATGGTAAAAGACATGTTGGTTTCTTCTGTTGTCACTCCAGGCCACATGTTCCAACATAATGAGAACTTCTATCTTCTTTACTTAAGAAATTTTTTTACCCTTCTTCTAGAACACAGAGAAAAAGCTGGTCAAATGAGGCAGTTGTTTTGCTTGGGCTATTGATTCTGCTTCCATTGGAGGACACATTTGAAATTCATATACTGTTGGATAGTTTTTTTCTCATTTCCTGTATTTTATGTGGGAATCTTCCTTTGCTCTGAAAAGGTATTTTATTTTTCTTAAGTTTCTGCTTTCTTGAAACATAATTACACACTATACTGAAAGGGAAAGAAAAAAAAAGAGACAGTGATAAGTGAAAAATGTAAACCTCATTCTAGAAATTCAGGATCAACCTGAATTCAAATAGTGATTGTGCCTTATCTCCTGGCTTTGCCTGCTTTGCTCTTTTATGACCCAAGAAGCTAAGATGGTAGAACAGTACATGTTCATCTCTCAAACATAATGGTAATAGCCATAGCAATGAAATTCTGTTATAATTTAAACTTTTTCTTTTAAGCCAGCTACTAAATGACCTTAGAGAAGCAATATCAAGGGAGGACTGGGAATCTGGCTGTGTCAGATTAACTGACCAAATTAACTGCACTCAACAGTTCCAATCTGAGATATTTGCTTCTTTCTACCTCCTTCACCCCTCCTGCCCGTGATTTACCCACTCTTGAACTTATTTTAGCAGTTCAAAACCACAGAGCATCTGACATAAACAATTATGAATAGATATTTTAAGAATTATGTCTGAAATTTTATCCTCCCTTTCCTTTTAAAAAATATTTTTTTTGCTCTGATGCTGTTTTGAGTGTCTAGCAAACGATTATTTCACTGTCCTGAATTTCAAAAGGGAATAGGGTATAATCTAAATTCTATTGTACATTGTTCTGTCAAGACATATTCGAATTAATTGTTAAATTTGGTGAATGGCAGTATAAAACAAGAAAGGAAAAACTATTTTAGATAAGTTTAAAAAGTCTGATTAAACTGGTTTTGTAATGGCTTATATGTCAAGAGAGCAGAGTAATATTAGACTTACTCTTCTATTTTTGGCTGCCTAGTTTCTAAAAATACAGAAAACTCTCTTGACAATATGACAAAGAATTGCTGTTACATTTAAATACCACCCTTGAAAATATGTGGGTTGATTTTGTGGTGACTTTTAAATTTTTTTTTAACTTTCTTGCATTTGGAAAGGTCTTGCTACAAAGCCCTGCTTCCACAGATACATGGTGAGCATGTGTGATACAGAAGGTGTTCTGGTGGGATTGGTGATGCCCAGCAGAACAGGAAGAAAGCAGCAGACATTGTACATTGCACAGACTCCCCTGAGAATAAAAGAGAAACATTTCATTGGATGTCACAGCAGCAGAGTCCTATGGCTTGATTTTAGAAGTATTGAGCCTTCTTCATTCTTTTGGGCTTATTTTGTTTTTAGGGAGAGTGGTGGAATTTGGCTTTGGTGTCCAGACTTCCTCCAGAGTCTGTGTATTGTGTGCAATGCTGGATATCTCTGCTGTGGAGATAATTGGTTCTCTCAGGTTAAACCAGTGCAGGTGGAACTATCCACAAAGAAAATTATGTCTAAACCTTTGTATCCATATTCCAGATGAAGGGCTACTACAGATGTACAATCTCTAGTGACCAGCCCATCACTCCTCTCACTGTGTCTGTTGCTGTCATAGGTCCTGAATAGGGAACAGGGGAAAACTGGTACAAGCTGTTGTACTTTCACTTCCTTTCAGTCTTCTCTCTTCAGTATCCCACCTGCAGCAACATGGTTACAGATTTTTTTTTTTACCTTCAGAACAATTTAATACTGCTGGTTCATTTAAGTAGTTCTTGACATCTGGAAGATGGCAATCTGCTTCAATTGGTTCTTGAGGGGATAATAAATCTCTGTTACAGCAAGAACTAGAAAGACTGGAAGAAGTTTTGGGTTTGTGCCCCTCTTTTTTTTTTTTTTTTTTTTTTTTTTTTTTTTTTTTTTTTGGAGGAGCCTTTTCTCTGCTGTTTGCCTCCTGGTTTTGCTACAGACTCTAATAAGAACAGAGACATGATGTTCTACGAGTGGGATCTCAGTAACTAAGGAATATACGATTATACAGCTTGGGTCCATGGTGATACCACTCTATCTTCTGAGCCAGCAATAAGATTTATGACATTCAATTCAACAATTATATTTTGAAACAGTAGAATCATCTGTGTAATTTTTCCATTCAAGCCAATAAGAACAGTTGCTATAAATTCTGTCTTCTATATTGCTTTGACTTTCTAGATTAGCTGTTTCATTCTAACCACCAGTCATTGGCAACACAGTCACACTTCCTCCATCTCCCCTTCCCTGAAGACACTTATATCTAAATATTAAATTAGTGTTAAGTGAAGAATAATTTGAAATGTCTAGGAAATTAAATTTTAAACACTGATCTAAGCTATTCCCTCTATGTCAGACATTACTTGAAGCAATTCTGTGCCATCTTACATCACGCACCACCACAGATTACTGGTTTGAATGTGTGATCATTAAAGACAGGATGATGGGAGAGACAATAATGCCCCTTAGTGCTTTTCTCATCTGTCAACTCCCCAGCCAATATGACACAGGAACTGTACTCCACACTGCAGAAAGACAGATTAAAATGAGTCTGTGGTCAGTCTTCTGTTACTGTCTGTGGTATTCCAGCTACCTCTTTTCTCCCCATTCACAGTCAGTGTACAATCTTAGGCCTAATATTGTTTGGTTTTATGTAGATTTACTCACAGACACTGTGAACTTCATACCTGTAGACCTGATTTCTGGAGAAAAGATCAAATATGAAACAAAGCTTCCCATAACAGCGTAAAGGAGGGATAGAATCTAGTAAGCCTTGTATTATTGCAAAAGTTGTGTTATATGTTATTGTATTATAGCAACATCATCACCATACTAACCTTAATTTCATTATTCAGAAATAATTTTTCCCTTCTTGGAGAGTTGCTGCACCATTTCATGTAAATATATGTTTACTTTTTCATAGTGGCTGCTGTTAAATTCTCACTTTGTTTTACCTTTGTGTGTTAAAAAAGTAACAGTAAAGATTTAGGGTACTCTTATGTTTCTCTTCCCGTTATTTCCCTGGGAGGAGAATTTATGATTTATGATTAACAAAGCACTGTTATTGCTTTGAGTGTAGGGAGAGGGTTTGATCCAGACAAAGGGCAGGGTAAAGTACCACCAATGAGCTGACCCAGATGCAAAGTCTGGCCCTTCATACAACTGGGCAGGAGCACCTGAGCAGGAGAGGTGACATGCTTTCCTTCAACTACACTGTTTACCTATTTTAGCAGTTTAGGATAGCAATTCTTCATTTGTGTTTGGTAGCACAGAGCTACAGCTGGTTTTTCCCAGGGGAAAGTGAGTACCCTGCATGTCAAGTGCAAAGGAATTGTACCAGTCAGTGAGTGTCACTGCGAAGGAACTTTGATAAGGTAATGTGCAATAATATGAACCACTCTAGATGGATAAGATTTTTATTTACAGATTAATTGTCTCATTTTAGACTAAAGGTTATTACAGACTGTCAAACAATGATTTTAGACCTTTAAATATAGCTATATCATGAGTGTACTGTTTAACTTATAAGTTTCATTTCCACTTTTGCCTCAGTTTATTTCCATAATCACACTGAAGCACATAATCACACTGTGTTTTCAGGGGTCTACAAAAAGACTGGAGTCTGGGAATTTTTGCATCATCAGAGTGTAAATTTGTTTAGATCTCTAAATAGATTAATCAGTGACAGAAAGCTGACTACTGTAAATCATCCTGCTTTTCTTTTTCCTATGTTTACTAGATCAGCAGAAGGATTCAGAAAATACTATGAGATGTAAACAATTCCAAGACTTCTGAAGAGTCAGGTCTACCGGTCTGCGTTTGCTGTATGCTCTGGAAACCTGACCTCAGCCAAGTATTCTGTTAGTCTGCAGCAGATGGAACAACTGCATTGCTGTAAACTGAGTTTGCTTCTCGACAAAGCAGCTTCTGCAATTTCTAGCCCTGCTTGTAGAAGGTAGGGACTGTCCAAGGCAGGCTCCTTTTGCTCTGCTGGTGTTCAGAAACATGCACATGAGACAGCTTGGAGAAAGATTTAACTCTTCGGTTTCAGTTATGACTGTCTTTTGAGAAGCTAGTCATAAATTTTGGTGGGTTTTTTTTTCCCAAAATACTTTGAGGAGCAGAACTTCTCAGAATGTATCCTAAAGAACTGAGCTTCAGCGTTGGGCACAAACCTCCTGGCACAGCTCAGAGCAAAAGGTACAGTGGGAATTGTGCAAAGCCAGCATCCTTGAGCACTGAGGGTTGTGAACTCCTTGAAGGACAAAATAGAAGAGTATTGTGATGTAGTTGGTAAAAGCTTTATACCAAACTGTGGCAAGGAGGAGAATATTACATTGTAATGTTACTTAAGTGTTTGCAAAAGTGTCAAACATGGCCATTATATGCTACTTTGGAGAGGGGAAAAATGTTGAAGGAGCTTTTATTTCCTCTCTAAAATTTTCTTTAATATGTATATATACTAAGAAAGGATGGGGAAAAGAAAAAAATGCTGTAATTCATTATGATATTCATTTTCAGTAGCTGCAAAGAAAAAATCTGGTCACTGACTTTCAAAGTAAATTTATGGTGTCAGCCCATATTAATATGGATAAAATTAATTCAGTACTGAGAAAGATTATTCACATAGAAAGAAGTTTTGCAATTTCAGAGAGTGGACTACATCCAAAGAAACTTCAAAATCTCTTCTATTTCCAGCCTCAGGTGAATGACTTTTCCTTTATTTGCAATTGAGTGCATTCCCTTGATAACCACAAGATAGAATTAGGTGCAATAGTATTAGAAAAAAGTGCACGTGTTTGTTTTTTTTTTTTGGGGGGGGGAATTAAAATTGCTCAGTTTGCTTACACTGATACATATTTATTAATTTCCACCTCTCTTTTCTTCTGCTGTATCCCCTTATGCTTAGCTAAAAGAAAAGGGAATTAATATCTCACAGGCTAGTTCACCGCAGCTTGAAAATCTCTGTGGTAAGGAACTTCATGAAGAAAACAATGTTTTGACTTTGCCTGTTTATCTGTGTACTGATTGAGCTTAGGAAAAAATTAATGACTGTTTTTGAAATATTAACATAGGTAGTTTCATTATTAAGTCATTAATTAAATTCGGCTCAAATTTCAGTGGGTTCACTTGGAATGCTAACCGTATTTGTCACTTACATGGCTAATTCAAATGTGAGCTTTATGTGCTGCTTTACATGATAAACCACTTCCCTGCTTCTGCTAAACATGCAGTAACACTTCAGAGCAGCACCTTCTGCTGTTTGTTGCTTCAGAGAGGACTGTCTTTTTCTGTGGGCTTTTAATGTCTGCAAGACACTCATACACATCATGGAAAGAAAGATTGATTTAACCATTTTCTACAAAAAATACTTTCCCCAATTCACTTCCCCATTCTTTTCTGAGATGTTTTTAGGTCAGATATTGTTTTTAGGTCAGAAATGTTTACCTCACCCCTGGCTCAAGGAAATGAACTATTCGCAGGGTATCTGCTGGAAATTGCATTAGAGGAAGAAATGTTCCTATAAAACTACAAAACAACTGCAGTCCCAGAATAGCAATGAGCTCCGTGAAGCCCTTTCTTAGTTACCAGAACTGCTCACCTTCCTACACTAGTCTACTGCCAGACCTGTGTATGCCATTTGCTGTCTTGCACCCGAGAGATGCTCCCTGTGTAGTTTAAAAGAGCACTTTCTGGACAGGGATGGCTAAACTTCACCACCAGAAGTTTTTAATATAGCTATCTTCTGTTCCTTAACTATCCATCATAAGAAAAGAGCTGCAGAATTCTAACATCAGCTTATCATGGCTCTGTGGTTTCTGATGGGAAAACAAATATATCACGTAAAGGGAATAAAGCGCTTTTCTCTGGTTATCATTCCACTCCAGGCTTTTGTGTCACAGATTGTCTGGCAGACTCACAATTATTTCCTCCTGCAGCTTCTGGAAATGATCTCTGCACTAAAGAGAAATATGCCCACAGCAGAGATGGATTTTATTTGTGGTATTCTTTTATATTTTTCCATTTTACCATTAACTGATTTTTAGCTCTCAGTCTTTTTAATGTGTAGGAACATAATTTCTGTCAAGACTTGTAGCATGCTCCAGGTAATTGTTGATATGCCTGAAATCTGTGTCCTATTAATATATATATATATATATATATATATATATATATATATAATATATATATATATATATAAATTAAAATATATATATTTTATATATTGGGGTTTTTTTTGATGAGCACACTAGACCTGAGTCACCTCACAGGCTGCACTGAGCAAATGACATTGCACTTCAATAGAGTGGATCTGGCTGCCTGTGAGGGGCTGCAGGAATGGATGGAGCGGGTCCCAAAGATGCTCCGATGCAAAGGCGCATACACAGCTGAAACTGATGCTGCCTAAATGCACATTCCTCTTTGATTTGTTAAATTTCATCTCTTCAAGCCATCATGAAATCGACAATTCGAGGTGGGTTATGAAATAGAAATATCCCACAGAACTGCTTTGCACTTCCAGTGTGATTATCTTTCTAAGGAAAGGGAGCAGCAGGGATTTGAATAGGAGCTGGCTGGCTGCTCCATGCTCCGAGGGTGCTCTTCCCCCGTCCCCGTGCTGGTCCTTGGTGCTGCAGCAGCAGCGGCCGCTCATCTCCTCCTCCCGAGGCAGCTCCCCAGGGCCGGGCTCTGAGGCACCATCTGCTCCTTCCTCCTGCCCCGGCACCTCAGGGACACACCGAGTCCCCACCTGCTACTCTCGGCCCGAGGCTTGGCTGCTGGCCTCTGAATTGCCGGAAATCTGAGTGATTCAAATGGTTATCGCTAAAAATAAGCCCTTCCCACCCCGCCCCCCCCTTTTTTTTTTCTCCTCTCTCTAACCAGTGTGACTGCAGAGGACATTTCCTTGAGAGCTGGGGAAGAGCACATTGAGCCCGACACCTGATGAAGTTGGTTAGTCTCTGGCTAGCATCCTTCATTTGATGAAAAACATCACATGGAAGGTAGAATTGCTAGCTGTTTTGCTTGCAATGCGTCAAATAACTCGGAGTGAACAGGTTCAGAAATGAGCATTTCCTGCCTCTCCATCACTTCCAACACCACCACAGAACACGTTTATTTTTTCAGTTACTTTTTTGAGTGATTTCAGTTGCTTCCTGAGTATGCAGCATTATGTCTGTGCTTGTGATTCATTGCATTGCTTATGGTTGTTTAGAGTCTGGAAGTCTCCTGTAAAACAAGATTTGTAAATACATCCTCCATGTGAGGGAGGGAGGAAGAAAGGAAGGGAGGAGAGAGGACTCTAGCAGTCACTGCCTGCTGCACTGATCGAGTATGGAAGTAGAAATAAAAAAGTCTGTCCAAAGAAATTTGTTCTTTGTTGAAAGAGCTTAAAGTGGAGGTTTGAAATTAGGACAAATGGTAAATTATATATATACATGCATTAATGTTAGCAATTATTTGGTTTTAAATCATAGATGCAAAATCAATTGTCCCCTTACTTTTGAGAGGGAAGAAGAGCCAGGCAAACTGAGAAATGTCCAGGCTCTTCCCTTCTGCCCATTCTACACCATTGGTCACTGTTGGCCTCTGCCCCAAGCATGTAAGCAGAATTTGGCAGGTAACTGCTGTGAGAAATGAAATGGATCAGTCCTATGTGGCATGTGATGAAAAATACAATATCAATCTTTAATCTAGTTTTATATATCTGACTTTGCAATTTATCTTTATGGCTTTTTCCTGCAGATTTTTTAGATCTAACCACTCCAAGAACTGAGGAAACCAATGCTGCTATAGAGGAATCATATTGACTATATTAACATGGCAGGGTCAATCAACAGTATTGAGTATTTCAGCTCCAACACACAAATCTCCATCACTGGGTGAGATAACTTGTCATTCTGTTCCCAGAGCAGCCATATGATAAGGACAATGTAAGCTTCTGCTAGCAAGGAAAGGGAGGGGAACCTGGTGATCTCTCTCTCCATCAGGGTCTGAAATAGGAAGTGTTGTATGGTGCAAGCCCAAGGCTGTGTTACTCACTTCCCCCTTGCCTTCTTCCTCCCTTTCTTCCTTTCTCTTTTCCTCCCTCAAATGCATATTCTTTCTGTCTCATCCCAATACTGTCCTTCTTCTCTGCTGTGAGAGCAATTTCTCTCTAAATGGTTAGAGCTAGCCTCTTTTTCTAGATGGGAATAGTCTCACTGAAACAAAAATGGAGATCTGAAACCTGTTTTACTCAAACACATCTGTTCCACTGCAATTTTCATCATCCAGGTGGTTTTTTTTTGGTTTTTTGTTTTTTTTTTTTTTCCATAGTCACACAGACCCAGCACTTGATAGGCTGCATTACTTTGTAAGGGCTGAGAAAAACAGTGTAAAGCAGATTCCAGTTTAGTTAATTAAACTGTTTAGGTAATGTGGAAAAAGCAATACATTCCCCTCCTCCAACTGCT
Organism: Brachypodius melanocephalos; assembly: GCA_013398615.1. Classification (NCBI taxonomy): domain Eukaryota; kingdom Metazoa; phylum Chordata; class Aves; order Passeriformes; family Pycnonotidae; genus Brachypodius; species Brachypodius melanocephalos. Next base: position 3,235,193 of record VZSR01003049.1, read on the forward strand.
TTCTGACACAGCAGAGTACTTTTTCCCTGCAATGCTTCCAATAAAACTCAGCCTCAGGCAGAGAACCTGGCATAGAACATTTTAGTCCAAATAGTTAGGCAGAGACAACCAAAATAGGGTCTTTCAATGGAAATGTCAGGAGACTGACAATAAGTGATATTACCAGCTTTGTCTACTGCTGTGTATATTCAGCTTTCCAGTGCACACTGTGCTCACAGGGCAAACTCTGAGGACAGGAAGATTTTAACAAGGGGGGTTGAAGTTTTTCTCTGCAAGTTGCCTACAGCTATTTATCTGTGTTCCATTTATCAGCATCTGTGGCAGGATGTACCATAATGAATGCAGGAGTATTGTTAAACAATTAGCCAGGTGACATTTTTGGATTTTTTATTACCCTCTAGTAAACCTGTAACCCTCATACATTAGTAAGTGATTGAGTGTTCTGCTGGGTCTTAGACTGTAAGTAATTACAGGCCATTTAAAAACAGCCAAAGAAACAAAGTAAAATGCTTAAATGAAATGGGAGAAAGTAGATAAAGACAGACAATTCCCAAGAAGAAAAGAAAAAAACTTGTACCAACGACCTAGAAAATACTGATGTCACATAATGAACCTAAAATTCATCAGTATCTGATATAAAAAAATGACTATCCTTTTAGTTTAAACCAAAAAGAAAATTCTAATATTTGATGGATACACAAATTCTCCCAAATGTCTTACACAAGTATTTTAGAGTTTAATCACATAAATTGTCACAGCCAAGCCTTAAGTAAAAGTGGCTTCTTTGCCACAGACCAAGTAGCAAACAGTCTATCCTACAAACAAATACAAATTAGTTTGACAAATACAAGTCAAACAAATACAATTTCTAATCTACTCCATTGTAGCTTTCTCCCTTTTTAGAGGCGAGTTTTACCCCAGAACATCCACAAATACTCACATTAGGGAAATGATACTTGTTTGTTGACTGGATTGAAGCAGAACTGCCATCTTGCCCTCTATCAACCATTTGAGTCTTTGCCATGTCAGACTAAATAGATTAAGTGTACTAAATGTACATAAGAGTAGAAAACTTAGTAGTGCATTGCTCTCAGAATGAGTGCTTTTTACCCTGCACTATTTGATAGTGGTGAAGAGAGATGGAAGCCAGTTCCATCACAAATTCCACATGCAGTTAAAGGATGTAACAGTAGCAGCAACGATGAGAAGAAATATAGCTGGTCTTATCTTGTACTACCTCTGTTCTTCAGGTAGGCTGCATATTCATAAGAACAACCTGAAAGATGATTGGGACTATCTAGAAATGACCTGGGACTCCATAAACCTTTCCCAGTGACATAAGGCTGGCAGTCCCAAAAAGAGCTCTCAGAGAGGCCAGGTAGTAACAGAAGCCTCAGGAACTTACCAATTTCATACAAAAGCTGGACTGGTGCTGGAGTTCTGATGGGAGAATAAGAGCAAGGCTTCCCTCCTTGGTGGAGACTGTAGGAGATGCTCTTCTCCAGCTGTATCTCTTCACCTTTCCTGAGCTGCCTGGCCTGTGATCAATCTTCCTTTCATACTAGTACACAGGGGATAAATGGTCCCCTGCCACTTTCAGCAAACATAGAACAGGCTTAGCTGAAAGAGTCTCAGATAAATTTCGAGGTGGATTTTTTAAAACATTGACTGGAGGAGGTTCTGTGTAATTGATCTGTGCAATAAAATGAGTCCTGAGAAAATTTCAATTTGAAGATGATATTTAGCTGGCAATCTAATGTTATTGCTTCAATGCTGCTTGTTGGAGGAAGACTGGCATTTGCCTTGCTCTTCTTGCTCTATGTGTCCATTCCCACCTGTGGACTGCTTAAAGTAATTTTTCAAGCAACACTAAGCCAGACTCCTGGAAACTAATCCTTGATGGATGATGTAATTTGAATGATGGATTCTTGTATCTCCTTCTAGAGTAGAGGCACTTTAGCTGTTCTTCCTTCAGATATTTTACAACCAGCAATAACAATAAAAGAAAGAAAGCAAAGACCTTGAAAACTAGTCACAGTTTTCCTATTGCTATGGAAACTAATTTTTTTTCCCCACTCATCAGTTCATGCTATTATGCTTTATTACAAAACCCTGGTAAGGCTTATAGTGAAGAGCTTTATATACTTATGTAACCTCGATTAAATTGTTGCAGAAGTGGTAAGTCTAGACTATGAAGTAATTTTCTACAGCACAATTTTAACTTGAGATATTTTGCATACCAGCCTGTGTGGTCGTGATGACAAGGGTTTCTCTGCCTGCCTGAAAGAAACATTGTATGGGTTGTTTGAAGGCACGAGAAAAACAGCTATAGATGATGTCTCCAGGAAGCCACTGGAGGTACAAGACAGAGATCTGAAAGACATCTCACTATATTTAATGAAGACAGTGCTATGGGTATCTCCTTAGATGCAGACATCCCTCTGGAGATCCCATTACATCCTATTAATCTCACTTCTCTGATGTACTATGCAGACTTTAATGCAGTGCTGGGAGTTCTCTTAGTTTGTTTCCTAAGACTGTCTGCCTCTGCTCTTTTCAATATCCGCATGTAGACCGTCTGTGGAAGCAAAACCCCTCTTGCCCTATAGTATCTGTCCTGTCTCATACTGCATGAATAGATATTTTGGAAGAATCTCTAAATTAATTTATCCATGTCTTTTCCATGCTCTAAGTTCTGACTTGTCTGAAGTCCTACAAAGAACATAACTTTGACAAATACTTGCCATATGAGGCAGCTCTAACTGGTGCCATTCTTTGAGCTGGTCAAGCCCAAGTGTATTGGGTGTTCATGGAAAGGTGTCCATAGTGGGTGGGATGCAGAGTGGCCACTGGGGAGGAGCTCAGCCTGCCATCCAAGCTGGAGGTGCCTTGAAAACACACCTAAGAAAAGCCTTATTTTCTGCAGGACAGAAAAATACAAACTGAACAAAGGTGCCTCCTTTTCCTGTGTATGATAGCCATCAGAAGAAATACGTGTCCACTATTAACCCCAGAACCTCCAAGGAAGGTTTAGAACATACCTTGTGAACCATAGTGTGCCAAATCCCAGCTACTGGCTGGATCCTCAGCTGAATCCTGCTCACCACCTGCCCTAGAGGAGTTTCCAATCTAATTTAGGCTCTTTCTTGGAGGTCACTCGAGCCCCACTTCCCCCTGAGACAGCTATGTTTGTCCAGAATTTATGTCATTCAGCTTTCACTGTAAATGGCAAAAAGTAAGGGAAGGCTCAGGATCAGACAAAATACTCCCAACAAATAGCTCTCACAGCTGCTGTCAATCCAGCTCTCCCTCAGGGCGCATAAACCAGAAACTGCTGTTGCAGGGTGGCTGCTGAGAAAGAGCTATTTCCCACTTCTGGCTCTAGATTAATCTAATCTCTCTGTTACTGGTGCCAGGCCTGCTGAGTCAGCTCCTTTCTCTGCTGGACCAGTGTCTGTGTCTCCTGACTCTGCAATTCCTGCATTATAGGTTTTCAATTTTTCAGCACTTTTAAGCACATAGAGAGTGGGGTCAAAACTAAAGACAATGTCTTTGTCCTGCATATCTGGAAGTCTTTTGCAAAGCTGTATAGATGGGAAAATAGAGCAATTAGCACATCACAGCTTCCTGGACTTCAAGCAGAAACTGCCATGCAACTCATTCTTCTACTGTCACCAGATGGAGATGCAAGCCAATGGCTGGGGTTGTTCTTAGATGGTGAATACACTAGCTGGACTGGTGTTTAGTGATCATATCAGCTGTCACTGAAGTCTTTTTTCTCAAGCCTCTCAGAACCCATATGGGAGCATGCAGCCCTCCTTTTTCTGCTGTGGCAGATTTCGGGTCTCCAAAACCTGGTCTTCTAGAAGGCTCAACTTGCTCACAAAGGCATAGTTTGCTGATCTGTCTTTATCACCCCCACTTCTGTCTGTCATGGAAATAAACTGTCTGGGACACCAATACCTGCAATCCTAGGGAGAATCCTTGGAAGTGGACTGTCTGTGGGTTTTTACATACTGGGAATAAGCTATAACTTTGTGTCCTAACTGTGTGTGTCTGTCATCTAGCATAATATGGGTACTGGGACCATGATTCTGGCTGGGAGACAGCATTACAGAAGAGAAATTATAGGATAGATCTGCCTGTATCCATACTACCATAGGAATAAACACCTCAGATAGTTCATATTTGGGGTGGAATTGCCAAATGCTGGCCAGTTCTGAGGCAGAGTGAGGAAGACAGGGATATAGTGCTATGGAAGTGTAGATGTAGCTGGAAGATCGGCTGGGGAGGGCTCAATCCAGGCCCAGAAATTTTAGAGAAGTTGATTGAAAATGAAACACGTAGTAGGAGTTTTAGAGAGTTGCCTATTTGATGTAAATTTCTGTTCAAATTTCTCTCTTTTTGTTTAATGGGGAAAAGACCAGTTCATTAAAGCCACTGACTAACTTCTGACAATACTTGGTGACTAATTTTAGCATATTAAAAATCTATGGTGCTATTGAAGTAGAAAACTTTGAACACTAACCATTTTGATTTGTCAAAATATTGTAATTTCACAGTCTTTAACTTAAATGTAGTTCTTTAAATCTCAGCTACACATCAGAAATGAGTCATGAATTTAAATGGAACAGATTAAAGTCTAACCAAAAATATGCATAATTTACCCAGGAGATATTGATCGTGTCTGTCCTTTATACTGTAGCTGTATGTAATACAACGTGGCCATAACTCCCAGCAGTGCGAGTTCACATGAAAGAGAAGAGATTCCAGTAAAAATACTGTGTTTCATGGTGAAAGCCCATGCATCTGCAGAGCATGGATTCTTTTGATAATATCTATGGTTCCAGCTCCCATGTTCTCTGTGTCATTTCTAGGAGGGAGTCACTTTGCCCTCTTTGCCCAGTATACATGGCCATTTCTGAAAGATGCATTAAATAAGACATGTTAGGTACCTCCTAGGTAGGAACACAGAAGCAAACAAGAGGGTATTTCAAGGGAGAAAATGTCCCTAAACTTAGGTAGCTCAAATTGCCTACTTACCTGGACATACCTAGCTCCTACAAATCTCTCTCTTCCCTCTCTGTTACTATAAGTACCGCTTTGTACAGACCTTCCACTGATTTCAAATTTGTCAAGATCTCCACTACCTGGGTAACTCCATGCTCCATGGTTTTGTTTGGTAATGGCAATAGTTTACAATATATGTAGATACATGTATGCTCCTGGTGTGTGTAAACATATATAAGTTCCAAAATCCTGTCTTTTGAAGATTTCAGTTGTACACTGCCAGGATACTGGCTATGGGGAAGAGAACTGTGGGTGTTTCAGGGGTTCTTCTCAGCAATCTCATACTTGTATTTACTCTTCCATGGTGCAGCATGTCTCTTCCTATGAGCTGGTCTCCAGTCCCTGCACACACTCTGGGGACATGGAGAAGCAATAGGTAGAGTCTCAGTTACACCAGGCTCTTAAGCAGGCCTTGCCACACAGAAAGAAGCTGCTTGCACATTCACTCCTGTACTTCCTTATAATACGCTTATGTATAATTTATTATCTTCTTCACTCAGGTCTGCTTTTCCATTTGTTGGCATAGTACTTACAGATAGAAGATTTAATGTTGAGCTCTGACCCATTGGATCTATATTTCATACAGTGAATCATAAGCTTTTTTCTCTAAATAAGAAGGGATTATCTCACTTGTTTTTCTAGGACTTGTCACCCTCTGAGCAAATTATCATTGTGCTTTTGCCACTGACCTGCTGTCATCCTAAGATCTTTATATGGTAAAATATTTTTCTCACACAACTCCCATGCTGCTCCTAAAAGAGTCATGTTAGCATATGTGTATGAACTTCTGGGGATGTAAGTTGATTCTCATAGTCTGTTTTCACTTTGGTGCTGAGTTTTCTTTTTTTAGGTTATTTGTTTTTTTCCCCCCTCTTTATTATTTTCTTTATTTTCCTTAATCTGAAACATTCTCTCCATAGTGTGCCTTATTTTGACTAATAATTTTTGTAGTTTTAATTGATCCTCTTCTCTTTCCCCCACCCATTTCACCGTTGACTAGTCTTTTGTATTGGCCAGTTTCTCTCTTTTTGGATGAAATCTGCTGATGTGAGAGTCTAAGAAAAGAAAGAATGTTTTTCATAAAATGGCAGAGTTGATGCTGGTTGGAAAAAAGCCACAGGGGTGAGGAAAGACAAGGATCTGTATACATGGCAAGACTGAGACAATTCACTGCTCATGAAACCACCAAAACAATGTTGTAACAGGGGATGAAATCATATGGAAAATGACTTTAATTCCCACTCTAAGGTGATCTCCTACTAGGTAAAGATATTAAGATGAGCAACTGAAAAACATATGAGAGAAACCTGCTGTGCTTTTCACTTCAAGACAAAAATCACATTCTTGCAGAATATCCAACAGTTTGTTTTGTTTTGCTTTTTAAAGTATTGTTTCCATTTGCTGATGATCTTCTACAGCTTGTAGCTCCTGTGCAATAATTAGACCCGTACATTTTTCTTCCAGCATGTCTGTAGACAGTGAAGAAGGGCAAAATCAGCCTTGAGGTCCAAAAGAAGGTGATATTGGATTACTCCAGCTTAGCTGCAAGGAGACATTCAGGAAGGCACCGAAGTGAGGTAGTTAGCAAAGTGCTCTAAGAAGGTGGTAATACTGAAAGCAGGGCTAGAGACACACATGATGCGTATTTGGCCTGAAGCAAAGTTGATATTTTATGGTGGTGACCTTTTTCTTTTTTATATAAAAGGAGGGGGAGAGCAGCAGCTTTCAGTGAGACAGGAAATTAAGTGAAGGAAATGTACCTGACTTGTAATGCTGAGACATGCCCTGTGAAATGATTGTCAGGTGAAAACTGGTGCTGGAAAGAGATCTAGTGAAGTTGATCATTTAGTTAAAACATCAGCTTAATACTTTTTTTAACAGAGAACAGAACTGATAAACTAGTGAATGATTATTGATGGCAACAGCAGATGTAAATTTAAGTGTCTGACAGGCAACTGTCCTCTGGTATGTTTAGCAAGTTATTCTCTTATTCTCCAGGTAACATTATGTTCTAGATGACTGTCCATGAAAAAATAAGAAGCAGTATTTTCATACCACCTACCCTGGTACACGAATTTATTTACTGTGGCTTTAAAACCTGAAAGAAGATTGAGGTAACTGAATTGGGACTGATAGACCTTTAGTCTTTGCATGATCTTTAGAATGGCAACAAATCATTGCCATTTTCAGGTTTCATAAGAGATATATTAATGAACCTTTACAAGGTGCAAATGCTGGATGATGTGATCTTACAAAGCCTGCCTTGTCCTAAGGCATGTCTCTGTCCATTTCTTGTTGTTCATGCTACTTGCTATACTTTCTTTTTCCTCGTGTATGTGGATTTTTAGACCAAATAGGGAGCCTTCATGGACAACACTTCCTGGCACACCTATGAACAAAACAACCATGCTTTAAAAGGAAACTTATAAACAGCACTGCTGGCATTATTCACTGCTCTAAGACACTCACCTTAGTGAGTAAAAGTTAGCTGAAAAGCTTTCTAGGGTAGCCACTGTGTTCATGTAGTGTCATATCTTGCATGAGACCTGTGCTTGTGTTTTTACTTTGGTAGGCTGAAAGGCAGGATCTTGAAGCCATGAGGCAACTGAAAACCCAAGAATAGGCTTTCATTTTGTTCAGGTAGGACCTCAGCCCTGGTTTAGCAGTGTCTGTCATGCCAAAAATGCATGAATGACAAGGTAAACAAGGGTTAACAAACCTTGTGTGTCTCCTTGCAAAAGTGTGGTATGGACACAACTGAGGCACCTTCAATGGAGATGCAGCTGGGGTGGGTGGAAGAGCATCACTGAGCCTGGGGAACTGACAGAAAGTTCCTAGAACTACCAAAATGCAATATATACACAGCCTATGGCCAGTTCTGGTGCCTTCATAGATCATTGTGTCTGAATGAGCTGATCTTTAATATGGCATTTCATTTCCTTTGAGCTTCTAATAGGAGGCTGGATACAGCGCTTTAAGTGAAAAATGAGCAATAAAGCTGTTAGCAAAGAAAACAAAACCAGTCTCAAAGCACTATTAATCTTTCATGGACTACTTGATATAAAAAGAGATTAAATGTATATATTAGCTGCAAGAGGATGCTGTTGTAGTGTTGCAGTGTGTCCCACTCTAAACTTATGGACTTACATTAACCCTTAGAATACAATATTTTGTAGTTCAATGACTATAGGAAGAGAAGCAGTAGGGACAATAAGTTGGATGACTACAAAGTCCTGTGTAGGAGGACTTCCTCCCATACTTGGAGAAAATTCTTTAGATCTCTCTCTGTAATGCTCACTGGGGGAAACAGCGGTTAGGGAACTGGTGAGTTATTCCTGTGAGAAGTAATCTTTTGTCTACATTTGGGACTTTGAGTTGTCCTTGCTTCCTTTGATTACTGCCATAAAAGATTGTCATTAATTTGATGGCAAGCAGAAGCTTTACATCAAGGGCTTGAAAAAATGATCATTGTCCAGTTAATTTTGAACTCAATATTCATCTCCAGAACATCCTCCAAATAGTAACAGGAGAACAAGATCGAATAAGCAGTGCAGATGGAGGATTGCCTTTCACTTTGAGCATCTCTGTGGAAGATTGTCTTTTTCTGTGGAGAGTTTCTTGCAAATTTCTTGTAGTTCAACAGGCATGCATCAATTCACTCTTCCTCTTGTTTATTTTCACTTCACTAGAGGGAACACATGCAGTGATTTCAGGCAGTAAGGTCTCACTACAAAAATGAAAGCAGATCAGACACTACAGATATCTTGCATTTAAAATCAAACCAAAATCACATTCTGTTTGAGGTCATAGTACAAGTATTTTTTGTAACTACATCTCTGATTAACTACTTTTGAAACCTAAAATTATATACCAAGAAATGGTATAGCAATCACTGGTTCTATATGAACATGACCAAGTGACCCTTGTACAAAATTTCCTTTTCTTCAAATCATCGTTATTGTACTTTCATTTTTACTGTGGCTAAATCAACAACTTTAGGAAACACACTCAGCTGGGAGATGTACAGTATGTCTTAGCACTCTCATCTCTGGGCAGCTGCTGTTTCTTACATCCTCATCTTATTTTCAGTAAAAGCCAAATATGTCCATTTTGAAGAATTCAAAGGACTTAAAACTCTACTTTGGAAAAAAAAAAAACAACCAACCAACCAACCAAACAAAAAAAACCACCCACCACCTCCAAACCCCCAAAACTGAAAAAAACCCAAACCTCCAGCATGAAACATTTGCTTTTGTTGCTTTTCTAGAAACAGCCTAAGATTGTTGCTGTCCTGCTGGGCACTTATGATATTATCTTGTTGTCAAATGTCAATTTAGTACAGAAGTTTTAGCTTGAGATATAGTAGAAATAGATTTACGTTGGACATATACAGAAATCTTATGATATATATGAAAAGCAGGTATATGCATTGTGTTAAAAGTCTCACAAATAGAAATCTGCAATTTCTGTGAGTTCTTTTAAGGGTGGCTAGATGACACAGTGCTCTTTGGTTTGACAGGCAGAATTATTCCATATACACTCCATATAATCTGGTCTTTGATAAGTTTTTTCCATAAATATGGAAAAAGGTAATGTAGTAAGAGACTAACACAGCTAGGTTTACATTAATTGTGTTCCAAAACTTTTTGGGTTTTGGATAACATACTTAATGGGGGATATTTATTATAAATGGATGATTTCAGGAAAAAAAAATCATAACTCTAGTTTAAAACTATATGTATGTGGTCATAGCAGTTAAAAATGCAGTGAAATAAATTCTTAAATGCTAAATAATTTTTTTTTTTTTAGATTTTGTGGGAATTTGAAAAGTAAAGAGGGGTATCCCTAGGCTTCCATTATTTGTGACTGCTTGAGCCCGAAGATCAGGTTAGAAGGGCTTTTGGTCCCCTGACTTGATACATCCCTTTATAAGGTTTTTAAAAAGCAGCTTCAAAAAAATTGATTTTTTTTTCTCTTTTATGAAAACTAAATCAATTTCACTTTGCAAGGAAGTTGCTACTCTTTCAGTATAGAAACACTTGGGAGGTATAATAATGCTCTAGTATAAAGAAGAGTGAGTTATAAATTTATGTTGTAAATACCTGGACTTATTTTAAAGAGTGTCTTTTGCTCTAATACAATAATCCAACTGCTATTTTACAATAAAGATAATGGAGTCCCTATTCTCAGTGCATCTGAAATGCATTCATTTTTTAACTTGAAAGTTCAAAATCTACTGTATTGTTATAGTGTAAATTTGACTGCAGAAGAAATGAAACATTTTCTCATGTGTGTCACTACTGTATTTCTTTTTTCCTCATTGCAAGAATCCTAAAACATTCTTTTAATCTCTAGAGGACATCAAACATTAAGGTAAAGTAGTCATACATGATATACTTGAAAACTTGGTTAAGTAGCACTGAGTTATTTTTTTACAGTGGTGTTGATGCATTTGCCATACTAGGATTTACAAAAAATAATCTGCTTCTGCAGTTTTAATTAAATGTGACTGGCTTAAAGTGTGAAAGTGGTAAACAGGAATTACAAATTGTTGTTTGCCTGAGGATGGGATTTAGAACTCATCACTTAGAGACACATCTTTAACTTTATATTGCCTGTTTCAATACATAGAATATGAATTAAACCCAGAAGAGATATTCAGTCACTTGTGGACTCATGGAGGTGAATAAATATCAAAGGACACATAATAAAAATTTTTGACAAGCATTGCAACCTTTGCAGCCTATAAAGGTCTTGCTTATAAAACCAAGGTGGTTTCTGCACACCAGTTTCCATTATGCAGTCAGCCAGCTCTGCCAATGGAACATTGACGGTCATATTGACATTGTCAGACAGCTTTGCATTAGAAATGATCCACAAACCTTGTGGCAATGGAGTTTTCCTGCCAGAAGCAGGGGTCCATCTTACTGTTAAACCAAAAAGGAGACTGTGCCATGGGTGAATTTCTGCTCAGCATTGCGGTGAATCCTGTCTTCATTAGTTCATCTGTTTTTGTTTCTTGTTTTTCAAGTTCCCCTTCTTTTTGTAACTGCAGATATGGAGAAGTTTTTATTCATTTGTCTGCTAGACCTTGCTCTGTGTCTCTCTCAGCAGTGAGAATTGTAGTCTCATGTGGGTCTCAGCCTCATATCCTGTGAGACAGATCTCAGTATATAATATCCTGTGTTCCACCTTGAGCTGTGCCCAGGTATTGCAGATGACTGATAGCTTCAGAGATGTGTGAATATATTTGAAACTGAAAAAGCCTGTCTCCAAGCTGGTGTTTGTATATAACTACAGCTGGCAAAATATGTATTCAAGGAAATAGAAGGAAAGAAATGTGTAATATTTCTTGCACTCTCATGCCTGAGAACTGTGTGGTACGATTTACCATTTCTTCCACTTGCCATGTAGTATTTTTTTCTTCTACATCAATGGCAATTTGCAGCCTTTATTCTACAAGGACAGATACAAATATGATTTGAGTTTTCATAGAGTTGGAGAGACTCCCCATAATGACCAACATCATGCTTGTACTTACAGGTCTGAGCTAGTAGGCACTTGTATGCTATCAAAGTGTTTTGTTTCTGCTTCAGATAAACAGCTGTGTTTCTGTCAATTCATAGTAGTGAAAAAAATGTGGGGTGTTCGGTATCCCCTGTGACTGCAGCTACTGGAATGCTGTAAAAGTACAAAATAGGCAGATATACTGCTGGAGGAATATTGTTATAAAGTCTGAGACTTCTGTTTACAAGTTTGCTCTATTTTTTTGGTTTTGTTTTGGTTTGGGGTTTTGTTTTTGCTTTTATTCTTGTTTTTTGTTTTGCTTCTCTTCCCTTTTAAAAATTCTTGTTTCTTGGTAAGTGTCTGCTCAAATTCCTCTCTTTATAATTGCTGTTATTGTAAAAATTTAAATAAAGAAATCCTTATAAATATAGGAATTTTTTTCTGTGAAATACTGCTATGGTTGCATTATCTTTTTTTTTTTTTTAATGTTTGTTTTTGTTTCTGGGCAAACACTTGATTTTTACATGTTTCTTCTTCACAAATTGGTGAATTTAAATTCTTTTGAATGACCCTTAATATTCTTGATGCATTTTAGAAATTACTTATTACATTTGCTGTTATTGCCTTTCATAATTTTAATTTTTCTCTAAGTGTAGTATATAGCCTAACTTACATTTTTTCCATTTTACTCACTGTGGATGCAGCCATGAAAACCTGCTCTTCTTATCTCATATACCAAGCATATTAAGACCTGGATTCTTAATTGAATTCTAAATATCTAAGCTACTGGAAAAGTTTCTTTTTCTCATGGCTTTATACGGTATCTCAACATATATTTGGAGAATCTCAACAAAGATTTCCTTCCTGGGTTTATTCCATATACACCTTTCTGTATTATTAATAAGATTAATTTTTTAAAAAAATTCTCCTTCTGGAAAAAAAAAAAAAAAAAGAAAGTAACATTTGAAAACACAAAAATTCACAAGTCCACTACAATAACTTCAACAGCATTTTACCTCCTAGCTTTTTAAGCCAGATTGTTTTATTGCTCAGCATTTATCAAATAAATAATGACCCAGCCACTGCTTCTCCATGCATTATTTTCTTGCCTGTAATATTGCCAGAATCCTTTGTGTGCTCTGGTTCCATTCCTTGTGCAGTGTGTGAGCACTTGGGTCCAAGAACTTTGTCTATTTATATATGAATATTCAGTCTTTGTGTTACTACGAATGCTGTGCTAATATTTATAGTTTCTTGTTTTATTGTTGTACATGTAATCACAACCATATTTGCTACTTTGATTTTGCCATCAGATACCCCCTAAACAGTACAGGGGTATCTAGTCCCAGAATAAGACATAACATGCCAACTTTATAAATCTGAATGACTGAATTATATGTGGTATGTATAATGACAGTCCACAGTTTTAAAGCTCTCTAAAATAAGATTTCTGTGTCTATTATCTTTGGCTCAGAATATAAAAAAAAAAAAAATTCCTCCCAAGTTTTCTTAATAGAGAAAGTCAATGACGTTCTGTATGTAGCCCATCTTTCTTCTTCTTTTTCCTTATTCTTCCTGTTGTACTTATTGCTTCACTCCTGTTTTTCAAATAGTTCTGCAGTCAGAACCAGTCACTGGCCAAGGATAGCTACTGCCTAATACTGCAAGGGCAAATAAGGAAAACAAAATCGAGAAAAAGGATTTCAATTTGTTTCCTAGCAGAGACACAAATCTTTAATAATGTTTTCATTGATTACACTTTCTTACTCAGCATTTACACTAACAGAAAAATTATTACCATCTGTAATGCAGGACTCAAGCACTGATGAGTGGTTTACTGCATCTATGAGCTACTTAATTAGAAGTAATTATTCATAGACTTCCCCAATGAAGGACCTCATTATTACAACAGTCGTATCATGTAGATTGTCAGTGTTTCTGAAATACCTTGCATAATGGGGCTGTGGAAACTGCTTGTGTTTTTAGTCTAGGAAAAACAAAGATTAGAAAGGAGCCCTGAAATGCGATCTTGCAGAATTTTCCCATTGCTCTGCCTCGAGGCAGCACAGCAGATTGCACAGCCTGGTGCCCAGCCCAGAGCAAACCCTCCACAGGAGCGTGGGGCCAGGACATGCTGCTGCCCAGGCAGGCTGTGACAGAGGCTCTGCTCCTGGGGAGGCTGTGGCAGCACCTCAGGGAGCGGAATGCAGGATTGAGGTCTGGGAGTATGGGAGCAGGTGAGTGTCAGCTCTGTCCTCAGGCAGTCCTCTGCAGACTGCCTGGGGTGTCAGGCTGGAACCTTCCAGGAAGGGAGTGCTTCTTTAGAGAATGTCAGGTATTGCTGAATGGCATTAACTCATGCTAGTGGATGAGAGGATGAGAGAGGATGAGAGGATGACAGCAAGGGCAGCAGGTCTTTGAGAGAGCTGGAGAGCCAAGGCTGTCTCATGGAGTGTGAGAGTCCTCATGGTGAAAGCCAGGAAAATTCCTAGCACTGCACACTTTCCTTGCAGATCCAGATGGGATGTTGAGTTTGTTAGAGCCACTACTACCTTAATCAGCCCAGAACATTTTTCCTTTTTGATGTTGCAACATCTGAGGCAGGAAAACCAGCATCTATCCATCTATTCTTGGAAATGAAGCTAGGTTTACTTAAGTGGTTCTGTGGATTAACTAGAAGCATGGAGAAAGATCTCAATCTGTCTAAGCAGTAAAGGATCTGAACTGCTTTCTGCATTGAGATTGAGGTAGTCTGTCAATTCAAGCTGCTGAAACATCTCACTTAGACTTATTATCAGTAATCTATTGACTGTTCAGGCTGGGTTTCATCTGGAACTAACCTTAACTCTCTGTCACATATCCAAGGATGTCTCGTAAGGACAAAGCCCCAGCTGGCTGTGGTGGTGATTGCCAGATTGCTGCCTATGAGCTTAGTGCTACAGGGGATGTGAAGGTAAGGGTTACTGTCACATGAAAATACAAGTCACAGAAATATGAGGATGGAGGAAGAAAAGGAAAGATTTGGGGAAGAAGAGGAAAGGAGAGGAAATGGATCAATCCCCTTCTCTTGCTCTGGAAAGAACATAAGATTCTTTGTGCAGTTAGCACTGTTCATTTAACAGAAAACATTTAAACAATTTGAAAGTTTTCTGTGAAGTTAATATAAAATAACAGTGCCTAGAATAGCACACTGTCATTAATTCTGAACTTGTTTCAAAGTCCCCCTTTTCCTCCCACTCCACATATTACATAGACACAGCTACTATTATTTTTATGCTTAACTCCCTGTATATTTGAAAATGAACAATGAAATATGCTCACATAATAGAATCAGAAAAAAATACATCCAGAATTGAATTCCGCTTCAGTTACACAGGTCTATAGCATGTCCTTTTTAGCTCTGGGTTGAAACTGGTTCAACCAAAGGTAATAGCAGTCATTTAGGTTTTTCGCAATTTGGAAATACAGAAATGAACTGACAAATTTCCGTTGACTTGATTGCATGAAATACTGCACCATCATCTGCCTTTCACAGGAGCAGGTGTAAAGCTATAAGATTTGGTCCAAGCTTGTCATCTTGTGAACAAGAAGAAGCGGACTTTGCCCGAGAGCTCTTGCGGTGCGGTTGCCGTGCGCCGTGCGGACACAGAGCTGCGGCAGGTGCGCAGGCGGAGCCCGGCAGGTGCATTCCCTGGAACCCTCGAGTGGGGGGCTGCGGGCACTGCAGAGGAACAGGGCAGCCCGGGGAGCCTCGCTCAGCACCGTCCCCCTCTACCGTGGCCAGATTCAGCTTGAGAAGCTGCTATGACCTGTCTCTAAAGGAAGGGTTGGCTGCCAGAGAAAGGGGAGAAATTGCACAATCACTCCCGTGTTTCTTTCTGTGAGCTGGAATGGGGATGAGTTCAGCAGAATTTGTGGGATTTTGTTTTCTCTAGATATTTGGGAATGGTCGTCTGAGGCAGAGCTGATAACCAGTCAAAACAACTCTTAGCTTCACACGGGAAAAGTATTTGTGCTTATGCCTCTGACTGAAATTGATTTCGCTTACCATGAGTCAAATATGAGTCATGATGAATAGAAGCATAATTCACAACTGTCTTGTGATTATTTGCTCTTCCTGAAAGTCATGTGTATGTGCTTGGCAACCTTTTTTCCTAGTGTATCAATATATTATAACCTGTAATTATCCTTTTGAACCATTTTTTGTTTGTTTTTTTCCTCTATGCGACATTATCTTCTGTACCTTTGTTCTGTAGCTACTCATAACTCACCATTTATACTGCCATAAAACAAGCTAGGTCTGCTGTGAGGGATCAAGGTACAGTTTTGGCTTAAGCTGGGAAGGGGCTGAGTGTTGTAGTAATAAGATTATAAAATATTTCAGTTACCACTCTGAATACAAGTGTGTTTACTTGCATTGGATTTCACTATGTACATTCCTTCTTAAGGAGCTGAAAATCAACACAGTCATATCTGCATCAGGAAAGGAAGGTGGGCCAAAGCTAACATGACCAACAGGTCTGGGGGGATAAGAGAAACAACATGCTATTTTGTGCTGGCATTTTACGTGATCATAGAATTTATAGAATGTCAAGGGGTTGGACGGGACTTTAAAAAACACCCAGTCCTAACCTCATCTGCTGCCATGGACAGGGACACCTCCCACAAGAGCAGGTTGCTCAAGGGCTTATCCAACCTGTCCTTGAACAGGGTTGGAATGTCAGCAGCCTCCCTGGGCAACCTGTTCCAGTGCCTCATCATCTTCACAGTAAAGAATTTCCTCCTTATAACTAACCTAAATTTCCCCTATTTCAATTTTCACCTATTACTCCTTGTTCTATCACTATGAAATGAAATTATTATTATTGTCACTAAGGAGACATCTGTGTTGACATTCTGAATTTATGACAATGGCACTCAGTTAACTCTCAGTAAGTAACATTCAGTTGGATAAATTCCATTTTTTCCCCTAGAAATTTCCTTTATTAAGGAATTTGGGGTTTACTGGCAAATATCTGATTTTAAAATATGTTTGACTAGTTAAATTGAATCTTAAAGAAAAATGCAAAATTTCCAAATTTTATACTTTTCCAGGACTGAAGGATCACCCTGCTGTTTTTTCAGTGTGACAATGTAATGGTGGTAAACACAGTCTGGGAATGAGGTGACTGTACATTTTCTTTAAAATTGTAGGTCAATGCTTATTGATTGGGGCCATGTGATAATTTCTTGTCACATCCTCTTTATATCATAGGCCATTATATTACTACCATTTTCTGGACCAAGCCCAGTAATTTGGGTGTTCCTGAAAAGTATTCTACTAGATTTTAGGACATTAATATGCGTATGGCTTTAGTTTCTCATGTTCCATGGTGTCTGAATGGAGCTGGTCACAAAATTGTCATGTCTAGATAGCATGATAGTGGGCCTGGTTAGGGATCCCTGGGCTGGTTTTGAGCAAACTGGGCTGTGCTCGCTCTGTAGGGCAGCCTCATGCTGAAGAATGAGCACAGGTTCTGGAAGCAGTCGTGGAGGAGATAACACATGGAGCAAACAACGCTTGTCATTCAGCTGGGCATGTTTGCACTGTGCTGCTGCAGTTGTATGACTTCCCACTGCTAGCTTGGCAAACAAACACTGGCTAAGGCCATGGCCAGGGCTGCAGCATGGCCACATTTTTCTGCTTGAGCATTTTCTCTAATCATGAATAATTTCTTTCACTCTTGCCTGCATTGGAAACAAGCATGCAATGCATACAAGCGTGCACCTGAATTTGTTAACCAAATTCTAACACCAGGTTTATTGCTGCTGGATCCACTAGCCTGTGTTCTTTTCCCAAAAGTGTAGATGAATTTCTGAATCTAGTGTTACTCAGAGATATTTTTCTGATTCAGACATTTTGGCTGAATAGGTTGTATTCATTGTTTCTAGATGTAAAAGACTACATTTTTCAAAGCTGAACTGTGATTTTGAGATTTGGCTTGCACGCAAACCCTGTCATCCCTGTCATGTCCCCTTGTCCGTTTGTTAGCCGTTTCTTGATCTTTTTAATATGCACCTTATGGATACTGTGTAATACTGATGTCTAGTCATATTTTGTCATGCTACAGTACATCAAATACCTTATAGAGCTGTGTGGATTACATCTGCTTGGTTATTTTTAATCATCAAAGCTTAGGCTCTTAAGAAATGCAATTAGATTTGTTTGACAAAGCTGATGTATTTCCATATATCGTGTTGACTGACTGACTGATTCCCACAATTCTTGATCAATTAAATCATGTACCATTTCCTCCTTGAATTTGTCTAGGAGTGAGGTCATGCAAAATTATGCTTTTTTTGAATCCTTTTCTTTTTCTGTTTTGCAAACACTTCTTACCAAGAAACCCATCATAGTCAGGACATTTATAAACAGCACCTGGACAGTTGAAAATACATTAATTAGTGACTCTTAAATACATTATAACAGTGACACTTATTATTTATTATGCCATCATCAGAGAACACAATTAAGTTACTGTAGAGTTGCTATGGTTTCCAAAGGAGATACAGTGCAGACTAATTACCTCAAGATGCCAGATGGTGCTGAATAATTCCTGAGCAAATGCCTCATCACCTCTGCCTCTCCATGTTTGTGTAGTAAACAAAACATGAATAAAATGGAGGCTGAGAATGTAGTGATTTCTCTTTATAGGTCTCCACAGGTTTGTGTTTGCCCTGAGCATGTTTACATTCTTCAGATTATATTGTTTCAATTTCTCCCATCTGTGCAAATATCCTAATGAATGAACTGCAAAAAAGCATGTAAGAAAATTGTGCTGCTGGATATCTTAACTCAAAATGTTTCATCTGCACTATCTATACCTGCAGTTTCAGTATTGCCTGTCATGTCTATCCCAAAAACAGGGCTGATAGATAGATATGTTACCCTGTCTCCAGGACAAGTAAGCTCTAAGAGACACTTTAAGCACAGTCTATAGCCAGGATTTCCATTTAGCCTAAAACCTGTGCAGACCATGAGGACATCCTGCAGTGCAGCAATACAGATGAGCATAATTTGGACTGCCAGCCTTTAGGGTGCTCCACAGAGCAGTGTACATGAAATCATTGGGAATCAAAAACACTACAAAGCCTAAGGGCACTGATGTTTGAGGCCACTCAACCTCACAGACAAGATTTTAATAGATCTGTGCCTGGTCTCATGACTGCTTTCTTTTATCTTTCAGTGTGATCACAGTTTAATTGGGTATCTGCAGAACCTTCCATTATACAACCTGAGAGGCAGATAACTAGTTGAGCTCCAGATCTGCACATGTAGTAAATATCAAACTATAATTTTGCCATCAAGGGATGCAACAAAATGTAAAGCCATGAAGAAAAGTCTTTGGGATAGTGTGCCAGAGAGACTCATGCCATAGTCCAAAATTTCTGGCTGTCCATAACATCAGTGTGCATAACCTGGAGCATCACATCAATAAAATAAACAGGTAAGGTTTTGGGCAAAGGCTTTTGTGTCCTACTTCTGCTACCAGTATCATAGGATTGTAAATACATGGCCATAAGAAACAGTATTTTAATTTAGTATATTTGGTATATATTCAGAGTCTAAATTCAGATTTGCAGTATGGTTGGTCTAGGAAAAGAGACATAGAAAAACATAACACCAAATATTTCCCCTCCAAATCCAGAGCTTACCTATACAGATTTATTAGGCTTTTCCAGATATTTGCAGTTATCTAACTGATATTTCACTTCTACAAAGCTTCATGGGGCTTGGTTTTCTCTAAGCTGGTTCAAGCTGTCCGAACTTGTTCTTTCAGCAGCTCTGCAGGGTTTCAGTGATTCCTGCTGTGGGGACTCTCATGAGCACAGCTAACAGAGGCAGCTGCAGACGTGGCAGTTCTGCTTAGGGAGCTTCTGGACCTTCTGGAGACAAGATCCAGGATCAGTGATAATGGCTGGGAAACCTCTGAGAAACTCAGGGGTGCCTTCTGCTGTCAGGTAAGGATGAGATAAGAGAAGGTAAAAGGATGCAGTGTCCACACTTAATCCTAAGATAAGTGCGTCCTCTGGAGAAGTGAAAGGATGGAAGCTGGTGACTTCTAGCACCAAGAGGAAGGATCCTACACTATCTAGGGGCTTACAAGCACAAAATAGGTCCACTACTCTCAAAGGTGAAGAGGAGCCAGATATGCCTTCAAGACAAAGATCTGGTTGGCCTCTGGCTCATAAGGAAGAGTTTGGTCAAAGGAGATGAGATGCAAGGGTGGCAAAAAGGTGGTTCTGGAAATAGAATAAATTGGAATAAGGAGTGATATTGGGTAAGGAACTCAGGAGGGGGTGAAAGTTCTGATGCCAGGAGCAAAGATATCTACAAACAGTGAAGCTGACTTGTAAACAGAGATCTTGGCCCATCTTCTGGGGTGCTGGAGGCAGCTCTCCTAGAAAACCCACAGAGCTTTGTATCACAGATATGTCTGAAAGACTTGGTGTGGGGTATGGTAAAGACAGATGGACTTGCAGCCATGTGTTAAGTGGTGGTGGGAGGAATGGGCTGTTAGAGCTCTAATTCAAATAGTAGTAATGTGTGTTTCATAATACTTGAGTGATAATAGCTTTAAAATTGTATGCAATAATTATCCAAAATTATGCAGCTAATCAGTAATAGTGATATGCCTATTATTTAATTATATTATTAGGCAATTACTTTCTTAGCTGTATATTGCTAAATCAGTAATGGCTTAATCATTATTTCAATATTATATATTTCAATCCTGCAATTTAGAGAGTGTGAGTTAAACAGCAACAGTGTCCAAAGGAAAACACATATAAAGATGTAAATATCGACTCTTTGCAGTGTTGGACTTTAAGTACAAAATTACTTTCTGCCTTCTCAGATTGTTTGACTATTTAAACAAGAAATTAATTTAATCAATGGGCATTGCAACCATTGCCTCAGTTCAAGGTACATATGTAAATGTAATTTAATTTCTTATTCCTGCATAACTTTTGTTTTGTTCTTGATTTCAGCAAAGGAAACAATAATTGAAATGCCCAGATCAAATGAAATATTACACTTTTCCCCTTAAAATACTAGGTTCTTAGGAACACTGAAGATTGATAACTTTCTCAGGTCAAACTGTGAAAAAAACTGTTAAATTATCAGCCAATTCAATAGGAATACATATGTTTCCCAAGATAACACATGAAGATCTGCAGTTAGTTTGAGGATAATACATATAATTCTGGTGTAATAAAACTATTTTATTACAGGACCCAGGGAGATATGAAATCACTTCTTTCATTACAGCATCTATTGATCTTGAAATACCAAATAGCATAGTTTGAAAATTTGGTGGGAAATGACTTGGCTGTGATCTATCTTGTTCCAGTCAGAGGAACTATGCATTTCTTTTATACAGCTGATAATTCAGGAGTTACTGAAAATAAATATGTATATTGCTGAAAGTTTACAAGCTAGACATTCTAAATTATAGTTTTAATTTACTGTAAAATGTAGTGTAGAGATTCCAAGGAAGGATCAACAAAAGAGACCAGAAAGAAGCAGACGAAGCAGACAAAACAGCAAGGCTTGAGTCATGGGGAAGCAGATGAACAGGGGACCAGAGCAGTGGAGGAAAAAAAAAAAAGACTGTGAAAACTTTGCTTAATATGCAAATGTTTCTGCTCAGACTATTTGCCAGAAATTTTGAATTAGATTAAAAGGCTTTCAGAGAATTTGCCGTAATAAAATATTTGCTTCTAATGAAATCATTGCATACGAAACTAATGAAAATTATTTTACCAATTAATATCCTTCTCATTCTGCTTTATTTTCTTGTTAATAGTGCCTGAAGGTTAGAGAAAAATGTTTCAAGCTGAGCGAAGTTTGGACAGAGAAAGGGGGGTAGAAGGACTTCAAATTGGACACTGAAACACACATGGAAATAGTTTATCATATTGAACAACAACACATGGCAAAGAGGTTGTGATACACAGGTGAAATACATCAATACATGTTTGTTAAAAATGAAAGAACATCAGCATTTCTAATTTACTGCAAGGTGAAGTGAGTCTCTTGATTCCAGCTGATGGCACCAAATTCATTTACTGTGCACCAAGGGAACCTACCAGCTCTTTAAACCTGTCATCTCACATGCTGGCTAGTGTAGTCTTACAAAGTAAGGAGTGCAACTATGCATCAACAGAGAGGAAACAATCTTAGTTCTCTTTCAAAAAGAAAAATAGCAAGACACATTAATATATTTAATTCCAGTGGGTGTGCATGTGTGTACATCTACTCCAGCTGTAATCACATAAAACCAAAACTGGGTTTAAACTTCATGTTTATTCAAATCAATTATTTGTCAATATAAACCAGCATTTTACAGCACATATGTATTTTCAGTAATACAATACAATCACGGTATTCTTGTAAGTTATATCATCACACTATATGCTGCTGACTTTGTTCAGAATGAACATTATTTTCAGGCCTATGAATAATATCAAATGATAGGTAATAAGTTCTAAGAAACAGAAATATATGTAGCCAAAAGTGTACAAATTTCTAATGTGTTCCTATACAGTGTTTGCTTAAAGCGTTCCTTTTATTAGTGTGGGCATAATGTGTCTAATGTGATAGACATCCTTGTCTATCAGGAAGGAAATCAATCTCTATTACATGAACAAATAATAATACATTAATAATACAGTAATGATAGTAATACAGAGCTCATAAAGGCATGAAAAGGCATTCTGTGAAAATTTACTTTTTTTTTCTGCAGATTCGACAAATAGCATTTTTGTAAAAAGTAGTATTTTAACAAAATCTTTAGGCATATACATTGTTAAAACTGTAACTGCAATTCTAAACCCAAAGTACTCTGCCCTTAATTTGTGTCAGTGTTTCTGATAGGTACTTTCTCCCATTTGCCCATGCAAATTATAACTTGATTCCCTACTGTACTCTGTGTTGCCCTCCACTATCAAGCTGCTGAAGGGAGAGACCACAAAAAGCTCCAACTTCAACCACTTGACCCTCTCTTGACTCAGTGAGGCTTTAACCCTGTGCCTTACTGAGTGCCTGTGATATTTTTAAAGGAAAGAGGGACTGAAACAACAAAAATAAAATTTGTCAGGCGGTCTAGAGTTCAACTCCTTCATCAAGGAAGACTCGTCCCACCATCTGAGCACTAATAGTGGGCTGGATCAGGTAAATGCCATACAGTACCACAGTTACTGTGTAGTCCTTGAGCTGCTCAGAAACTCCAGCTCCTGTTATGAGATTTGGGTCTGTCCAGGAACACTGAAGTGCCTGAGTATCACTGAGGGCCTGGGAAATGGCACAGAATCTATGTTTACTTCAAAGATCAGAGGAGTTCTTGCATTAGCTGCTGGCATGCATATTGTGTTCACACAAGCTTCACAAGTCTCCCCTACCCCTGTAGTAGGCAATGTGAGCATGCCTCTGAGAAAGGTCTGTGTTGACCTGGGCTGTATTGGAATATTAAAATTCTAGGCAGAGCAATAAAGGACACGTGAACTATAGATCTGTATCCAGCTTCTACAAAGAATTTCACTCTTGAGGTCCCTCCACATCTGGAGTCCTCCCCCAGCAAGGGGTGGTATTTTGCTATCCAGCTGTTCCCTGATTAAACAACGTGGATAGCTGATGAATGCTATTGCATCACTTTGTGAAGATATTCTAAAATAAGGTTAGGTGCTCATCCACTGTGGTAATATGGACCTGGCAAGAACTGATGGTAGAAATCCATGTAAGCAGATGGCTGATGGATTATCAGATGTCAGGCGTTGAAATCTCACCACAGAGAATAACTTTTGCTGTGTGAGTTAATGGCTGTGTCTTTTTCTGGCCTATCCTTACACAATGCACTATACAGAAGAGGTTCAAGAGAGAGGCAAGGTCCTGTATGCACCCTTGTGCAACTCACCCTGAGATACTGGTTTGGGCAATTCTTGCAATTTTGTTTTATCAAAATGACTGGGAGATCTTCAGCACAGGATTGAAAAATATCATTACTGAAAACATGACTGGACATGGTCATGGGCAACTGGATTACTGCTGAAGTAGAAGGATTGAACGGAGATCTTAGCTTTTCTGAAAAAAATGTGATGGTTCTCCATGTTTTTGCAAGGGACAGTTTGAAAGTAACAAATGAGTTTAAGATCAAAGAGAAAAGAAATATGCACAGTTTAAAATTTTACCACATTTTCCTAGTCTTCAGATTTTAGGAGACCTGACTGAATAGTTTTGAACATTTAGAAAATGCCATTGATAACTAAGATTCATTTGACTCACTGGGTCATTCTTAAATAATCTGATCTCTGTGCTAGAGATAAACCACCAAAATATTTCACTTTTTGGAGAGGAATCTTCACCTGTCCAGCTGATTTACCTTTCATCTGGGTAATTTTTATTGAAAATGAACAATGACTGCTGCAGAAAAATGAGAAACTCTCACTCAAAATGTAAGATACAGATAGATTTGTGAGGGTAAATCCCACAAATTACTTGGCCTGGAATTGAAGTCCCAGTGAAAGGAGATTTTTGGATCCAATAAATGCATGCCTTTGGAGACCACAATAAAGGCATTCTAGTGACAGAGCATGTCTATGATAATTCACTGTGGTATCAGACATCCCAGGTGCCTATTTTATCAGGAATCATTATGCTGCTCGGTGTTCCAGGGACAGTTCTGGACAATGAAATAGCTTTTGCATTCAAAGAGGTGACATTTAGTCACCAGGCATTTAACTGCCAGGCATAAAGGCCACTGCCTGTGGACAGGGTTTGTTTGAGACCTGTGTGGTTAACTGGAGACTAAGCGGATATTTGAAAATTAAATGTGCTGCAGCTCAGTCAATATCTTGAGCTCAACATCGTTGATGGGGGGTGAGGAGGCAGGTTGAACTCCTGCTAGGCTTACTTAGAATTAGGACTGTCACAAAACCTCACCAAAAATTTGGTTTGAAATTGTGCCTTTGAGAATACTTACTTGAAATGTGAAAACCCAATAAAATGAGAGTGTGCATTTGAATTTGTCTCTGATGAACACACATCACAAAAGAAATAGTAATTTTTATATGTGTGTTCAGCTGAAGGCTGCATCCTTTGGGAACTGATATAATTCAGCTCCATGGAGCAAAGAAATAAGAAATAGCAAGTTAACAGTTAGAGTAAAACGAATAAAAACCAAAACAATTCTATACAAAACAAAAAGTGCCTCCAAAAGCAGAGAGCCATTTATAAATGTAGGGATCCCACCCTCACAGAAAGAATCTCCCAACAAAAAGGTGGAATAGCAATGTGATCAGAATAATGGTGTGGGGCTGGCTGCATAGAAAAAGCTTGTACATGCAGGCTCAGGATATAGCCCCTGGAAAAGCCTTTTGGAAAGAGTGTTGAATGTTGTCACTGTCTCTCAAATCACGTGAAAAATCAAGGTAGAGCTAGAAATACAAAGATTCAGAGAGAGAGAAAAAGTTATTTTGTTTTAAAACAGCTTTAAGATAAATAAGAAAAAAAAAAAGAGATTCAGCATACAAGCCTTTTGGCAAGTCAGTCATTATTTGTAAAGATTTGACCAGGAAGCTTATAGAGAAAACCATATGCAACTTAGTATTTAGTGGAGGGAAAATAATTACAATTTTCCTTCAGGTTCTTTGTCACTTTTTTCACCTATTGGTTCCTATTTTGCATTGCAAATATGAGAAATCAGACTGATACTGCACCAGAAGCTCCTGAGATTTTAAGACCCAGAGACCATTCTGACTCTGAGAGTTCCTGTGGAGATACACTGTCTTCCCCTTCCATTTGCAGTCTGCTTAATGAGCCTGTAAATTGAATTAACTCAGCTGAAGTGCTCAAAATCCAATCTGCAAAGAAAAGAAAACAAGATAAGAGTGGAGTATGGTGGCTTTACTTGATAAGTAAGACTGAAATAAAAACAGTAGTGCTAACAATAATAATAATAACAAGAAGAAAAGAATATGTGACTGAAGATATATGATTCATTATATTGTACAAAACAACCTATTTAGCAGTGTCCAAGTATCTGAGTGCTGGGTACTCTGTCAGTGTTTCCCAGTTCTAAAGAGCAGTCTCTAAAGAGATTAAGAGTAGCTAAGAGGGAAGGCTTTATATTTTAATTTTTTCCCTGGTGTTATGGTATGTGCATATCGTTTCAGACAATATTCATCATCTCTTTTTTAAAATAGCAAATGCATGGCCCAGGGAAGTGGCTGCAAATTGGAATCGTAAATAACTAGATTTATGGTGGCAGCAGTGCACTCAAGAGTGGGGGAAAAGCTGACTCTCATTGCATCATTTGTTCCCAGTGGTTTTGAAACAATCAGTGCCAGAAGAAAAAAAGACATAATCTGTGCTTCCAAGCTTTTCCTTCCTCTATAGATCAAAAAGTACATGTTTCTCTGTTGGCAAACAGAAGAGGAAGGCCTGCCTCCTCCGCTGCTCCATCCCCCCTGCACCTGCCTGGGGCTGCGATGTGCCAGCACAGTCACCCCGAGCCTGGCTCTGACAGGAGCTGGCATCCTGTGCCAGTGGGTGAATCACTGCCCAGGCTGCTCATTTGCACTCACTAGGCTCTGAATTTCTGCTGGTATTAGGCAATGACTTCACCCAGCTCCAGAGTGGTTTCATCAGTCGGTCCGGACAAGCATTTGCTGATATTGTTCCCCTGCTCCCAGTAAGGGTTTCTCTGAGTCACACCGAGTGAGGTGATTCCCCATTTGTTTGCTGGGAAAAGAGAGCCTAAATGACTTAGTGATTCATCCCTCTTGCAATTACCTCAGCCATGGAACAGACCAATACCCTCTATCTGGTCTTTGTTTGCCTTTAGACTCAGCCATGGTTCACTCTCAGGTGGAAAAGTCAAACCAGTCTCACCTCTCCCATGTCCATGAATGGTTCTTCTGCCTCCACATGTCATAAAGATTTACCTCTGGGGAGTCGTGGCCATTAAACTCATCCCAGAGGCACGTAGGAGAAGGCTGACATGTTTCTGATATCCTGAAGGCTGTATGAAATGTCATCCAGGATTGAATATATTTGTATATACATGAATAGTTCTGTCACAAAAAAATGGTATCCACCTTAAATTAAAAACAGCACAGCAATTCAGGGATTGGTGGACATTTTTTGTCAGCTGATGGCTGTATGGGGAATCACGGTGTATGCGAATCAACTTCTTTATACAGGAGTCAATGTGGTGTCATGTTCAACAACAGCATTTGCAAAAAAAAAAAAACAACTTCACAAAATTTTTTCTTGTCTCAGCTGAAAAACCTGAAGACATGGAGAACAAACATATAGAGATTTATCAAGTTTTGAATGAAAGAAACCTGCAGCAAGAATACTAGAGGTGATATCAGCTAGTAACAATAGGACTAAATGAAAGTCCTTTATCTTATTTTAATCACTTTTATTTCTGGGTATGAAATGAGACCTAAATTACATTATTATATATTATTGTTGCTAGAGTATCTGCTGACTACCATCTCAATAATGATGTGGTCTTCTGGGAAGAAAAAATTATAAGAAGAAAGCACTGAATATATTTTTTTCTTGCATGAAAGCTATAAATTACTAGCAGTCATGTTTTTGGCTCAAAAATAAATGTGAAAAGTAGTACATAGTGCAATGTTTAAGAGAGGCATGCAAGATATGTGCTTCAAGTCAGATCGAGGGTTATGGTAGAATTTGCCTACTCAGAAGCAGAATTTTCCCTCTTGTTAAGATCCAGTTATTGAAACTATCAGAGATGTCTCTGCCCAAATTAAGGTGCAAATGAGACCATATACCAAAGTCAACAGTACAGGTTTTATTTTAACCTTTATTTTAAATTGAGATAGAGAGGGGGAAAGAAAAAGGAAAAGAGAGACTGTGGATCCTGTGGATCCTCTCCTGTTTGTTCCCCTCTTCTGGTCTTAGCGGTGAGTGTCCCAGTATCATCAAAATGCTGATCTCAGCCTTGATGGGGTGGGGGAAGCTGATGAAACACAGAGTCCACTGGGTTTATATATTGGCTCAGGTTTGGATGGGAATGCCCAGGTATCTCCCCTGAGGTGGGGAGTTTCACACTGGATAGTACTCTGGATCATGGGACACTTCAGGTGTCTTTGATGGTTTAGGGCACCTTCTAAGACATTACAACCACCTCTCCCATCGGTGAAGTTGAGTCAGTCACGGCCCATTATGGCCCATCAGCAGGGATAAATACCTTTGGGCTATGTGTTAGTGTCCTGGCACGCTCCTGAAGGGGAGTCTTCACACTGTATATGTGTGTGTATGTATGTATGTATGTATGTATGTATGTATGTATGTATGCATGTGTATATGTACCTGTCTATGGGAGTTTTCAGCCATTATGTATGGGAGGATATTGGCATGATGAAAAGCACTATCCCACCTCACAGGATTTGCCTCTTGTCAGCCTTTTCCCTTGTTCAAATTCAGCTATAGCCTCCAGCCAAGGTGTGCATGCCCTCTTGCATCTGATCTGTTAAATGGTCGATTGTTTGAGTCATTAAACATTAACAGTACAGTTTGTCCAAGTCTGCAAGCAGTAACTACCACAGGAGAGCAAATCTGACCCCAAAAATAGACTGCTTACTTGTTGTTTGCATTGATTCCCTCAGAGTAAGAGCCCAAAATAACTTTTGCCCATCCAAAAAATCAGGTTGGATATAAACCAACCTAAAAGCATTTCTTTAAGCTAAGAATAAAATTTAAGAAAACATAAGCCTACTCACAGTAGTTACAAGTCCTTTTAATTTCTCTATAAGTATCTCCGAGTAATTAAATTAAAGCTATATAATTAAACTTTTCTTGCCTCCAAGGTATATGTGGGAGATATGTTTAAATAAGGCTACTCAATAACGAAGTTAAGAGCTCAGCAATAGGAATCAGAAGCTGTTTAACAGAACAAAACATTGTGTGTGGGGAAGACCACCACCTTCAAAATTTAACAGTGCAGAATTCAATGATCCATTTGGAGTTTGTCCAAAATGTTGAAAGCAACATGTAGGCCAAACATACCTACTTTACAAAAAGAGCTATAAGGATTTTGTGTCTGATATGTGCACATATTTATGAGTCAAAAGATGACAGAACTTAGATAGCATTTGAAATTTTATTTAGGTGTTACTACCCAGACAAGCTATCCATAAACATGGATAACCTGGAAAGCATACTTGTGGTACTTAATAAATGGTTATGAATCACATGAAAAATAGCAGCACTAAACTGAATTTCTCTAGAGTGTTAGTTCTTTCCAATGTAACAGAATGCCACATCCTTTTATTCTTTATACTTGTTTTATTTATATTTTCAACCAGCCAAACACAGAAAGATGTCTTATATCTCTAGTGGGAGCTAAGGGAAATAGATGTATGAGGAATTTCAGGACAGGGTTCAAGAACCTCTGCTGCTGCTGAAAGTGTTTCATGTGGATCTCTGAGAATGGAAATGTCTCTCTGAAACTTTCATGCTGATTTTTTCTTCTTTGTTTGCAATGAAGAGGGACTGTTTGCAATACTTGAAAATGAGCCTTGGAAAATGTTATTAGTAATTTTTCTTTACAAGCAAAGGGTATATCTCTTTATAAAGTACCTGGTTGTTCTTTAGTCACTGAAACAATCATAAATGCAGTATGGATAGAGGAGGGGATATTCTTCCTAGTGACTCAGTGCTTCCTGTAGTAGGTTCCAAATACCAAAGCTTTGGTATTTGGACTGGGACATGTGATGGATGAGTGGTATCAGATTTTAGGTCAGGTTTGAAACAAAAGCGTCATAAACTCACCAAAATATATTGAAAGACATTTTCACATTTGGGAAATTTAAGCAGAATTTACAAGGACTGTGTACAAATATTCTGCTCTGCTATTATCTTCTAATCTCGATTGTTTTCTTTCTCAGCTCAGGCCTACCAATAATTTCCAGTGTAAATGACAGTGAATTCAAGCTCAGAGGAGTTCAGGCAGAGCCATTGAAATCATCAGACAGAAACCAACATTTTTGTCTTTTTTATTTTAATGGTTGCTCCACAGCCTAGCAACCCTTTAGCTGACCCTCAGATGTGTTCTGTGCTAGATTCTCCCTCCCTGGGACTTGCCTGTCAGTAAGGAGGTGGATTGCTGGAGAGGTGCACACTCTGTACATAATCCTGCCCCCAAGTAGGGTGTCTTGACTGCATATGTGGCCCCAGAAACTGGTGATGTTACTTGGGTGGGTGGAACTAAATGTCTATTTTAATATCTGGCCCGTGCATCACGTGCAGGAACAGTCTAGCTGAGTCCATCTTATGGCATGCTTGTTTTGTTCTCTGCTGAATTGAAGATTCTTTTCCATGACGCTGTTTTATCAATACAACAATTTTCACAACAAAGTTTTTCTCTCCTCTACAAATTGTTGTTTTAATCGTAGTGGTTTTCTGTCATTATTTTTTCCTGTTCAACTAGAACACAGCAGAAGCTATAACAGAGCTCTTAATGGAGCTCAGCATAGGAATTCAGCTGAAATCTAGACTGTAAAATTTGTGTCCACCAAAAACTTTGGCATCTAGCTACAGACTAGAGCTTCTGGAGAGACAGCTAACATTTACACACATGTTATGGTGACCACTTACATGACTAGAAAAAGAAAGAGCTACAAACAATGAATTTTTACACCAGCTAGGTAAGAGAAGTAATAAAAAATAGTGCTTGTTATCAGTTATCTGACATGGATCAAAATTTCCAGCCACTATTCTTACTAATATAGTCAGTAGGCTATAAGTGTTTTCACGGCTCTCCTGAAGGAAGACTTGTCTTTGCCTTGCATGACTCAAATAAAATGTGACATATTTAAGAACTGACCTTTTACTCTATCCAAAGTAAATAAACAAATTAAGTCTTGAAGTGCCAGTTAATGACAGAAGCTTTTCATGTACTGCTTCTTCTGTGTTTAGCTCAGCTTGACTCCTATGGACATCTACCCTGGGAAAAATAGATATGAATGAACTCTTGAAATGGCTGTGAATTTCAAGTTCAGGATACTAATTGATTGAATTTTCAAATGCAGTGTAGAACATTACTCTCTAAAAATTTTGGAAATGGGCACTTTCTACTCACCCTAGAAAAAGGACAGACAAAAGTTTCCATGTGTCTCCCTAGGTCCTTGTGCACTTGTGTGAGTGGCCTAGACTTGATTTCCTCATTCATTTAATTCCTTCATTGTATAAATTTAACAAAAAATGCACCCAATTCACTAATGTAAATAGAAATATAGACACAAAACCCTTGACATTCTGTCTAATAATTGTTTAACGGAAGCTAAATGAAATCTACAAATAAAATGAAATGACAGTGTAAAGCATTTGTCATATGAATAATTAGGCATTACAATAACAAGAGTGTGCTTGGTTTGTTCTTGTCTGTATTATTTTCATTTAGCAGCTGCTACACCTGACAAACAATTGCCAGATGCAAGAGTTCCCTGATGGGGACCTGAACATGCTCTGAGTGTCCTCATGAACTTTACTACAGTTAAAAAGAAAAGTAGACAGATGCTTTGCTGGCTTAGCAAATGGGAATATTCCTTCTCTAAACAAGATCTATCTCAAATAGAAACAATTTGGTTAGCATTCACTGTTCAAATTATCTGCTTTTGTAATCTCTGAAGTATAGAGCATGTTCAAAAACTTTACTTGTAGCAAAATTGACCAAACTCAGCTTACCACACATGCTTTCACCAACCCAAACACCTGCTCTCCAACTACAGGAAGGGAATCCAGGTCTTTTGAATATCTGTGTCCTGATAATTACTTTGCAAATTTTATATTAAGAACTAGACATTACAGAATATGCTTCTGATTACTTCCAGTGTAATAGAGTTGGAGACAGTCGCAAACAGTCTTTTGTAGAGTGAAAAAAATTTTTTTGTATCACAAGACATATCACAGTGAATTCATACCATCTGTCTAATGATGAATGACACCAGTGTGGATGGTATCAAGTCAGCCTACAGATTGTCTATATATACTTAGTAACCTGCAAATACATCACACAAAATGGCCCTGCACACACTGTGCATCAAAACAGAGCATATAATGCTTTGTCACAGGATAAACTGCTCTATTAAAATGCTTGCGTGTTCAGAAATGAGGAAGGCAGTTGCTGTTTTCATCCCATTTTATTTCTTTTTTTAACATTTTTTTTTTCTCCTGAAGTCTCATTTCGTGATTCAGGTTTCATTTTGCAGCTATTTGAATGCTACAAACTCTATTATTTTTTATACCTTTTATTCTCTGATCCATGGGAATGTCACGAGGTACATTTTTTGCAGTAATTTCAAACAATACACTCTATACTTCTTCAGAAAAGTGCAAACTATCTTTGCTTCTTAATACATGTCTAAATACTCTTTCAAACATTTTGCTACAGTTTAATGCCATTGATTTGTGGTTTTTCCCCGCGGTGAAGCTGGTAGTGCTCCCAACTTAGTGAAACGGAACACCTAAGACAGATTCTCTATTTGTGTAAGCTGTAGAAATTGAAGTATGCATACCTATGATGAACTTTGACAGCAAGATTTACCTATACATTAAAGAAATTAAATCAGAATTACAAATGAGATTGGTTTCCTTCTATTCTCTTCTGCTCTTTTTTTTCCCTTCCTGATAATGGTATCACTTGGCATAATGTGATTGCTACTTTAGCTTAGTTTTTCATTATAAAAGTATTAAAGGCTTTGCTTCACTTGACCTAATATCAGTGTTTTAAAAGGTAAATATTGAGATTAAGTTTATTATCTAGACTTCCCTACTTTCAGTCATGCATGAAAAATGTGATGAGTTGCCTCTGCAGGTACCTTCTTTCCTGGAGCATGAATTCTCAGATGTCAGTCTCAGAGTAGATGTTTGTCTTTCAGTTTGTCATGTACAGCATCTGTTCCCTGTTCCCTTCATCCGGTACTAGTATCTTGGTTCTATGTCAAGCAGAAGCATCAGAAGTCAGTTACTAGCAGAAGCATAATTTTCTTTGTTCCTTTCACCTTAGTGATATACTGAACATGATAAAATCTGGATTTTATTGGCAGCCATATTATTTATCACAGCATCAAGGTAATGGGTTGGTCCAGTTCCTGCTGAAACGAAACAAAGTCACATAAAAAGCAATGGATGGAATAGCTTATTTACAAGGGTTTAAGTGTTTGCTCTTTTTTTTACAGAGTGCTTCTCTATTCAGATGGGATCTCTCTAGATATACTTTATTTCCTGTGTGCTTTGACTGTATGCTGGACGCCCTGGCCTTGAATTAATCAGTGGTAGAACACTAGAAACAAACTAAGCAGAAACAAAATCCAAAAATAGCCAAATGATTCAGGAAGAGTAATAATTATGGACGAGAAATATCTCACTACTGCAAAACTCCACCACATTAGTTTTTAATAGACACTGCTCATTAAATAAGATAAGCCTTTGAATGAGAAGAAGTGTGTGTAGGAAAGTTAAAAATGATAAAGAGAAATATAACAGTTGGCAGGGTGCAGAATCAAAGTGCACAAATGGAGTTAGTTTAAGCCTTTAATACAGTTTTAGTCTACAGGAGGAACAGAGATGCTTAGTCAAGTTTTATCCTTTCTGCTGTAAGGAGAAAGGATAAAACCAGGCAGACGGCACAGATATGTGCATCTCAGGTTTTTGAACTCTCAAATGTCTTATGCCATGAATACAACCTGTTTACAGTTTGTAATCTGTTTACTACTGGATGTGTGCACTTATCCCCAAAGTCACATATTTGTTCACACAAGGTCCACAGCTGGAACACCAGGGTGAAATCTTATGCATGTAAATGCCTCTGTCGAGAGGCACACTCCACTTTGCTTAATTATTTTTTCCTAGCAAAACTTGTGGATACAGTTTCTTATTTGTCATAACCAGGCATAAAAATATTTCCCAGTGAATAATGGAATTGCCATTCTTGGAATTGCCAAACAATGAGCTAATTTCCTACTAAAAGAGAACAAGATGCAAACAGTGTTTGGAGTGTTTTAAAAACGTGGTACTGATTAATTCTGCATTTATTCAATGCTACATTAACTTTTTAAGTCACTAAGGTAGCATCGAATTATTTGCACTCCAGACAATACAAGCTTTCTCACTGCCTGCAACAGCAGTAAAATAGTTTCTATTAAAGGATATATAGTGCCAGCTGGAGAAGATAAAAAATATCACAAGATTTTTATGCAAAATATTTATTTTATAGAAGCTCAGGGTTTTTTAAGGTATAGCAATTAATTGAAAAACAGTTGGGTTGTATTATTTAAATAAAAATGAATATGAACAAAGTTAATTACTTCAGGTTTCCAAGCCACTCAGATAATCATGGAAATACTATGGTACATTTAACTTCGTCATAGGTAGCAGGTTAATTAATTTCTCCAGGTTTCTTGCAGCCCTGTTTGGATAATTCCATAAAAGATACTTTGAAATATTCGTTCTAGAGAATGTTCTTTGTTCTGAGTCACATTTTATAATAATGAACTATATTTCTTGTCAAAACTCTTGTGGGCAAGTGGCTATGACACAATCAGTGTGATTCAGCGTCCTCCTCCTCAAATGAATTTCACAAAGACTCTTATAACTGTATTCAATATTAGTACAGACTTTGATACTAGATGTTTCTCTTCTTTGAAAGATAAGTAACAGTGTATTTTAACTCTCATAACCTATTATTTTTACCTATTTTTTCTGCATTAATCATAGTAGTTATTAATACAATGAATCATCTTATTTAGAAAGAAGTGTGGCAAACACTAGTGTTACGAAATGCCACTAATCATTGTGTTTCCGTTTTGTGGATGGGAAATAAGTAATTTTAGAGTTCAGCCTTGAAAATGTTGATTTTATTTGGGCTGAAGAACAATATTTTCATGCCTCTTGTTAAAAAAAAAAAAAAAAAAAAAAAAAAAAAAAAAAAAAAAAAAAAAAAGGTCAAAATAACCCCCACATAATTGTTGAAAGATTTGAACCTGGATTTCTGGAATCTTGACCAGAATGTCTCACATGCTTGAAGCTCTTCAGCTGTTTGTGGGTGCAGGCATTACCATTATGGGCTGGCTGAGCATCTAGGGACTCATTTCATGCCTTCATGTTGGGGAGTCACAGGGTTCAGGAAGCAATTCAGTATTCATGAGTCTAGACAGAAAATGGAGCTGTAGAGAGTGTCTAGGGAATGTTTGTCAGGGAAGCAAGAAGGGGATTGAGTTCTTAATGCTGCGTTTTTCTTTAAATGAAGAAAACACAGAAATAGCACTGTAAGTAGGAATCATCATGCAAACTCAGAAACAGCTTGGGGGTTTAAGGTGCTACTACACGATATTGAGTTGATATAGCCAGAAACCTCAAGTGTGGGTTGGTTATTTTTACATCTAGAGCTGGGTGCTGAACACTGTGGCAACCCCTACTTGTGATTTGCTAGGATAGGGCAATGCGATGCCATGTGGATGAATTCATGTCACCCTACTTCTTACTGTTGATCCTTGCTGCCTCAATTAATTAGCTTTCTCCTACTTCTGGTTCAGATTCCCTTGCCCATTCCCTGACAAAACAGAACATATGCTGTGATTGCTCTGTGGTACTAGTTGCGGCTCAGTTTTATTTAATAACCTTGTGTTACTCTGTGCAACAAATTCTGACTAATTGCTTCTCCACTGCTCTGCCAGTCTGAAAAGGTCAGCATTGAAAACCATCAGGTAGGAGCTCCCTGCTGAATCTCCATAAGGTTGTGTAAAAAGCAAACTTTGGTGAATGAGGTTTGACTGGTGTGGAAGTTAAGTGTTATGATGAAAGAAATGTGCTCATCATTGATCCAGGTGCTGAAGTTTTTTATTTTTCCCCGAGGTGCAATGAACATAAACAGTTTTGACTTTGTAGATCTTGTGAAAAACTCTTCCTCTTTGCCTTTTTTAGCAAATCAAACTGCTTTCATATAAACTTGTGTAATTGCTGTAATTTGGTTTATTACAGAATCACAGAATTACAGAGTATTGAGTTGAAAAGGACCTATAGGGATCATCAAAGTCCAACTCCTGGCCCTGTGCAAGACACTCCAAAGGTCACACCTTGGCCCTGAGAGCATTGTCCAAATGCTTCTTGACATCCCCTTCCCTTCCCTTCCCTTCCCTTCCCTTCCCTTCCCTTCCCTTCCCTTCCCTTCCCTTCCCTTCCCTTCCCTTCCCTTCCCTTCCCTTCCCTTCCCTTCCCTTCCCTTCCCTTCCCTTCCCTTCCCTTCCCTTCCCTTCCCTCATTTTAATCGATGAATATAATTTCTCCCTTTCTTGCTTTCTTCCTTAGTGCTAAAAAGTACACAATGTCTTTTCAATATTTAATTAGCAGGATCATTTTACAGGTTTAGTTTAAAGGTAACCATAGCACAAATGCATCCATTATTAACTGCAGAGCGGCGGTGGCTCCTTGGGAACGCTCCACAGTTTAATATGAGAGCCCCTGTCACCAGCAAACAGCGCTGATATTGTTGTCAAGTGTGACCAACTGGCAAAGGCGATGGGCACCACGCTGGAACAATGCAAACTGCTGCTCTCCATGGAGGAGGCAGTGTTCAAAGGTGAGGCCAAGGCGGACAGCGAGCGGCTGCTGCGGAAGGTTCGGTTCCGCGTGGCGTCGTCGCACAGCGGGCGCGTGCTGAAGGAGGTGTACGCGGATGGCGAGGCGGCCGACTCGCTGGACTCCGAGTGTGCCAGCAGCTCAGAGACCGACCAGGCCAGCCGGCTGAGCGAGGTGGACGGGCAGCAGAACGGACACGCGGGCTCGGAGGGTGATGAGAACGATAATGAGCAGGACGACTTGCTCATTTTAGTCAGAGCCGCTAAAGAGAAGGGGTTTGGTACAAAGCGCGTCAACATCCTCAGCAAAAATGGCACGGTCAGGGGAGTCAAGCATAAAGTCAGCGCTGGTCAAGCCCTCTTTGACAATTTGGCAAAAGTATTTCAGGTACGTGATGCAGATCTGCTGGCTGTAAGCTGCCTCTCTGTCCCTTTTAACTCCACACATTGCTGTTCCCTTTTTTCAAACTGCTCTCATTTAGGATTTCCCAATATCCTGTCTCATTCTCATTGCTATTCATTTGCACAAGAGGGGCTCATTGGTCCTTCTAGTATAAAACAGCTCCACACTCCATATTGACTGTGAACTTTGCTTTTCAAAATTGACCTGATGTTTGCTCAGTAGAGATATGTATGTTGTGCTTCCCATGTCTGGATTAGGAAAGAAACACAACAGAGGATATAACTGGGGCTTTGCTGGAGATTGATACAGGTCTCCTGTACAGAGATGTGTCATGTTTCCACTCCTATTATATTAATTCTAATGAGTTTACAATGTTATCTACTGTCTCCTACACGTAAATATGTATACTTGCAAATTCCATTCTGTTTAATCTGCAAAATAGATCTAACTAAGTGCAGAGTGGCAGCAATGACAGTTTTCCCACATGAAAATTTCAGGAGAATGAAATCTTAGCCAGAGGTCTCTTTTATTAATGTCTGTTTTCTATCTATTTTGTAGAAGGAGCAGAATATCTGTATTTGAAACAGTATATGCCACACTAATGCCTTACTCAGAGAAACACAGGCCTTCAGAAAAATCAAGATAAAAGTTCTAAAATATTTATCTCATATATATAATTTTTCTGTATATGGTATTTAAGCCTTTCAATCATTAATATTCACACAGATAGCAACAAGTGTGCAACCAGACTCTTTCTGAAGTTCTTAGAATCCAGAATTATGCTTTCCACTTAAATTATCCTGTGATGGTTTCAGGGCATTATTTTAAAACTTCTATGCAGTTCTAAATAATGGGAAATTTGATATTAATAATGACTCTTTTTGCATCTTGAAATTACTTTGAAATGAGGTAATTTCACACTACATTAATAAATGGCAATAGATTAACATTCTCTTCCTTCTGGATATGAATTTATCCTCTATGTGGTACCTAAATTAACAGTCTTTTTGTCAATATGTATGTTCCTCTTGAAGCTGAAGTTTCAGAGAATAATTTCCTGTTTAATTTTGTTCTTTACATCACATCACATAGCACTCAAGTAGTTTACTTTCTTTCAAGCTACTCACGGAAGAGTTTATACTTAATTCCTTATTTTGATAAAATTTGTAACAAACTCACTTTTTAAAGGTAGTTTTGAATTAGTAAGTATTAACTGAGGCACTGTTGGGTTCTTCTCCAGCTTCAATTCCACTGTTCTGTGCTATTTTACTGTACAGAGTACCCAATTTCACCCCACTAGCCTCATCCCCTTCTAAAAGCTGTCTTCAGCTACATCAGTAACACTAAGCTAAGACGTGTGATTCAGCTAAATAAACAGACCCATTTGACATCTGCACCTTAATTAGTGTCACTGCCTTATTGTTTTTTCTATCCCCAGTTTTAGGTTTGAAGTTCTTCAGGAAGGGCCCATGGGCTGAAATCAATGTACTTTGACTGGAAAGCTTCTTGCATTCCTAGCAGAGTTAATGGTAGGACCAGTGCTATTTCTAGGAGGTGTTTTGCCAGAAGAAAGCATTTTTTTGAAAGGAGAAAAGGGGAAAAAATTAAATTATCAGATGAAAACAAACCAAACAATTTTTCATACAGCACATAATTACAATGAAGAACTCTCTGCTAAAGGCATTGCAAAGTCCGAAAAGGCAGGTTTTCAAAGTGGATGAGGAAAACATAGGTGAAACTGAGGAGCTTCTTCCTAGGCAGGTCTAGATGAGTGATTTCCAGAAAAAAAATGTATATTCTTACATTAAGCACCTATTGGATCAAAGACAGATATTCAGCATTACAGAGAATATAATGATTTGAGGTTTCTACACAAATGCCCATTTCCCCAGAGATGAAGTTCTAAGTCTAGAGAAAAAGAATGATGGTTTGCATATCTTTTATGTCATACTCTGAGCCAATTTTGTGTGCCACATGGTGAGCACAGAGGAGAGCAAAACACAAAGGTTAGCTTTGAGATGGATTTGAAACTACTTGATCCTAATGAGAAACGTGATTGAAATCCATCCAATTGCAAATGAAATAATGGCCTTTAGAATGAGATTAGAGGATGATTTCTAGTTTTCTGTAAGCATGTTCCAGATGATTAATTGAGCTGTAATTCCAGTTAGAGAACAACAAGAATTCTTCTTTCCAAGATTTAGTAAGCTAGAAAGATGTCTTTGTTGGTAAGTACAACACAAAATCTCTTGATCTGGGCATTTTTCTAGGTTACTCCCTTGATTATGTGAGGTCATCTCCAGTTACATGTTTCTTTTACATAAGGAGCAGCAAACGTACAACAGCTAAGAGGAGACTGTCCCTCCCTGAGAAGAGTCCATCTGTGCCCCTTTGATGATTCAGCAGCAGGAACCCATATGAGATGAATTCATTGTATATTTCCCAGCATTAGTGTCAAGTCAATATTTTTCATCTCAGAGTAATATGCACATGAACTCTTGACAATCCTGTATTCTAAGCACTGATAAATTCTCATATGGACACGCTTCTTATTTAGTATTTACTGTATCACTTCCTAACTAAAATGTGCATGTAAGAAGCCAGATATTGAGTGTGTGTGAGTGTCCTGTGACCCCAAAACCAGGGCATTTTTTCTGCATTATCAGCATTCTGATTCTTCAGACTATATCTGCAAACTCTAACATACTATTTCCCCAAATCCTTAGAGGCTCCCTGTGATAGAGGAGAGATTCTTTAAAGTAAATCACTTTGCTCAGATATTCTAGGGATAAGCAGGGATTCATTAACTGGGTTTCATTATGTTGTGCAGTCAAGACCTTTGATTTTGTCTGTTCAAATACCTGTGCTAAAAGCACTTGTGCTTTTTAATGTTCTATAGAAATATTGGGATTTGTGAATTTCTTTTTCACACTTTCTTACTACAGCCTTTCTATAGAATTTTTTTCAGACACTTTCTTCCCACAACAAACTTATCTGAAAAAAAATCACACTTTCTGGAGCTTTTTTCGATTTTAAGAGAGTGATGTAATGCAGGAAGTATTTCTAGATGAAAAGGTCTTTTTGGTTGTTGTTGCTATATGGTACAAGCCTGGTCTGAGAATGTATATCTAGTAGATGTGTGTCCCCTGCTACATCTTCCCACAGTCACGTACTCAGCGCTTCCCTCACCCATTCAGTCCGTGACCTCTCATTTCCACCGTTCCCTGGGAAGCTGAGTCCTTCACATCACTCTGTCCAAGGACTGTCTGTTCCCAGATGAGAGCTGCTCCAGTGCAGTGACAGTGACAGGTCTCCCTTTAGGTCATCCCTGCACACCAAGTCATCCCCTGGGGAAGCTGCTGCCAGGGGAGTGGGAGCAGCTGTGGCCAACAGAGCCATGGGGATGGAATGTGGGACAGAGCAGGACACCAATAGGGGCTGCCTCAGCTTCAAGGCAGAACAATCTGGGGGAAGAAAGGTGGGGAAGAGACCAGCTCTATCGATGCTTCAGGACAGCATGGTTTCCATGGCAACCCCTCCAGTCTTTTCCTCCTTGGGGTGGATGCCACAAAGAGACTGTTGACATAGCAACCGCATCCTGGCGGGGTGAGGGAGTGGTGGGTGGGGTGGTGATGGGTGTCGATGTAACAACCACTCCGGGTGGGGAAGGTGGGAGGAGGTCACTGGTGGTCATCAGTGGAGGGCAGGGACAATCACATTTGTCACCCCGGGCCTGGGGGTAGCCTCCCACAGTGCTGGAAATACGAGTGCCAGACAGCTGGGAACAGTTTATTTGTGAGAAACACACACGACTGAAAATCCTGAAAAAGCAGGAGGGACCTGGACCTCCCTGTCTCCCTGTTCACGCACATCTTTGGTATAAATTTTCTCCTGCTGGGACTCTGAAGCTGAAAGCATTGGCAGCCCTGAAGCTGGGGACATGACTTGCCACTTGTGTCAGAAGCATAAGCCCCTTCTCTGCATATCTGAGGTAATTGTGGTTTTATTTCAGTATACTACCAGAAATTTTGTGTTCTAATATAACAGTAATGTTTAAGTGCCAATGGATATGAACATTTCCTGTAAGTTTCTGTAAAAAGTAATAGAGAAACAGTTCCTTTTTCCTTGAAATAAATATAATTCTCTTCACAACCAATTTTTATGACTAAGCCATTCCTATGGCTGTGGCTGGGTCACACAGATCAAAAATCCTTGGCTTGTCTAATATATTACTAGGTGGTACAACGATCATTTTATGCCAAACTGGGTAATAATGGATAATTTAATGCCAAAAACGTCCCAATGTGCAATGTAATAGAGCTCAGCCAAAGGTTTTACACAGGTCTCTCCTCATTTTCCATGTTTCAGCATAGGTATTTTTCCTCCATTCCCATCCTTACACACTCCACTGGCCATCCAGCCTCCTCTGAAAGGTCAGGTTCTGCTAAATTAGCCACAGAACTCATTCTGAGGCAGGGCTTGCTGACGTGTATTGCAAAAGGGCAGGCCTGGCTAACAAACCTGATGAGTGCCTTTGTGAGCCTTGCGTCAGAGAGGATACGGGTGAAGGGTCAGACACAGCACACTCAGACTTTGCAATATTCCCAAACACAGTTTCTCAGGTGGAGCTCACATTCAAGGTTGTGAAGTACGAGTCATTATTCAGCCTGATGAAGAATGAGCTTATTAATGTTTAGAAAGAAAGGTGGAAAAGAATCAGGTGTGGAAGTCTGTTAGGAGGAGAGCTTTTGGGGTGGTAAAGACCATTTTCATCTTTCTTTACTTGTAGGTGACCTGGAAATGTGAATACATAGCAGGACATGGAGAGCTTACAAACTAATAGGGCTAGGTAGAACCACAAACAAAATAAAGTGAAATACAACAGCAAACCCAACCATCTTCCAAAGAAGTCAGAGGCTACAAAGTGATGTTAAGGAAAGGTTCTTGTGTAGTAGTACAACCCAAGGTTTTTAGGCTGGGTGGCACGCTGTGTACCACTGCAGCCTCTGGAACATATATCACTACAATCCCCAAAAGTCTGGGGAGATGAGAAAGAGAGATCTACACTTTCACTGGAGAAGTCTTGATAAGACTTGAAAACTTGATAAAGAGAAGTCTCTTTCTCGCTGATCAGCTGATGATCAATGCTGGCACTCCAGAAATCACTGGACTGTTTGAATTAAAAATCTTCTTCTGAGACTGGACAAAGATTGTAAAAACTCTCCTGAACTTTGCCTTCATATTCTCCTCCATACACACATGACTCTGACTCCCAAATGGACTTAGCTTACAAAAGAAAACACTGGACTGGATTGCTTGTACAGAGCATTTAATGTACTAATGTCCCTTATATGGATAAATACCAGTGAGCTGCAAGTACCTGAGTTACAAACTTCCAGTGTATTTTCCTAGTGTTAGCAAGTCTGGAAAACTAATTATTGAACAGTGTTGCACTGAAATCCACTGGAGAACAGGAAAAATTACAATGACACAGAGGATCAAGTGATTATGAAAAGCAGGTTTTTGCTTGTTACAGAAAATTCAGAGCTAGAAGAGCAACTAGATCACCACTGGAATGGGCATAGCATTGCTTCACCTTCAGAAGGTGTACCTCTTGTACCTTCAGAAGGGCTTTGATCTGTGACCATCTTGCACGGGACAGTGATACAGCTGGTGCTGTTGATCATTTCACAGTTATTAGGAGTGGTTTCCAGAGCAGATGCCTGAACAGACACTCTGAATTTAAACAGGGGATGGTCAGGTCTGTGAGCTTTTAACTGGAACCTGGATTTGGCCAGTACTTAGGATATCATTTTTTTATTGTTCGCATGAGGCCACACAAGTCTATTACTAGACTTTTCAGGACATTTTAGGATTTGCTTCTGTTGGACTTGAAGTACATATTTGACATATACTTGATAGGATCAGTAAATAGATTTTTAGCTATCTAAAACTCTGAAAGTGATATACAAGTTTTGAGTTAAAAAAGACTTGGCTGTCTCATTTTCAAGATGTGTAGATTTGGGATGTCTTGATTTCTTAACACACTCAGCACTGAGAAGCTTACCAACAAAACTGTGGTTAAATGTATCACTTTCTAAAGACTGAATAAATAACTGAAAAAAAAATTGTATAGGCTTTTATGCTGGAAGTCTGACCAGTCGATCTGGACATCTGTCTAAACTTCCAGTGCAAGGCATGGCCTCAAAATTATTCTTGCCCTGATGAGTCTTGATCCTTGTAAAGGATCCATAAATGAGATCAGTGCTTGTGAGACGCTGGCCTTGTCCCTCGCATGGGAAAGAGCATAGCAAATAAGGAGTGGTGTTACTGCAGTGAATGTGTATATACAGATTATGTAGTACTAGAGTGAGTCAAGACTTTAGGTATAGATTCAAAAAACTCACCAGCCTCTGAGGAAGGACTTAGACATCAAGCTCCAAAAATAAGATTTTCCAAATCTCTCTTGATGCCACCTTACCACAAAGGCACCAAGAGCCTTTCCTTAATGAATATTTCACTAATGCTCTGCCTTGGCCATGTGCCTCAGCTTGTCAGGACTGACAGCACCTGACAGTTGCTTCCTACTTGTGTCCTATGGGATCTGTAAAATAAGGGTTCCATTGCCTGTCCCACCTGCGTGGCTCCATGCAGTAGGTGCTCCATGAGCATTCCTGGTGGATCAGCTCCTACACAAACTGAACACAAGCAGATGCTGCTTTATTACAAATTGTGTCTGCTGGAGGCAGGGGTGAGAGACGTACTTTGAAATAGACAGTCACAAGATAGCGAGAATAAGTTGTTGGAGCAGGAGTAGAACCCAGACTTACTGATTCTCAATTTGCCATACCAAATACTACTGTGTTCTTCAGCATCATGCTTGCCTTCAATTTCCTTCCTCTCGTCCTCCCTCCCTTCCTCCCCCTCTTCCTCCCTTCCTCTCTTCTTCCCTTCCTCCCTTCTTCCCTTCCTTTTTCTCTTAAGCACTATAAGTGTTCACATTTTTGCAGCATGGAATTTCCTAGAAAATTTTGTAATCTGTGACTTTCTTGTTAGGGAAAAGAGGTAAAAAGGGGACTGAATAAGGTATTCAAGACATGAGAGATTGCAAATAATCACCTTCTGCTGCCTTGTTTCATCTCCTCTCTTTAAATCTAAAAATAGATTTGGTTTCTTTCTGAAAGAATGAATGCAAATGCCAAATGGAAGAAAAAGTTTCCTGGTTGTACTAAGTGGGATTCCTAAGTCATATTGGCCTCAGGAAGTTATCTGAGCTGAAAATAGTTGTAAAATGAAACAGAATTAGTAGGAACTGCCATATGTGCTTTCCAGACTCTTACTTTTGATTATCTGTCTGGTAGATGACCTGGAATTCCAGACGAGCCCTGGGTCTGATCCTGTGTACTGCTCTGGGATTTTTACATAATGTCCCTTTGTGGGACTGCTCAATAGGGCACTCAGCCTTTGAATTAACATGGAAAATGCTTCATCTTACTTCAAACTAACCTAAAAAAAAGCCATGTTGCACAAGCAGCCTATCAAAAATATTTTAGGATGCTAGCACAGAATTTTTTCTACTTATTCTAAGAGCAGATTTTTTTCTCTGAATTGGCCTCTTACAACAGAGATTAAAAAGATGAACTGATTAGTCTTAATTATTAATTAGTAGCAATAACTCTTGTCTTATGCTATCTGTGAAGCTCAACTTGGTAACTCAGCAGGAAAATAAGTAGAAAATGAGTTTTGAAGTATTCTCATAACAAGGATTATCAAGAAAATTTGGGGCCATTCACTTCTCTTTGATGTACAACATGTTGTCTGCTAGTTCATTGATCCTGAATCTTTGCATGCCTTCAACACAGCAAATACAAATTTTGTAGAACACATAAAGATCAAATACAAATCAAATACATTACCTGTGTGCTTAATTTCTAGCATCATAGTTGGTCATTGACAATTTTGTGTATAAATAAATTACTCTGCAACCAAATATTTCAGGGTTCTCACAGCACTTGAATGTCTTAGGTTAACTCAAAACTTTTATTTAAAACTTTAGAAACGTGGAGGCAAATATTTGGCTACCTTGGGCCAATTTGTCACCAGAGTGCACAGCTG
Organism: Brachypodius melanocephalos; assembly: GCA_013398615.1. Taxonomy (NCBI): domain Eukaryota; kingdom Metazoa; phylum Chordata; class Aves; order Passeriformes; family Pycnonotidae; genus Brachypodius; species Brachypodius melanocephalos. Next base: position 3,279,936 of record VZSR01003049.1, read on the forward strand.
TGCAAGTGCAGAAATATGGTAATAATGAAGATGAAAACCAGCTCCTTTTTTAAACCTTAAAAACATTTTCTAAGAAGTTAAGTGCATTAAAATCCCATTATTTAGTTTACAGATCTCAAAACTGCTTCAGTTCTGAACTAGGATTTGCAAATACACTAAGCTAGAAAGTATAAATGTATATGTGCCACAGGTATGGTGTTGCTAGACTGCTCCAGTCTGCCAACAGCTGGCTGTGATATTTGTCTGCTAGGGTTGGCAGTTTATTACATGCTGCACCAAAACAAGGTACATGATTAACAGCTTGACAGAAAGAAATGGTCAAGGAGACAATCTTTCTTCTCGGGTAGAACTTTAGCCTGTAACTGCAATGTTTGGTGGCATCTAAGTTTGTAGCTGAAATATAATAGAACATTCTTTAGAATGGAATTTGCAACCAGAGCGAAAAGGGTATGGCTTTCACGCATGAAAACCTTTCTAATTACTGCAGCATTCACTGCAAGGTAGTACAAAACACGAAAATCAAACCTCAATGAATTTTTCCAAAGCTTGTAAGAGGAGTAATAGATAGGATAGCATCCCCAGCCTGTTGATTTTGAAAAGAAGCTGTAAAGTTACAGCTCCCCATCCAAACAGGCAATCTTGTGCTTTTATATTGTGGAGAAACTGCCATAGCATGACTCTTTATAGCCTCCATCATAGAAAGCAACAGAAATGGTCACAGATGAGCAGCTGGAGTCACTGAGGTAGAGACTCATTTCACGCATGGCAAGAAAGAAGACAGAAAAACCATTATTCATTCCTACTATGAATTGTGGAAAGCATTTTAACAACCTTAGTCCCATTTTGCTTTGGAACTTTATCTAGAGACATCATCCATCAATGTCAGACATAGCATGTCTTCTATACTGCAGTAAAACCACACACAGACTCTTTCTTTCTCCATTTCTCAAAAAGAAATATAAAATGCCTTACTGTCCCACATTTGCACACGTTTATAACAAAATGCTGTGTTATGAGCTGCCTTGACAAATCAGCCAACGCTGGTACAAAGGCAAAGAACAGTTTCTTTGGGGAATTCATCCTTGCTTCAGATACTACTGATTGATAGTTATCTAGCAAGTTTTAAAACTATTAGGAATTGTAAGGAGTCATACATTGTTATTTAAGAAAAATGTTTCTCCTTGAGAATTCTATAAAACAAAAGGAACTCAGTCTCTTAAAGAACTTACAGCTTTTTAAAGAAAATGCAAAATTTCCTGCCCAGCCGCCCATGTCTTGCTATTAGTTTACTACACCTAAATGCAAAGCACTCTCCCTCCTAGCCCTAGAGGCAACTATGAAACATTCCATTGTTGTTCAAGTGGAGAATGCCCTAAGAGGCAGACTGATAGACACAGTGAAAAATGAGAGCTTTAAGAACTATGGCTTCTTTCCACCTGTTGCATGTCCTAATCTGCACCTTGAGAATTTCCCTTTCCAGGTGTTGGCTGATGAAGTCTCTGGTGAGACCCACCTGCAGTGCTGCATCCAGCTTGGGGATTCTCAGCATGGGAGGGAAATTGACCTGTTGGAGCAAGTCCAGAGGAGGGTCACCAAGTTGATCAGACTCTGTTATGAGGAAAGGTTGAAAGAATTTGGTTTGTTCAGCCTGGAAAAGAGAAGGCTTGGGAGTGGTCTGATTGTGGGCTTCCTGTACTTGAAGGGACCTTAGAGGAAAGATGGGGCAAGGCTCTTTACAAGAGCATGTAGTGACAGACAAGGGGGGATAGAATTCTTCAAATTCAAAGACATCAGTTTTAGATTAGTTATTAGGAAAAGACTCTTTACTGTGGGGGTAGTGAGGCATTAGAACAGCTTGCCTAGAGAAGTTGTGGATGCCATCTCGTGGAAGTGTTCAAGGCCAGGTTGGATGAGTCTCTGAGTAACCTGGTCTAATTGAAAGTATCCTGCCAATGCATTCTATGTTTCTATGATGCTTTCAATCAGATTCATTCACATGCAGTTGGTAAATCTCGTTGTTCTTTCAAATTCCACAATGATTTAAAAATATAAGCACCTACTCAGACTATTCAAGTTCAAACTTGAACTGTCATAAGCATTTAAAAAGTTCCATTTTTAAAGGACTTGTTCAGGAAATACATTCTCTTCATCTAACTGGAAAATATTGCCATGGCAGCTGTTTTTGTATCTGCTGAGTGGTCAAGACTTTCACAAACCTGTCTTTGATGCTTTAAGTTTTAGCTTTCACACTTTTCTTTGGATTCTGTACTGCCTTAGTGTGTGACTGAACTTCATATAAAGTGTTAGCAATCTCTCTTCACAGTTTAGTTAGACAAAACAATCCTTTTCCAGATTCAGAACCAAGGACAGCTGTTACAGCCTCAGGGCCAAAAGCATAAACAACGGTGAATTGAAGAGAGAAAACAAGGAGGATGGGAGGGAGAATAGTCTGAAGCTGTAATTGGACAATTGACCCCAATATGTAAATGGACAAAATTTATAAAAGTGTGAAAACTCGTGACTGGTCATCCATCTTGTGTCCATCTTGGGTGTAGCCTCAGACAGACTCTTGTACTGCCCAAGGTGTATCCTTAAAGGCCTTTTCATAAATATCTACTTTATTCCTTTAACTCTGTCCAGCCTCTGTTCCAGGTTGGCCTCTCTAGGCATCGGCTTGGTGGATGACATTCTTTTGCATTCTCATGTGGAAGACTGTGGGCTGGAAGGACACTTTTACTGGCCAATATTTACAGCTGAATGCAGACAATTAATACTACAGGTTGTGGGGTTTTTTAGCTGCTCCTGACTGGGAGCAGTCTTGAATCATGTAGCTCCTTCAGTCAGGTGGTTTCATCGTCAGCTACTCCAGCAGTTCTCTTTTGAAGACACAATAGATAAGGGCAAGAAGTTTCAAAAAAGGAGAGTGGTCTAGTGAAATTTCTGACCTGTTTCTTATGCTGTCTCAATTCTCATTTTGGAAGAAGGTTATTCAGCTGGTAGAAATGCAATCAAGTATGGAGTTTCAGCACTGGTTGAAGACATGATATGATATTAGAATAAATGTTGTTATTGATTTTTCTTGCTACATGGCATTAAATGATATCTATACAAAGAAGCCATTGAATTGTTATTCCAGAAGAAAAGCAGACAGATAATTTAATAACCTCAGCTTCTTCTTTTGTTGTCTTATTTTTTGAACAGAACACATTTAACTCTTACATGATATAGATTCTAGCCCCACTGTAAGAACATTATTGTATGAAAAGTATAATTGTATCAACATTTTATTTAAAAAATACACATCTCTGAGCAAAATCCTGAATCAGACTAGAACGTAAAGCTGCTTACACTGGCCTTGGTAAAGCATTAGTCCAGCTGCAGATGTGATATATACAGAATAACTAACTTGGTAGCTCTTTTGGCCAACAGGTTTAGGAGCGGGTATAAAGCATACAACCTACTGTATTCTGATTTTCAGATACTATACCTATATGGTTAAAACCCAAGAGAAAACAAAAGCTTACATCTTAGAGTCTTTCCAGCAATGAAGTTGTCTTGTATTTTGCTCACAAAGAACCGGTGGATGAGTTGTCTCTCCCCTTTCATACATCAAGGCCAGCAGCCACAGTATAGCCTATTCTATGGCAGGGATGGTTAATGTGTGCTGTCTAGGAGTTGTATCTGCATAAAAATCTCAAGCTCTCTGCCTTTTTTGAAAATCTATTGCTTAAAAAAGAAATAAAGCACTTTAAGTGTGCAATGTAGTTGGATACTTAATTTAAAAAAATGATTATTGAGGATATAAGTAATAATTAACTACTCAGGGTTTGAAGATGAAGGTACCAAATTCCTAGGTATTATTAAGTGATGAGGTAGCTGGGAGCATAGTTCCAATTAGGTTAAGTAATATAGCAGGGAAACAAGGTCCTTCATCACTCAGTGCTAATGCAGGACAAAGTGGTGCTATAACTACCAGATACTCCTTTGCATCACTTCCATGTATTGAGTGATGGGGCTCTCTGAGAGGTAAGGATTGAATCAGCACTTTGGTGCACTAATCACACCATAACTTTGCCTTTTTCAAAGAGCTGTGCACAATTCATTACTGGTTGCAGAGTTCTTTGTGACTCCAGGTGAGATAATGCTCTGTGTCCACCTGACAAATGGTTGTCCTTTTCCCTAACTTTAGTGTAGTGCAAATGACAACTCCAACCTTTACAGAACAGCCTGTTTTAATCTCCACCCACATGGGTAATATTTTCACCTAGACTTCAAGTCGTAGAAAGTGTCAGGAAAGAAAAAGTATGTAATATGTCAGGTGTTTGGAACCGAAAACTGAGAGAGAGTGGTGGTTTCCCTGATTTGCTCACCATTCCCTAGAAATTTCAGGATTTTAGTGCATCTCATTTCAGCTTCCATTTCTGGGAATACAGTAATAGATGAAATAACTTTTGACAGAAAGCTTGTTATCTGCTGAGCATGAAAATTCGAGGACTTATCCCAAGAATTGATTTAACCCTTTCCTCTTATTTTATTACTTAGGAAGGTAAATTGCGAAGAATGATAGCAATTTTTTAAATGTTCTCTGCTGATGATTGCAGTTGAGAACGACACTTTTATTTCATTTAAGCTATTACCATCTTTAGTTGTTCTTTGAGTGAACAGTTCTGTTAGATATGACAGACTGGCTCTAGGCTGTAATTAATCCATGAAAGTCTGAAACATTTTTCAATGAAAATGCAATATATTTTTGACTGAGCTAAGTGCGACTAATTAGGGCTTTTATGAATACCAGTTTTTAAATCTCTGATTCTCTCTAGTACTGGGAAAATCACCAGTTGCAACACTGCTGCAAATATAAAGAAGTAATGGACTATTGTGCTGTTTCCTATGATATTCTGGTATACTAAAGTAAGTCTTGGGAAAACAGGCCCACTTACCACACAAAGCACAGCTGACAAAGAAGGAAGAGCCATGTAATACCACGAGCAGGATCTCACCAGCTGTTTCATTCTCCAGTCAGAAATATGATGAATGGCATTTGTAAGAAGCTCGACAGACTAGGATACAGCTTTCACAGACCTCTAATGCCTGTTAATTAACCAAACTAATTGACATTTGGGAACTATAAAGGGGATCACTGCATGCATTAGCTGCACCTGGCAATGTTTAAATGTAAAATGCGTCAGAGATCCCTGTATGTATGTGTTACTATTATGCCATTATTACCATTTATCAGTCTCTACAGCAGTCTAAGAACACCAAAGGAATATTTTGGAGAGAATGAGTAAGGAATTGGTGAAAGAGAGGAGCAAAGAGAAAAGGGACAGAAATATTCTTTTTTCTAAACTTCATATGCCAGAAAATACTATACAGGGTATTCCAAAGCTGCTGCCAAGTTAAAATAAATGGGCCAGAGCAGACATTGTAATTTTCATGACAGCCATTTGCTGCTGATCACACAAGTCTGCTTCTCTGCAGCATGAAATGTTCTATGGAGTGAAGCAGCAATACTTACAGACAGACGGGGTCAGGGTTCACAAACCAGAGCCATGCTGTTTGTTAACTTTTCCACGTGATCTGAGATATCAAACCCTTTCATCTTCATCTGTCTATCCTCAGCAAGTCCTGTTCTAGTTAATTTCTGACTAAGGCCATCCTTACAGTATATTCTCAAAGAGGACATGAGGTGGCCAGTGATTGTCCCCAAATAGACAACATAGGTTCAAACACCTAGAACAGTGTGATAAATAACAAGCAAAATGAAAAACTGCTTATGACAAAAGAAAATAGGATTTGAGCTCCACAACTGCTGTTTCAGGTGAATGTATTGTGTTTCTTTTTTAACAATTCAGGATGTCATCATGGGAAATGGTACATAAGTAAGCAGCAGAATTACCAGAGTCTGAGGATGTAGTAGGATTAAAGATTCCCTCCCAAGGGAACTAAACATATTTGAAAAATCTTATGCATATTATCAGAGAGAAATCCCCAAAGTAACTTATAATGTCGATTGGAAATGGAAAATAACTATACCACAAAAATAACTAGTCATTCATCCAAATATTTCATACATACATCCAAATATGAGGAAGTCTAGAGGGGTTTAAAAGTTCTTTTTGGTCAAGTGACCAAACACTAAGTACTAAACAGAAAACTTTTAAGTGCACCTACGTGCTCCCTCTTTTTATTTCCAGCTTCTCTTGTTTCGAGTAGAACCAGAAAACAGAAAGGCCCAGAAGGAACAACAACAACAACAACAACAAACCCAACAAAAACTGAACAGTGTTTCTTAAACTTGAGTAAAAGTTCCATTTTGTCAAAGTTCAATTTTCATTTCACTCAGTCTATTTAGTCCTGTTGCTAGCAATAAAAGATAGACGTGAACTAAACACTGATCAGCTGTTGAATAATAATTATTTTCATACTCCTACATATAATTGTTATCACCAAGTGGTAACTCATAACTGTTAAGCAGTAGGAAATTAAATGATTCAATCTAGGACAAATCTTCTAAGAATGAAGACTTATTCTCAGATTTCTGGGGACTGTAATTTTTTTAGAATTGTGTAATTAATACTGACATTCTTCTCACGATCCATCTGGGATCCATTGTTTCAGTTCTCTGGTTTTCCACACTATTTACAGGCACACCTTCAGGCAGGCAGATGCTATGCAGCTCGAGCCATACATTTTTAATTTACTGATAGCAGCATTTCCTTAGGTGACATGCTGTAGACTTTTCCCCTCTCTTTTACATTAATTAGTTTCTGTTTAAAAGGTACACTGAAATAACAGTGGCCTTCCAGTTTGCCTGTTCTCTAGCTCTGTGCTGTCTGTTAGTAGACACAGAAAATGTATAGGAATGATAAATTGAGAACGATTTTTGATTTCACTTTTAGTTGGACTTCCCAATTTCCAGCCATTTTAAGATGCCTGTATCTTACTCATGTCTGAGGCACATTGCATAAACTGTTGTGCTGGTGTTCTGTGAGCAAAGTCTTCAGCAAATTGTCTCCAGAAAAACAGCTGAAAATAGTTAAAGGAAAATAGCTGAAAATTGTTCTTTCTCATTGATGCAACAAAGTCATAACCCTCTCCTCTCCTCTCCTCTCCTCTCCTCTCCTCTCCTCTCCTCTCCTCTCCTCACTCTGTAGACATACTGGAAATATAAAGTTAACCAAGAGCCAGAACTAGTGGAAACCAAAATCATGGCAAATTATGTTGGCTGGGTTCTAAGATAATGAGTTAAAGTAATTAGTTTTCAGAAAATCTCTAGTGGTAATTACACAAGGTCTGTGACTGTGAATGCATAGGATTGGCTGGAGAGAAATAAAATAGGAACACCTATATTGTAGAGGCAATTCAGGAGAAAAATGCTTGTGGAGAAAACTGAGTTTGCCTGTGAGATGCTGGAGAAAGCTGTCTAGAATCTGGATTCATAGAGATATCTGGGAGGGAAGTGGAAGGTCTGTGATTCTGGTTTTAGAAATACTGTTTTGGAGCTTGAGAAGCTGATGTGTTGGCCGTGGAGAGACAAAAATACAAAGACATGAGACAAAAATACAAAGACTGTGGAGAGACAAAATACAGTTACTAAACTAATTGGTAAAGGTGTTCACTTGGATTCAGAGAATTCCTCAACAAACCTACCAGAGAGGGAAGCAATACTTTGAGTTCAACACATTTCAGACATAAACTGTAACCAACAGAAAGAGGCAGAAGGGCAGAGTTCATTTGTAATGATGGCACTGTTCATGCTCCATGGCAATGCACGGTGGTCTTCATACAAAAGCACAAAATATTTGTGACACTTTCAGTGAGTACTGTTGTCCAGAAACCAGGAAACATTGTGTTCACCACAAATGGCCCTAATTCCATCAGGGAACATCTATCTGCTTAGTGCTGTGAGACCTCTGGTGGGCTTCTGTCCCATTTTGGTTGATTCATTTTATGCTCAGCCCTACTGAAGCATAACAAGGAGGTGCCATCAACCTCTGAGCTGGCACCATGGAAATCAGCTCCCAGCCACTCCCACAGCCCTCCCGCAGCACAGGCTTGGAATTTTGACCTTGTGTAAATCTCATGAAAAGGTAAGGGCCTCACTTAAATCAGTTCCTTGGTAGTTACTAGAAACCTCAAGTGTGGCAGTGAAGTTCTGTCTTGAGAGAACAAAGCCAAAAGTGAGAGAGAGCAGAAAAAGGCTCCCACATTCTGGCAGTGTTAGAGGAAATAAAATCACTCCTGGAGGCCTGGTAAAGATGGGTGTTAATTTTAAAACTTATTTTAAAATTAATGACTAACATGGAGGAGAGATGAAGAGCAATCAAGCTTTCTGGGGGGCACGGGAAGCTTACTCTGCAATCTGATCAGATCTTTGAAGTAAAGAAAGAAAAAGGGATGAGGAAAACATGAGTTCTGAATTACAACTTGAATTCAGAAATTTTGGCAAGACAGAAGAATGGGACTAGTAGGAGGTTCTTTAACACTATACTTCAACCACACTTGTTGGGAACCAGCATTGGGTTTAATCCTTTTGTTCATTCTTTTGATTACAGCTAAAAAATACCTGTATTTTACTTGCATCTTATGGTGAATTTTCTTTGTAACATTTTTTATCTAAAAGAACAAACGGTAGCATAACTTTCACCAGAAATTCAGTTCTGACCACAAGGTAATTGGAAGTTTTGCAAAATTTGTGCAGTTTTTACCATTTAATTTTCATCCTCATCTGTACCTGACTTGCACAGTCTAGTTCTTAAGATGTGATAATGAAATTTAATAAGCACTTCCAATCAGCGTTTTTATTTGGTGCAGTCAAAGACCCAAGAAGCAAACGAGAGAGTTAATATATCCTGTAACACTAACACAATTGTGTGGAATTATGGGTTTCAATTTCCTGATCCAATGATTACATCAAACAAAGGAAAAAATGTTTATATTGCCACTCAGATTATTCAGCTGAAAGCCATTTATCAAACATAGCAGATAATCAAACATCAGGAACACTATGCTATAAATCTCCTACTAGCACTGCACCTGGGGAAAACAAATGTTTCTGTGGTTGGATGCCAGGTTTACAGCATATTACAATCAGCCTTACAATACAGAGTAGGCACAGAGGGGAAATATGGCATAACCCAATGCCAAAAAAAGTTTATTTTTAGGGCAGGTGCTGACTGGACCATGTGGAATCACAGAATCACAGAATGGTTCACATTGGAAGTGACTTAAAGATTATCTAGTTCCAACCCCCTGGCCATGGGCAGGGATGCCCCTTGCTAGAAAAGGTTGCCCAGAGTCCCATCTAACCCTGCCTTGACCCTTTTGTGGATGGAGTATTCACAACTTCTCTGGCCAATGCCATGTTCTGTATGAGTTAAGGTAGATATTAAGCATGTTCATATTAAATATACCATAAAACAGCCATGGAAAGCAAAAATTACTTATCAGAAACAGCAGCATTTTCCCACTGAAAAACTTGTTTTGCTGGAAAGAAAAAGTTTCATGGTCTAGTGTTGTTTCCTGTCTCAAAGGAGCCCTTTTGAAAATACTGTGTTTGTAAGTAAAGTAATCCCAGCACCTTTTCTCTTGTATAGCAAGTCTTGTTACTCTTAAATGTGCTGATGAGGGAAGAAGAGGATAATATAAGAACAGGCTGTTTGATGAACAGCATCAGAGCAATCATTAACTTTACTGTCTCCTTTCCCAATGAGTTTGTTTCAGAGATGATAAAGTACAGTTACTAAACTAACAGATGATAAAACAAGGCTGGAATGTGCCATGGCCCTGTCACTGAAGGCTGAGAAACACCCAAACTTTCAGTGAAAATGAAGATCAATGTCAAAAAAAGCAAGTGTACTTCCCATGTGATCTGAGCCCATTTCGCTCACCTGACAAGAAAACACCGTATTTGGTAAAACACATACACTAGCTCCCATGGAACTTTATCCAGGTGAATAGTACATTAATGTATACTCAAAGAATTGTGCTCCAAGAGATAGAAAGTAATTTTTTGAAGTATACCTTCAGTCAACCTTCTTAATGACAAAGGCATTCCCTTTGCCTAGTGTATTCTAGGAAATACTGCTGCTTCATTCACTTTATTTAGGGAATGCCTTATGAATGACAAAGTATTTTCCCTGTTACATTTACTTCTACAAGGGTAACAAGTAGAACTGGTTAAAGGCTTCCAAGTATATGTGTATTATTAGCCAAACAAATAGATATAAAATAATCATCCTAGAATAATTCTTTCCCTGGTTTACAATGACTGATAAACTCAAAGGAAGCAAAGCAATGGGACAACACCTGATTCCTGATTTGAAGTGCTACTTAATCCAGGAAATACTTGAATAAAGAGACATATGTTGTAGGAAGGATCATAATGAGGATGAAAGGTTGTATATGAGGTTTCAATTGTCTATTTTGGTGTGATATCTCACAGCACACTTTGAAAACGAAGGGGAATGTTATCATATGCTTTGCTGAAACTTGGCTTAAATATTTTTGGACTGCTGCCTTAATGTTGCACTGGGAGGTTCCTGCTGTAAATGGCAAAGAACTGAACCTATGGGTCCTCAGAAAATTGTTGCATATTATTTTTGCGTGGTGCTTGTGATGGTTAATGAAAATTTTGTGAAATACTTTTTTCTGGTTAACGCAGTTAAGAAAATTGTACTATACTGAATTTTGTTTTGGATTTTTCTGATGTGAAAGGAGTCATAAAAATGCAGTGATAAGACTAGGGGAAATATTTCCCAAAAGAAAGAGAGTGGGTATAGATTAGATATTAGGAAGAAATTCTTACTTTGGGGATGGTGAACAGGTTGCCCAGAAAATTGTGGATGCCCCATCCCTGGAAATATTCAAGGCCAGGCTGGATGGGGCTTTGAGTGACCTGGTTTAGTGGAAGGGTCCCTGCCCTTAACATGGGGGATGCAACTCAGTAGTCTTTGAGGTCTACTTCCAACCCAAAGCATTTTATGATTCTATGATTTTCTTTGATAGTGGAAATTTCAAGGTTGTCAGCAGTCCAACTTTTTACAGGCAAAAAGATCGTGAGACCACGTGGCTGGCTCTAATATTGTATTAATATTTGTTTTGTGCTCTGTAGTACTGTGTTTTACTTGGTGCCTTTATGAGGCCAATGTGAGGGGAAGAGGACACTAGCAAATTGAATCACACAGATCTCTGCAATGATTAAGGAGTATTCAAATAATAGTAACAGCTCAGATATTACCTCTCTTAGCCTATTTCCCACATTGGAGGCTCTACCTGAAGGGGCTTCATAGAAATGTCACAGGACAATCTAGGTTCATCCTGTCTGGCTTCTGCTGAATACAGGAATGGTTCAAAGAACTGCACAATGTGAAAGGAAATTGTTGGACCTTCCCTGTTTTGGCTTCTAGTGCCTCACATTAACTGCTGAGAACAAAATTATTTTCAGTGGCTCCTGCCTCTTCCCCTCCAATCTGTAAAGATTGTCCTTGCAGAACAAAGATATGCTTCTCCTTTCTTACCAACCAGAGGACTCAGATTTCCAAGGGTCTTCCCATAGACTGTCTTTTTTTTATTTGAGAAGAATTTCTTGGAGATGACTACTTGGTAAATACGAGGTGAGAGATAAATAAGAACTCAGCAAGCAAAAGAGAAATAAGCGTTATATTAAAGTATTTCTTCCCAGAAGAATTGCAAACTAGGTTAGAGTTGATCACAGATTTGCTTCTGATTTTCAAACGTTTCATTTTATTCTATCATATGCTGAATGGCATTAATACATTAATAAGAAAATACTGATAGAACTTTCAGCACTTGATGAACAAAATCTGATTAGACGTGGACAGATAGCAATCTTCTTTCAACTAATTTGAACATATTTTTCATTTATTTGAAAGAAATTTTGCCCTGGCTGACTTCACAGCATTGCTATGTCCTGTTGAACAGGAGAGGCTTTTACTCCAGAGCTAGAGGTGTATCACACAGTTTGTCTCTCAAAGCTACAGAGGTAGCAATGTCTAGCAGAGACCATGAGCTCTGGGGAGGTAGATAACATGTTCTCTTATCAGAGCCCAGGTGACCTGTGAGCAGGCTGTAACCTGCTCGTGTGAGTGTGTGCTGGGTGAGCAGCAATAAGGAGGTGAGCTCAGCTGTAGTCTTTGTACCTTCTGAGCCTGCCCATAGCTGAACCACTACAAAGAGCAGGGAGAGGCCAGGTCATGCCCTGTACTCCTTTGCTGGAGTATTATAAGTGTTATTTCTGCTCTGAAATGAAAACACTTTGATATCCCTTAAACAGTAGTCTGTGCAGAGCAGAAGTGGAAAAGCCTGCAATGGCAGAAAAAGACACATGAGGTTATATTGTATTATTTGAGGAACAGAAGGGGTAACAACACACATACACACGGTGTCAGAGGATGGAAAGACTTCATTTTGGATTTTCATATTTTAGTACACTGCTAAGTGATTTTAGGATAAAAGGAACAGTGCAGTATTATTATTACTTTTGTTATTTTCCTCTGACATCCCCAACACTGATGTACAGTCTGAAAAGTACAAATGAATTATAAACATATATAAATACGCTATACCAATATCTGAGGTATAATTGCATTCTGTATCTATTTTACACTGGAGTTGAACAATTTTGAGGATGCCAGCCTTCAGGAGGTAAAACTGTGCTATTTTACAATCAGCAGCATATGTTGTGTTTGTAGATAAGAGAGACAAGAGTAACCCAGGAGTTAGAATTCAGGTTGCTGCTGGATCATAGACTTTCTCCATAACTGTGCCCAGCTCCTCAGAGTTATCTACCCCAATGAAATGCAAACAGGAACAAAAGAGGTGTCTCATATCCTGTGTTACAACAGGCAGAGCAGCCTGGACTCCTACACAGCTTTTGGAAACTGATGTATTCCTAGGGCTGCTGTTTGTGGGTGAGGTGACTTACAGCACACAGCCTGACAAAAGCCACACAAATATTTGTGTTATTTTAAAAGCTCAGAAAAACACCTTTTTGGGAGTGTCCCAGACTCTCCAGCTACCTTGTTTAGGAGTGCAGCTCTTGATGGCTTCACTTGTAAATTGGTACCTGTGGACCTTCCCAGCTTGCTGACAGTCATGAGGATGGCTACTGGTGATATCATCCCACTGCCCTAAGGGGTCAAAGATGACAAGTCCTACAGTTTATAGCCCCTTTAACTGCCCAAACTGCAGAAGAAAAATATAGTGTTATTTTAAGGGAAGGCCAGTACATGTTTTGACTTGAATGTTCAGGTGCTGTGTTGCAGAAATCAGATTTCATTCTATTGAGCTTTTCTAATATGCAGAGTTTCCTGAATTTGATAAAGTTCTGAATTTTAATGAATATCGATGTAGTGCTGGATCCTTGAAGGCAATGCAAACAGGACTGCAGTCTTACTGTAATAAAGTTCTTGAGAGAGTGTAGATTCAAATTTATGTGTGCACTGTGCTTTGCTGTGTGAGAGCCCATAAAGGGTTGGACTGCCAACAGTGAAGTGGAAAGGAATGTGATTTTATATGAAGAATGTACACCATGGCTGGGGACTGCTTTCCAACACCTTCAGTATGTGTAAATAGATCTTACTTGCAAAAGAAAATCTTTTTACTTTGTAGATGAAGTCTGTGTGTTGGAAGAGGTCTTCTGACCAGCAAAGCAATTGTTCCAGAAAAATGGAATTAAAACTTTAATTTGAACCAGGCAACCAACAGAACGGACTGGTTCACAACACCATTAGCATTGTTCTGTGTAGTTATGATGGCAAATATTGTGGTTTTTCTTGAACACAGACTGTCAATCTTCAGCCATCTCATTCAAATGTTGCATGTTTTCATATAAACAATGACTTGATGAAAAGTATGTTTTCATAAAATGATATACATTTTTGAAAATATGTATGTTCTTATGGAGTATCGTGTAGAAAAAAATTGAAACATTTTGGTCATAGCTTTTGACTTTCAAATCATCTTTCAGAAAGTATTCACTACTTTTAGTGTGTATTTTAGAAGTCTTTTAAAATGGAAAAGCTAGTAAAAGCTTTGAAATCTTGCAGAAATTAAATACTTAAATTTTGGCACTATTTTTCTGCAGAACTTCTCCAACAAGAAACTCATACCTTTTTTCTTCCCTTCATTTTCTGAGTGTAAAATAAAAACAGAAAGTTCAAACCAGATTGTGATCAGAAGATTACTTTTTAATCACAATTCTTCTTGTCACTCAGTTATTGATACAAATTCAAGCTATAAATGATGTCAATTATAAGTAAGCCAGTTAACTCAAAGTTTTTAGATATGCAAGCATACATACAAAATATATATATCTATAACTTATTTTCTTCTGCTCAACATTTTTATCAGATCATGAGTGTTGCATTTACTCACTGAAGCATCTCTGGCACAAGGTTTGTAATGTGCTCTAGATTCCTGCCCCAGCCTACTTAGTGAAGCAGATACTTCTGCCAGTCTGATAGTATCTAATTACAGAGCCAAGGGGTGCATAATTCAGCAGAACGCTCTGAGATGTTGAAAGATGATATTGTGAGGCAGAGAAAGGTATATCAGCCCTTGATTTAGGTCACACAAGCAATTCAGTACTGCATGAACAACATGCCAAGTGTTATACCTGAATATAGTAAAAACCTTTAAAAATGTCCTATGTGATAAAGCATTTCAGCTTTTATCAAAGTACTATACCAGCTAATTATTTTTTCATTTATTATTTTGTTCTTTAAAATAATTAAATGTAAATTTGTGGGTGACAGTGGGTGATGTTTTAATTGAAATTATTGAGCTACGTATATGCATGTAAATAGCTGTTCTTTTCAACTGATGGGGTTAAATCACATGTTTATACTTTCTATCTAGACAGGATTTAAAAAAATGCCATGACTGCTTTGGTAGTGTTGCTCTCATGGTTTTCATTTGCAACCAAACAAAAATGAGGTTAACATCATGAGTATAGGATTCCTCTCACTAATGGACTTGACTGTTTAGCTGTTTACAGACATGGTCATATACAAAGGTTTTCAAAAAGAAATTTCACCATTGTTTTAGGAGCAATCACTTTATGCCCCAAGGGGGAGCAGTGGTCATTACCCTACAAGCAGAAAAGCATTAGCTTGGACCACGAATAGCTATTAGTCATGCTGCAAAAATATTCATGTTAAGGGTTTTGGTCCAAAGATAAAAAGCCACGCAAAGTCAACAAGGCAGACAAAAATGTTGTAAAATATGTTAAAGAAAATCTATAATGTTTAGAGAGTGATTAATGGCAAGTATTCTGAAGAATTAATTTAGTATTGTTATTCAATAGTTAATTTCATTTAATCCCCTTACAAGCAGAAGACAAATATCTGCTCAGGTTGGTGGGGCTGGTCAGGGCCAAGGTAACTATGAGACCAATAGAAAAACATGGACACTTCTACTGCTGCTTCAGCTGCAGCTGGACCCAAAAGTCAGGGATGAGATATAGTGGGGAAAGTCTGATCCCAGAGATATTCATGAGAGATTCATGGCATTTATCTGGCTTTCAGAAGCACCATGGAAACACCTGACTGTTGTACTGTTTTTGCAGAGCTACTGAGAAGTCTGTTATTATTGTTGAGGCAACTGTTATAGAGAAAAGGTAAATTCTCAAAGACATGTTTTAAGAGTGTGATTCTCAAATATTTCATATTTCTGAAGCTCTAGTAATATACAACAGGTTTTTTTAAAGACACTCCACAATTTTCAAACAACCTGGAGATTCACTTATTCTATAATATATTTGTTGTGCATTTAATTCCATTGACTGCTGGACTTCCTTTTAAAAAAGTTCAGAATGTCTTATTTCAGTGACCTCTCTGTTTTATCATTTACTTTATTTAGTTTTACTGCCTGTCTCTTTTTTTTTTTCGGTCATACTTTTCATGTTTTTATTTCTACATTTAGTGTCTACTAGTCTTGCTCTCTCAGTGTCCTGACATTTTAGGTTTTGGTTTATCATCTGCTTTTGGTTAGTTCTGTATTTTCAGCCCTTTTTCAGTCCCCAGCATCCTTACATTTTGTTGCTCTATTAAGTCTTCTCTTTTTCATCCAATTTCTTCCTTTCTTTTGTGATGACACTTGATACTGAGCTCACAAATTTAACCTCACGCATGACATCTCTCAAGATTTGCCCAGTTGAGGATTATATTTAATTGCAACAATTTCAGACGGACGTCAGTGGGAGGGCAGAGGGATAGATTCACCCAAGCTGAACATCAGGACCAGGATGGACAGGGCTTTGAACAAACTGCTCCAGTGGCAATTGTCCCTGCTTGTGGCAGGAGTGTTGGAAGTACATGATCCTTAAGGTCCCTTACAACCCAAACCATTCAATGATTCTATGATTCTGTGATTTCCCAAAGCCCTGACTGACCTGATAAAGAAGTCTGGGAGAAGACTGAGTCAGGTATAAAATAAGTAACATTGGGGCTTTTTCATGTTTAATCATGAACAGGATTGAACTGCTGAAGCAACTACTTTTTCTCTCTAGATGGAAAAACAGGGCCGTTGTTAGGCTGGAAGTGGCAGCTCTGCTGTGAGGTGATGCAGGTCATGCTACTGCTGTTGCTGGCTGCTTGATGCTCCTCAAAAAAATGGAAGCTCTTCAGGCTGAGGCAGTAAAGCAGAATGTGCCCTTAGACTCTTGGGGAGATGGTAACACTGGGATGTTAAACTAAGAGCTGTAAATGATGTAGAGGATTGTTACTAAAGCAACTAAAGCATTTCGCCCTGAAAACTTAAATCCCTTCCTTAGCAGTCTTTCCATACAGGCACTTTTTCTGAAGCACAACCTTGGCCCATGTGCACAGGGTTTCCTGTGTCATAATTGTGAATGTGACACATGTGAATATGACACCATAAGTGCCACCTTAGGCCAAATGGTATCCATAAATGTTGTCTATAATCAAAAGAGAAAAAACCCTTGCAAGAGTATTAGAATAGTAAAGTAAAAAGCAGACCTTTATTTGGTAGCTTCCAGGTGTCCCAGTGGTGATGGGCACACCTGGCTGGGTTTCTACAATTTTTATAAGGTTAATTAATTTGGATATCTAACGAGTACATCCAATGGGATATTCAGTTGCCCCAGTAACCCAGCCTTGGGTCAACCCCTTGGAGTTGGTCCAAAGGCTTGTTTGCCCTCTTTGCCCCGCTTCTTGTTATGACTTCTCAGATTCTGGTTGGAAAACAAAATGTACTTCTTGTAGGCCATCTTCCTGACTATAAGACTAAACAGTATTTCAGGAATGTATCATGAGGTTAATTTATCGTTCTAATATCTAGGGGAAAAGGGTAGGAAAAGTACTGGAGCTAGAGCCATGCATTAGCTATCTAAAAAGCTACAAATATATGAAAAATATATACAAAGCTTAGGGATCATAAACTTCTTGCTTCAATGAGAATTCCACCTACCAGAAGTACAATAAGCGGTTAATGTAAGTTGCTCCAAATCTTTTGGTACATTCATCTGTCCAACTTCGTCATCTTTATTAAAGTTTTGTCATGCCCATTAACCAGAGAATGGCCTTCTGTTTAATTTCACCTAGAGTTTTATGTGTATTTGTGAGTTGCAGGAGGTGGTTCTAATTTCAACTTTGCAGAGCAAAATTGTAGAAGTTCATTTTCTAAAGTGTCTTTCTTTTAATTTGTTTACATGGCTTGTTATTTATTATGCTTTTGCCACAGTTCCAACCTAGGAAGGAAAAGCACAGTGTTCACTGGTTTACTTCAAGAGTGTATTCTGGTAATTAAATATTACACTTTGCAGCCTCTATATGGATTAGAAAAATAACAGAGAGTCTTATTACAACCCCTCTGTTCTTCATTACCAATGTGGTTTTCAGACATGTGACAAGAAAGATTTCTTTCTATGGTAAAAGTCCTTGCAAGGACAAGCTGTGTACATTTGCAGCACAGAAAATAAGGGTTTTTATCAAATTTTCCCTGAAGAATTGTTTAATCAATGTCTTTGATACTTCTTTGCAGGGCTAACAATTGCATTTCTTCAGTGCCACATCAGGAAAAAAGAAAGGAATAAACATAAAAAGTGACTCTTTATACACCACTTCCACTTGATATCTTTCCGGATCACTTTACAACTTTCCATTTTTCCATCTCTTCAGCTGCTTATTTGTATGCTGTAGAGACACCACAGTCCTGATGCTTCACTAGATAGTGACTGTCTGTACCTATGCTGCCAGCCTCCAGTGTCTGGGAACAAGCAGCATTAGAGATTAGAGCTATGGAGGAACAAGAGCTTCCATCCTGTTGAATAGTTTCACACTTGAAAATGTATTGTCACTCAAAGAGGAAGAAATGAGGAATATGTGAAATTTTCTATTTAAGTAATATTTTAAGAACTTCTTTCAGTTACTTATGGAAACGACAAACTCCTCTTCCTTCAGGCAATCCATGTGTGGTTACTAAAATATTTTGCAGTATTTATGTAGAGTACTTGTCTTTTACACAGAGAATGAACTAATTCTCTCACTTGGAATGTGTGAACAATATGCTGGAGAAGAGTCAGTGCTGCAGGAGCAGTATAACAGATTTTCAGCCTAGAAAATAGGCCTCAGAAAAATAGTCCATTTTCATAAAATTTGTTCCTGAAATTGAATTTCTGACATCTGTTCTAAGAGAAAAAATACTGATCTATCACAACATGATTCCTTTCCTGAATAGGAGATGAAAGCCATGGCTACATATGTTGGCAATTACACATCCAGTGTTCTGTAAGTGATCTGTGAAATGCAAATACTTTTCCTGAGAACTCTTTTCTGTATGAAGAACCTTGTAAACACCTCTCTAAGCAGAATATACTTTTTCAAGGGTGGGGTGTTTTTTTTGTATTTAGGAAGTAAGATAAGTAATGACTGGTTATATCACAAAATATGCAATGGCATCTGCCAAATTTAACAACTATGTTTTTATAGTTAATTCATGAGATAGGTAAAAAATTACCTGTTCATCAAGCAAGGTTCATTTTCCATACAGTGCAACAGTGTAGTAGAGGTATCCTTGCTTTTTATTTTCTAATTTTTGTTTTGACTCCTGGAATACTGATGAAACAAGTAAATACAATTTGCTTTATACAATGGATAATTTGGAAAGCTTGGAAATGCATTACCACCTTTTCAAAACTGGGATTTCAATTATATATTTGAACATAGTATCTTTGTTTAGAAGAATGATTCTCAGGCTTCTTGAAAATCTATCCCACTCTCTTGGGCAAATTAATCCCTGCAGTATTTACACCATCTAATTGTTGTCATCTTAGAAAGGAAAGAAATAGCATAAACTTTTACATTTTGAAAAGTGGGGTAGAAAAGTAAAATCTGAATTGTAGTGTGAAACTTTTTCCAGCTAGGTGCAGTAGGTTTTTGATTGGACATTGAACACACAAAAATTATACTTTTTTATTGTTGTCTGGATGTTAGAGGAATTTGTAGTGGAACTGCATACCTTCTGCAGTCATAATCTAGTTCAACATGGGGACCTAAAGTATTCTAAGTTAGTATCTGGTCATGAACATGCTAAGGCTTAACTTAGGCTCTTATCTTGAAGCAGATTGTCAACAATATCTAAACTAGCAATTTTAGTCTTCGTCTGGGTACTATCAGACTCTGTTTGTGCAAGCACAAGTGACTGTATTAACAGAATCAGACATCAACAGAACAGTGTCAATTTATTCACATTTGGAAGTCCTAAAATATATCTGTTTCCTGAAAATATATGTTGACTTACCATCTCTAAGGCTTTCCAAAAAAGTCAAGTTGTACCTAACTTAAACAACTTAAATTGCCTTAAATTGCTGTTTTCGAGAACTTCCTTCTTCGTGTTCCATCTTTGCATTTGAAAAAAGTTGAATGTTGGATTGTATTTTTAACATGCTGTTTTTCTTCTTTTTAATAATATTTTAAACAAAATTACTCGATACTTGGAAGATATTGACCCTTTGCCTAATGTAATGGAAACTATTTTTTTTCCAGGTCTCAACAATCCCAGAGTTTGGCCGCATAGTAATTTATACAACCAGTCTTCGTGTGGTGAGGACCACTTTTGAAAGATGTGAACTGGTTAGAAAGATATTTCAAAATCACAGAGTTAAGTTTGAAGAAAAAAATATTGCTCTGAACAGTGATTATGGAAAAGAACTAGATGAAAGATGCAGAAGTGTCTGTGAAGTTCCCTCACTCCCTGTTGTGTTTATTGATGGCCATTATCTTGGGGTAAGTAAAGCACAAACCTATGTTTTATTCTACGGTTGGGAAGAGCAGGTGAAAATCTTGATGAATAAGAAGAAGGGTTTTTAGAAAATTGCCCACAATGCTGCAGTGATTGCAACAAGCTAAGACAGTAGTCCTTTTGTAGTATGCACTGAGCAGATCCTCACTGATAAGTTTGATCTGAAGATGTAAAAGATAACCAGGGAGAGACTGCTAGGAGGGGAGTAAGAGGCAATAATACATCTAAGATATTATCTGTTTCTTTAAAAATATCTTATTTTGTAGTTGAAACCATGAAAATCTAGAGAAATTGATTTTTTTCCTTTTGAGGACCTGTATGTATGTATGGTTGACTCAGGAAGATGAACACACATATCATAAACCTGTCATTTAGTAATATCTGTGTTGAAAAAGAGACTAGCACTTTGGGGTGTCAGACTTTAAATATACATTGAATTTTAGATGATATAGTCTATATCAGGATCTGTAATCAACTGAACATATTTTAGATACAAAATTGGTTAATACTTAGTTTTTAAAAAGCCTGACTGTAGAAGAGACAGAAGAGCCCAATACTTCCTTATTGTAAGCATAAACTCCAAATGGAAAACTAAAATCCCTATTTGTGCACTAGTGTTCTAGGTCTAGAAGCCTAATGACATTTGAAATCATTTTTTCATTGAACCTGTACTTTTGAAATGTATTTCTCATAGAAAAAAAAAAAAGAAAAAGATTCTGGGAAGTGGCACGAAGAAAACAGTTTGAAAACTCAGAGAAAGTATTTGTCTTGAGTGGTGAAAAACTAGCAATTAACACTGACTGCGAGACTGTGATTTGTGAAGGCAAACTATATTTAAACACAGTGAGGTGACTGTGTTTGCATCACTTAAAGCTTTCATTTTCACAAAATCTTTAAGTAACAAAATGTAGAGTAACCAACAATCAGGGATAATAAATATTGGGCCTGTAAGAACATGTTCTCTTTTTCCCCATCCCTTCCAAGCTTTCCATGTGTTCTGTATGAGTTTGGCTTCCCTGAGCATTATAACAAATATGTTTGCTGTCACAGGCCTTGCCAGACCACTAGGGCAGCTGTAAAACCACCTGTGTGCAGAATATTAGCAGAGAGAGATCTTTACTTCACTGTAGAATGTGCTTTTATCAAAACTCTGATTTGGAGTGTTCTCCAGCAGCCAGGAGTAAAAGTGCTACATTCCAGAGAAGTTTAAAACTCAACAGGATTCAGACAAAGGTCTGCTCATCTAATTATTATGTTAAAAGTCTAAGTAGTGAGTTATGATTGACTCAGTCCACATATGACCAATTTGTCAAAAGAATTCAGATAAGATACTGAAACTGATTAAATGAATTATTTGCATAACTGTAGAAAATGAAACTAGTTCTTATTTCATTGAGAACTAATTACAGAATTTGGTCTCATTGGTAACTATGGATATTTCTATAATGCTTTTTATAATAATTAACTTCTGATATGCAAATGAAACACAGAAATCCCAAAGCCTGGTGTGTCAGTAAATAAATCATACAACATTTTCCTCTTTTTTTCTATCTCTTTTTTTTTCTTTTATTTCTTCTTTTTGAATATTTATTTCCTGAAAAATCCCTCCCTGAAGGAGATTGCATGTAGCAGTACAAAGGAGAATCTATATTGAGCTATGCAGCTTTCAATGAGTCATAAGGAGAAAAAAACTCAACCCTGAAAAAAAAATGAATAGTTTTGAAATGTGAAAGATTATTCTTAATGTCATAAAAGTAACAAAAGCACCAAAACCTAGCATATATGCATCTGATAAGAGTATATTGTACCCATGCTATTCAGGAGCACAGACAAAGTTGTTTGAGCCTGCAGGCTGTGGGGATAAATATTCACAGTGCTGTGGAATTTATCATTGTCTGCACAGGGACAATGAAACAAATCCATGACTTGGGCAGAAGCAATAAAAAAAATCATATTTAGCCCCTGTCAAGGAGAGTACTGCATGCTGCAGTACAGCAGGGCTTTTAATCTTCACATTTTTTTTCAGGATTGAATCATTGTATTTCTTGACACACATTTTCGAAATATCAGTGTGTCAGGAAATTGCTGTTTCTGCTGCATGCTCTTTACTGGCTGATCTAATCCCTTCTTTTCACCTGAGGTTGTCTCCATCTGAAATGGAATTATGCCATCTGGTGGGATACCAGTGCAGAATAAAAAATTACTTCCAGAAAACAGCCACACAGAAAAAAATAATGGAGCATTCATTTACTCTTAAAAAGGTATTCAGAATTGTTAAAGGTTCATGTTACGCAAAGACCCACTCTCCTTGAGAAGGGATGTAAATGAAACAGGAAAATTAAGGCATTCTTTGTAAATATATTAACTCACAGCATAATATTTTAAAGATACATGTATTTTCTTTTTCTACTTGAAATATGTGATTGAATTCCAGCATTTACTTGCCATCCAAGCCTCCTTGATTTTTTTCAGGAACATGAATTTAAGACTGTTTTTTCTGAAGAAAATATCTCCTGTTTAGTTTTCCCAGCTGTGATGAATCCAAAACAGCATGAGATTTATAGTAAAATTATTTTACACATTGGTTATGATCCTCTCCAAAGAATGATAAGACTGTTTTTGTAACTCACTTTTAGAAAATACGTGTATAAAATATTTTTTGTGGAACGGGAATGAACAGTTGCTTATTTCTTTAGCTGATTTAGCTTTTAGCTGATTTCCAGTGGCCATATATATTTAGTAGTCTCTATAGCCTCTAGTTTTTGTTAAATGTATTCTTCTGGTATTCACTTGATGGGAGGAAATGAATAATTCTGTGACAATAAAATTATTATGTAATTATTGCATTCAGCCACCTAGCCTTTTCCCCCTTGTTTCCTCCATTTTGCAGTTTAATATGTTAGGTAATGCAGGGTTCAATTGCTTTTTACACATCAACCTTTCCCATTCTTTGCACACCAAATCCAGAATTTCTGGTGCTAGTACTACAGTGCAGCGCCAATTTTCTCGGTTTCTGGGCAGGTTTCTGGGCAGATTTCTGGGCAGGTTTCTGGGCAGTTATTTGTACCCTCTGTGCATCTGCTGCCAAGGGGCTGCTGGCTGTGAGAGAGGTGGTGCTGCAGGGAGATGAGCTGTGGGTAAGGGCTGGGCACACACAGCTCTGCTGCTGGGTACCTCACAGTGATGGACATGGCAGGGCCAGGGAGGGTGGAGGGTGTGGGTGCATTTCTGCTGCCTTAACAAGAGGCCTTGCTGATGTGCTTAGCAAAATAGGAAATAAGGCATGCAGTTAATCTGCACTGCAAATGTGTCCACAAGAGGGATGCTGCAGGGCCTCGATAATTTTTCTCAGTATATAAGGAATGATGTGGAAGAGAGGCTGCTTCCCAAAACCTGCAGGTATTCAAGTGAAGCCAAATGCAGAGCCATATATCTGTGTTTATTCCTTGATGAAGAATTACACCATGGAAATGGTAATGGATTATATCCAAGATAGGTAGCAACAGACAGGTTTACTGACAGGACAGAGCTGGGGCAGTGGAAAACTTAGTGGACCTTATCCTAGTTCTACAGTTAATATAATTTTATATAAATTTATATAATTTAATATAAATTTAATATTTTAAATATGATGTTAATTTTTAGTTGTTCTCAAGGGATAATTGGGAAGATAATTTTATTATTTAAAATAGTCTGGAAAATTTGTTGAATGATTTAGCCAAGTCTGTGGCATTTCCTTGACAAAAGAAGAGCAAATATCTGACTGCAGCCCCTGCACTCCTCCAGCATAGTAGAGATTCAGCAGAGTTAGTAGATAAAGGATTCACAGGTTTCTGCCTTGCAATTGAACTGGGTAACAAGACTGAAAACTCACCTCTCCCTGCTGATTCTCTAAAGATTATGCCCACTGTCTCTCATGCTCCTTATGTTAGTCTCTGGAGGGACAGACTGTTTTAAGGTTTCACACACCTTTCTGAGTAATTGTGGACTGAGCACAACCTAGCAAGGAAAAGAAAGGCATCACTCTCTGGTCAGAAAGCAGCCATTGGACTTACTTGACAGCTGCTTTAATTACTCTATTAATTATGGACTCTGTGTTAAGACTCAAAGATCCAGAAGGAAGATTAACCTCTAGTCTTTTATTTATATTCTACTTGGGGCAGCCATTAAACAGAGAAGACAGAGTGGAACACTTAAAAACCTTGATAGCCATTCTGATGTTTGGGTTTTAATTTAAAAACATAGCTTTCTGTCCGGATTTTTAATTCTCAACAAATCCATTTCCCACAGCTTTCAACTTTGGAAGGAACACGGCTGACTGACTGAATGTCATCAGAAATATAAATCCTTTAAAATATAAATCTATAATAGGAAACCTGTCAAATTTTTAATTACTGTGCTGGGAAAGGCAATTAGCATTATCATACAATATCACTGTGATATGGGGCAAAAGTCACAGGAATGCTTTTCCCTGTGGCAACAGAGAAGAGAGTTTTTCCTAAAGGGGGCAAATTGAGGCTTGTCTGACTTAAGGAATTTGGAGTGCTGCAATCCCATCATCAATAAAGTTGCAAATTCCTAATGTCTCTATTTCAGATGAGCAGCACAAGGTTTGTCTTAAGCTGCTGCAGTGTATTCAGACCCCAGGCTAATTCTCCACGGGCTGCCTTGGCCAGTCCTCACTGTTGTGCCAATCTCTCCTACTGCCTGCTTCTCTGTGTGAAAGCAAAGATGAGAGGGGCCAGCAGACAAAGCTGCTCTGCTGGGATCACAGACAGCCCGATGCATGTGTTGGAGCTGGTGCACTCTGTGCCCATGACCTGTAATGGATTTCACTAGAAGGGCCAGCAGAGTAAGGCTACCTCATCAGTCCCCTGTCATCTTCTGTGATTAACTACAACTAATTACCTTGTGTGATACTTCTTTTTAAAAATATCTCTTTGAAAGCACAACACTGTAAGAGTAGTGTCCACTGCAAGAGCAGCTTTCCATATTCACTAAAATATTAATCTTTTCCTTTTTAAATAAAATGACAATTATCAAACACAGAGTCAAAAGTGCTGCTGCTTTGTACAAACCTAGAGCAAAAAGACTTTCTACAGAGAAAATAACCCTAGTAGGGTGTCGTAAAAAGACCTTTGAGAGGTTTGGCTGCCTTTAGTTGTCTTTTGGCTACACACTTGTAGCCTCAGTAGTCCCCAGCAGGGTTCTGTGCATGGCTGGACACTTAGAGATGTATTAGAGGCACACATGTTCCCTGTGCTCACCAGCAGCTTTTCCTGTAGCTCCCAGAAGCCGGGAGAGGTGCTGGGGAGGAGCTGGGGCTGAGCACGGGCAGCTCAAACTCATGGCACCTCTGAGATGTGTGCCAGCATCCCACTGCGCCTCAGCCCCCTGCCAGGGTCCCACCACGCCTTCTAGTTAATGCTGGAAGCAAACTCAAAGACAATATTTAGCAACCTGGATATGCAGGGAGCAGCAAACTGGGGCAGTACAAGGGCAGGAATTCACCATGCGGTGAAGATGTGGCCAATTGCCCTGGCAGCAAGCAAGCCCTGTTTATCTGTGCCTCAGTTTCCTCACCTTTTGTTGGTTTCTGATCAAAAGTGTCTGCAAATGTTCACAATATTTAGTATTCGAATATGTAACGAATTTGGTTACATAAGTGAAGCATAGACATTCAAATGTGGCTGTCCAATGAGAAGGGAACAAAAAGTTCCATATTCTCCTTGTCACTTTAATTTTGTCTGCAGGTTTCTTAACATGTACTTTAAGGAGTAAAAAAATCCCCAGCACTTCATTAGAGCCTTGGTTCAGGACACAGAAACCCTAAGAGGTCTAGTGCAGTCAGACTAAGTTATTATTACTCATTGTTGTGTCTGACTTTAATGTTGTTACAGTATTTTCATTACTCTTTTCCTCCTTGTGTTATACATTAGGCACATTATGTCTAAATTCAGTGCTCAGCTGCCAGAATATTTGAAATACAATCTCCTCTGCTCATTTTACTGCATTCTCTGATGTATTGTATATTTACATAATTGTAATTTTTTGACATGATAACTAGAAATATTTCACATTCTGTCAGGAAACATACCCTGTAAAATAAAGGGAACACAATCAGAATTTCCAGGCTGCGTCATGTTTTACAGAAAAGGCAATGTGATAAGTCACCTGCTAACAAACTTTGCGTTACTATCAGACCTGTGATTAGATTCTCCTCTCCTTCTAGCTTTACTAAGGGTGACCTAATTGCAATATAATTAATGTGAGTCAAATTTGTCCTCAGCCTGTTTAAAATTTCAAGACCGAATCTTCTAATCATCTCTGGGTTTTTCATGGTAAAATGGCTGACATTTTTCATCTTCTTTTTTCCTAATAGGGTGCTGAGAAAATTTTACTAATGAATGAATCTGGGGAACTGCAGGATCTCTTAACCAAAATTGAGGTAATTTTATTTCTGCAAATAAATATAGGGCATTACTGGTTGTAATTGAGTAGATTCTCTTCTTTACCATTTCCTTTTCTTCTGCTATAAACTGATGATCACAAATGCCTTTTTAAAAAAACCTCTTTTTTCCCTGTTTTTAATCTTTTTACCCTGTTTTGGGGTGGAGGCCCCATATTATTAACTAGCTTAATGTGTGTCCTAATCTTGGGATGAAAAGTACATATATAAGACAAACAATGTCAGACTACATGAAACTGGTAATAGCTCTCTGAATACAACCACTGCTTCACTGCCTTTTGGTGGGGATTTTTGGTGTGTTTGCTTGGTTTGTTTTTTTCTTTTCTCTCCTTTTTTTTTTTTTTCTTCAAAAATGATTTTGCTGCAATTGCATGTTCGCATGAGGCAGTCAGGTTTCTTCATTACTGGAGATGCAGAAAGTGGTGAACAAACAGTTCAAGGAGGAAACAGCCATTGTTCAAGAAACTGAGCTAAAGCAACTTTGCTTTGTTTTCTTGACTTGTTAGTTATTTTAACTGCATCTAAAGGTGTCTGTATATCTACAAGGCTGACAAGCAATAATGAAGGTAAAGATTAAAAGTATTATTCTCTTAAAATTTTGGTATTATTTGCAATCATGTTCAATGAAGCAAACAACCATCAAAAATTACAAAAGATAGGAGCACACCTGACATAAAAAGAACATTAATTTTACAGTAAATATTTCCAATCATTGTCCCTGGATGAGCTGATAGCAATAGGAGCTGTTTGCCTTGTGAGGAAGAACAGCAAGTTTATGAACTACAGAACAAAAAGAAAAAAATGCCTTGTTCCCATGTTCATCTGAGTTTTCAAAAGATGAATGCTATTATTAATGGGTTTGCGGAAATATTTTTGTCTTTTTGATGGTGCTCCAGGTACTACATTTTCTGTGGGTTTTTACTATACTCTGGTAATAATTTGTCACTAATTTTTAGTGGTACATAATTCTTCAGACTAACATTAGCAGGAATTGTATGGATTTTTGTTCTTTCTTTGTGAATAAACCTGCAAAGTCCTTACTCAGCAGTGCAATGCTAAAACACATGGTGGTGAGTACCCACAGTGGCATACCTTTCCCTTTTCTGATTTGAACTTTAAGGCAACCATTAAATAACCAAGCCATATTTTCAGCAAGTGAAACTTACAAGTGTCTTTGACATCTCTTCTATGCTCCACTGTCTTTAATCCAATAAAAAATAGAGTAAATTTATTGTTTTACTTGGGGATTGGGACAATTGAGAGGCCTCAAGTCTTCCTTGAAGCAATTTTCTCTGGGTATAACTGTTGAACATTGATGATCCTTCTTCTTTATGCTTAAAGCTTCAGCATTCTATGCCCATAAATTTGAATACACCACTTATTTCCTTGAGTACTACTTGTCAGAAGCTATGAATTGCTTTTTGATATCATCAGCTTTAACTGCAATAAGTATAATATGTTCAGCATAAGCATGCAAATGCTGAAAGTCATAGTATCTTAATATACAGCATAGAAAACACAACATCAGCATAAACTCTCTGGAGTTTGGATTCAATTATTGCAATACCTGTTAGATTTAATCCAGACCAAAACAACATCCAAGTAATGCATGCAAGCTGTCCTTTATCTTGCCATTGTGGCAGGTATAAATGCAGGCTACTGAGGTATAAAGTGACCAATGAACCTGCAGTGAGCCTCTCGGACACTGCATGTGGATCTGACCAAAGGATAAGGCAGACCTGCTACTTTTCCATGGTGTTTTGGCATGGGATGGGGTGGTGGGTCTTGCCCAAAATGGGAACCAAGATGCGTATTTTTAGCTGTCCTGGAGTCCTACTGTCCTAGACCTTACGATGGTTGATGAGGTAACATTTTTGTCTTTCTTTCATTCTTTGAGCAGAGAGTGCAGCACCCTCAGGAGTGCCCCTCTTGTGGGGGCTTTGGTTTCCTGCCGTGCTCAGCGTGCCATGGGAGCAAGATGTCCGTGTTCCGGAACTGCTTTACAGACTCCTTCAAAGCCCTCAAGTGCACTGCCTGCAATGAGAACGGGCTCCAGCGCTGCAGGACCTGTGCAGGCTGAAAATGGCATTTCCACATGTTCCAATGAATTTTATGGTACCCCACCTGTTTGTAATATGATTTTTTTTTTTTTAAGTTAATCCATTTATCTAAAACAGTCAATAAAAATCCATTTGTTGTATACTTCTGGTTTGCACATTTGAGCTTTTGTAGTGGTTTGAGTTTATCAAATTTCATTTACTAAATATGAGATAGGATTTTGGAAGAAAAAGGCAAAACAGGCTTAATTTATAGCTAAACAGATAGTTTATTAACACACTAAAAAAGGAAAGAAAAAGAAAAAAAAAAGAAACAAAACTTGACCTTTCCTTCTCTTACAAACTATTTATTTTTTCACACAACATAGAGAGAAGTTATGATTTTAGTCAGCTACAACTATTAACTTTAACTTTATACTCTTTTTGGGAGAGAAGTCTCTCTAGAATTTTCATAGATACCACGCCACAAGAAAAAAATTCTGGTGGCTTTCAATGTCATAAATCTGCAACCATCTGGAATTTGCAGGTCTGTGCAGTCCCACCCCATTAGCAGTTCTTTAAGCTGCTTATGGGCCTCAGCACATTTGGGGTACTATTTTTAAGAATGTTCATTCTAGTATACAACAATGGTTCTCTTTTTCTACTTCTAAAATCATTTCTATCTCAAAAAAATAGAAACCTCTTATTAAGCCAGGAGCCGGGCCTCAAATCTCTTGTCTTAGAACTGAGATCTCTTTATTCTATTCCAGGAGCCGAGGACTTAATCTATACACACAACTTTTGACTAGAACTTGCATTCCCCCAAAAAGCATTATGATGTTAGTCTATGTTTCTATGATTCATCCAGAGAAGTCCAGACAAAATGTCCACT
>VZSR01003049.1:3309718-3387207 GCA_013398615.1 Brachypodius melanocephalos
TCCTTTGTGGCTTAAACCACAACAGCTTTTTAATCTTTGATTGTTGACCCTATCATGAACTCTAAAATACATCTTGCTAGTTTCCTTATAGAGAGATTTGTAGTCTGGAAAGCTTAACACATTCTGTGCATTTTTGTAGATGTGATCATGAGCAATCGTATGTGTTTTTGAGTAAGGCACTCAAAATTACAGCAAAATGAAGCTTAAACTTCAGATTATTGAGTAGTCCTGCTTTCAAAATCAGTGAGAATAATGATTTTGTGATGTGGACTAGCCCAAGACTGTTCCACACAACACTTCCCTGAAAAGTCACTAGGGCTGAATTCTGTCCTGAATTCTATGTGGCGACAGAACTGAAACATTTCTTTAAAGTCCCATGAATTAGCTTTGTTTTTTAGTACTGCTTTCTCTTTGTTACAAAATTAATGTTATGAACAAGTTACAACACAAACATTTAACATATTAGATGTTCATAACCATGGTAGTATCTCAGAGCTTTATGATTCTATATATCACAGTAGATCTTATAACGATCCAGTGAGAACACCTGACAGCTTTATAAATTGCATATAAAGTAATTGAGGATAAGATTTTAGTTTTTTCAGCTTAGTAATTAGTGATGTTTGATGACTAGCCTGGAGTGATTTTTCCCCAGGAAGGCCTAGGTCTATGCCCAGACAACTCCAGTACTGTATATACCTTTGACAATTTTGGTGGGTTTCCCCAACACAAGCACAAGAGAGTTAGTCAGCAATTAGTCTCAATGGACTGTGGGCTCTCCACACTGAATGTATTCCAGTTTGGAAGTGCATTACCATTCATGGACTTCCACAGAATACTTTTTAACAGGGTAACTTCAGCGAGCCATCACCAACTGCTCATTTTGACATTGCACCTCTGACTCATATTCCTGCTGTCAGTCTGTACTGGCATAAGTAGAAGAGAGGTAGTAGAAAGCACCTTGCTGAAATTGGTGTTGGCTAGAAAAGGCTTCCCTGATGGTCATTTCACCCTGCTCAAACTGCATTAGCAAGTGTTGAGCCATGTCATTTTTGTTTCTTGCCTCATTCTTTGTAAAGTTGTGTAGGCTGGGGTTTAGGTAGAGTGCTTAACTAAATGTTGTTTACTTGGGCTGGGTACCCCATTTCTCTTCCCTCTTTCCCATATAACCTTCTTTAATTTCTCTGTGATGAAAAGCTCAGGTGTTTTAGACACAGCACAGCTGTAGTATAAACCAGGATAGCCACAGCTGCACAAAACATGGCTTTCAAAAACACCCCCTCTTGAAAACCTTTGTTTTTCTGATGCCTTATCTTCCTCACCTGAATCATCAGACAACCATATTTCCTCAAAGTCCTTTCCATTTGCTGTGCCTAGAGGTGGTAGCTGGTGCTGAAGAGTTGGACAAGTTGAGCTTACTTATCTCTTTCAATCTCTTTTAAATATAAGGGACTTATGCATATTCTATTACATATTGAATGTGCAGGCTTAAAAGTGCTTGCACGATCCTACTGCCCCTACAGATTCTACCTTAAGGCTGAGAGGAAGCATCTGGATCTTTGGCATAACATAAGAGAGATTAAATTTTATACAAAGGCCATCCATAATGCTTAGCAGCACCCCAGCTATAAAACTCTGAATTGCAGATGTGCTTACTTTTTTTACTGCATGGGTAGGAAGAAACTTCTTTGATTTAATAGTTGTGTGCCTTCTATTTTTGGCTAGTATTGCAGTCCAGACTGGTATAATGCGGAATGAAAGGCAGCATAAAGCAGAATACTGATGATTAGAAAATCATAATTTCTGATGCATGAAAAAACTCTTTTTTAGTTTTTAAACTTGCTGTGGATCTAGAGAGTGAGAACATTCACAGTAGTGAATACTGAACTGAAGGTGGCATACCCAAATTCATCCTTGAGGGAAATTACTAGCAAAGAAAATGCCAGTGCATTTGTGATACTGTAATTCCAGTCTTCACCTCTGAGAAATAATGTTTCTTGATGAGATGTTTCATATCACCATTCACCCACTGAAGCACCATATGACCATATGTCAACTATCAGTTGACAAAGTACGTTAAACACTTTCAGTTTCACTGAAAATAAAATTTCTTCATTGACCTGGAACAAGGGTTTGAAGCTGGTTTTCTTGCCATTCAAGCAATCAGAAAATGACTTCAGAGTGAAAAAAATACACTAAATCCATTTTTTTTCCAGAGGCTGTGAAAGAAATCTAGAAAGACTGTCCTAGACAAGGCTCTAACCCTTCAGAGGCACTTAATGCCAATGAGCAAAGATAAAGCAAAACCTCCTTAGTTTTCTTTTTAGAAGGAAAAATTATGAAAGCAAAAGGTCAGGTTTTGCAGAATCTTTTTCTTTTCTCCCAAGGCTCTTTACGGGAGACACAGGACCCCTAATAATGACAAACATAGAATTCTTCAGGCACTGCATGCTTGTTGATGTACTAGAAAAAGACCTTTTCTCTCCTCTCTCATCAACTGAATTACTAGCTTTTTCTCTCCAGCTATATATTTCTTGTAACAGCCTGGATGAAAAACAAAACTTTTTCTTTTGGAAGAAGATATTTTTACTCCATTGTTTACAATTTCTGATAGGGTTTTGGGTCTGACTTCTCAACTCTCTCCAGCCATCCTAGATACACTAAATGTGGCAGAATGACAGCATTACAAATGCAAGCTCAGGAGCCAGTTGAGAGATATGATGGTTTTTAGAAGAGATGTATCAGGCAGCTAGCAATATAGCTTTTAAGTCAGTCTGAAATAAAATGAGGTATGCAACCCTGTTCTTATTTACACCAGTAATGCATCTTTACTTCCAAGGAGTTAGCAGCCATCTCTTCTGCTATAACAAATAAGACTCATCCAACTGCATCTTTGTACAGGAAATTTTCTATTTCTAAATGCATCAAGCTCTGCTTCTCTTGTTTCTGGGCCCTCATGACAAGGCTGAAGTAAGGATCCAAGTAAATGTTCTCTCCCTGACAGCTCAGCATACTGGCATATATGAGAGCTAGTATCAGAGAGCAAAGTAATCCTTAGGCTATTTCTTTGCAAAGCCCTCTTTATGAGCTTTGGGGTCTTTAGTGCAGTAGCTTGCAGCACTCTTTCCAGTGGACTACATATCTGAGCATGAGACTGTTCTTTAACTCTGTAGGGGAATTTTGCTGTCACAGGAGCAGAGGGTAAGAAAATTTCTTACTCTAAATAATGAGGACCCATAAAGCAAGGTGATCATCCTCCTCACTTTTTTTTCTTTGTGATGGGTTGTTTCAGAGCAATGTGCTTCTCACTTGCACTAAAAGACGTGGGATTATAAATTTTATTTATTATTGCACTATTTAATAAATATATTTGAGTTTTTTCAGTTGGGGAGTAGTTTGTTCTTTTAACACACCAATGCACATTAATTTTCTGGGGAAAATAATCTGGGCATTTTCAATATGAAATAGTGCATCTGGGAGTTGATTTCCTTTCAAACTCTTTGTTTCCATGGTGTATTCTTTCTAAAGATACCTAAAACAGATAGACTTGTCTTACATGTTAACACCCTACTGAAATAAAATATTTTATACAAATTTGGAATGGTGAGAGTTTCTGCAGGCAGTGCTGCAAAAACAAGCTTGGCTTTTTATTTAAAGCTGAAAAATATGTCAGACATAGATCTTACTGACCTCCATACTTAATTCTGAAGTTTTCTGACCTCAGACATGATCCTGTCAAATCAATGAGAACCATTCTACTGATTTAAATTCCTAGTCAGCTGGGTCTAGCCTATCTTCCCTTTACAAGTGAAGTACTGTGAAATATAGAATTATGTAACTAATGCTATACCATGTGTAGTATAAATTCCTCTTTAAAAGTAAGAATGTGATGTCTTGAAGCCCTCCAAGGTGTTCAGTCACATGGTAATTCATTTCTCCTATATCTGTGAACTCATGATAACGAATGAAAAGGATCCAATAGCTCTTGAAGTAAGACAAGTTAATTTAGCTGTAAGCAAACATGCATTGTAAGAAAACTTGCTACCATCGACTTCAGTGTCCTGTGAAAAAAGTAACAAGAAATTCTTGCAAATTTTTCAGTTTTATTAATGAAAATAAGCAATGAATCTTACTGACATGAGTTTCACGATTTCCATGAGTGAATACCTAATGGAAGAC
The DNA here is from genome assembly GCA_013398615.1 of Brachypodius melanocephalos. Lineage (NCBI taxonomy): Eukaryota > Metazoa > Chordata > Aves > Passeriformes > Pycnonotidae > Brachypodius > Brachypodius melanocephalos. The sequence goes on from VZSR01003049.1 coordinate 3,313,898, forward strand.
AATTCAGGTACTGTTCCTAGCTATTGCCACTGTATAATTGCATAAAAATGAATTTTACTCTCTTAGCCTGAGATACATCATTTGACCACAAAAGCATTCAACAGGAAATGTTTATGCCCTAAATAATTTAGTAAGGAGAAGAATTAAGATTTCTTAGCTTACTTTAAATAATTTAGAGATGATAGTAAAGGGCATTGTAATCCAACAATAACTTGAAAAGTAAAAATTGTTAGAACTAAATCTTTATGTTTAATCCAATTTCTCTTTTTTTCTGGCATTAATTTGCTTAGGGAGTTTGAATCAGGAAATAATTGCTTTAGAAGGAAATGACTGTGAAAAAGCACTTGCAGTTTAAGCTTGTTCTAGCTTATCAGCTTTACTTTGAAAAATTGGTTTCAAATGAGTTAAAAGATTTATGAAAACCAATAAGTTTTCCACTTAAGAAAAATCACACTGCAATAAGACAAATACTGCCTGTGACTCTTTGAGGTCTCATTTTTTTGCTACTGATGGAAAAAATCCTCTTATTGAAAACAAAAGTTTGTTTAAAAGATTCCCCTCCATCCCAATAATCCAAAACTTATTTCAACAAAAATAATTTTCTTTTAGTGACCTGAAATTTGGAAGTTTATGTAAAAGAAATATGCTTCAGGGTAATATCCTTTGGCAGCTGACAGAGTTATATTCTGATCTGGAGAAAAAGCATGTTGTGACAACACCAAACAAGCAATAGTTATATGACAAGTCAGAAGAGTTGACTACAAGTTGTTATTTTCATTATTGATTGTGATCTGTTCAAAGTAGGCAAATAATGATCAATAAAAATCCATCAAGCATCACCATATAAATGTGAGCACTCATCAACTTACCACTTAAAAGTGGCTATTTACTTTATAAATATTTAATTTAGTGGGTGCATTCTTGTTTCTCAGATATGGGCTAAATTCTCTTTGATTTCAAGTCAGGTAAATTATAAATGAGTGAGGATGACAAATATACAAAACATTATCTAAATGTGAATCCTCTCTGATCTAACTCCCAATATCAACATTATACTATTTATTTAGGACTCTGCCCCTAATTTGAGCCAACATCTGAGACTCTGAAGTACATCTAGATACTGTCTTGCCCTCAAATTTCATTTGCACATTAATTTTCCCCATCATATCAGATGTGGGAATAGGACATAGTAGGACAGGGATGTTGTACTCCAGCAGAAATCCTTCAAACTTGTGGGATGATATATTTAATCCTTATGCATCAATAGAGCTGCAGAGGCAATGGATGCTTTATACTTCCTCAGGGGTCTAACCAGACAGAGGGAACATCAGATCAATACTTCAGCCTGCAAAATTAAAGGACTCAGTAAAAACTTCTCATTTTTTTAAAGTATAAGCACAAAGATAATAAAGTCATCATCATTACTCTTATATTTGAGATATTGCAATCATTGTTTTTAACATTATAAGGAAATCATACTGCCTCTCATTACAGCTTGATGGTAATAGAGGATGCTGATAAGTTTTCCTTTCCAGCATAATCACTGAGTACAATTTACTAGAACATTAGCAAGCATCAGAACTGTACTTTTAAGCACAAGTAGAATATTATTATTCCCTCCATCATTTAGGCTTTCTCTCAGGATAAACCAGAATAACAAAAGCAAGGTTAGCAGAAGAATCTGTCAGAAAGTTTGGTCTGTAATCATCTTCCTCAGTGTTTTAGAGAGATGCACGAATGTGTTTTCTGTGGGATGCAGAGTTTCCCATTGGGGCTCCTTGCTATTCGGTGTTGTACTCTTGTGATACTCCCAACAGTGCACACAGTGCTCTGAGACAGGTGGTGCTGTGCTGCCTTTTTCTGCATCCCATGTTCTTTTACCAGTTTGGAACATAATGATCCTAAATTTTCCAGCCTTTTCTCATGTTCTTAACTAAATGTACACATCCTGTATCAAAGAAAAGTTAAAAATTAAACCATCTCCTTTCTTTAAAACCACCAAATCTCATCTTCTAAGACATACTTCATGAGGAATATGGTTTGAAAACCCTGGAATATTTTTCCTCATTTATTCTCCACTCCTTTATCAGGTCTATGATGGCAATAAGTCTTTCCTATTGCAGCTTATACTTCTTGCAGTTCATCTAATGTTCAATAATGTCAAATTTGTCATGCCACACTTTATGCTTACCTTCAGACAACTTGGTATATCTGCTTATTGTATGATTTATAGCCTCAGGGCCTACTCACAAATCCTATTGTCCTCTTTTGGACATTTTCTATCTTCTGTCTTTGCTATACTATGAATTATGGTCCACAACACCTTGCTATATCATAACTTGGTTTTAGAATTTGATCCCAGATCACTTGCTGCATCCCCTCTCCTTCAGACTGTTTATCTGTCCTGCTTAATAGAGATAGTTTTTCCCACCCTTCTCTCCTAAATCCTCAACTGGTGTCAGCTTTGTCCTTCAGATCTCCTGACAGCCACTCCAGGGGTGCTATTAACCTACTGTAACCAACTCCCTTCATCTAATACACCTACAAAGAAACAGCATAAAGCCAGAGTAGACAGTATCTTTTCAGCTTAACTTCAGAGTCAGCTTTGTTTTTTTTTAAGTTATACTAAATGCCCAAAGCACTTTTGTCCTAACATGGCATTTCATGTTGATAATGACAGTAATAGTTGCAAACTGATAAAGGACTGCTTGGCTGTGAATCTGAAAGTATTTTATAAACAGAGAAGATCAGCACAACAATTCTCAGCGGTAAATCAGATTTAACATCCCTGTTTTAACATCCCAGCTTTCCTCAGAGGCACAGAATCTAAATCTCCAGACAAACCCAATTTTTATTGATGCCCAGATTCACGTAGATGCTATCAGGCAGAAATTGGAATACACTAAGTCTTCTAACCGCCCCCCCCGCTCAAATTTTCTTTGAAGTATTTATCTTTCTTAAGCATAAAGTTTTTCCAAAAGCTTTATACCTGAACACCTAAGTCTCTCACTTTCTCTCTTTCCTTCCTCTATTGATGTTATTAGACACCTCGAAATCATTAAATGTTAAATGTAGATGTAATATCTGCTTTAACTTTAAATATCTGATTGTGTATAAAAATCAAATGTGTTGCAAAGTACATAAAAATTTATCTTTCTGTTGCAAATTTATTCCTAACATGAAGCAGCAGGTTCTCCATGTCATCAGTGCTTGTTAAGGATAGATGTCAATCATGACATGCTAGTAGGAAGTTTGGCAACTTTATCTTTATCAGTATTTGATTCTATGACATGAAATAACTATTAATATCTTCAGCAGGCATTACATTCTGAGTGTTTTTATGTGATAGTACAAAAGGATCAGACAATGTCTACAGAAGCAAAGATTTGCTTTCATGATAATAGAGGTTGTCACATTTTTTTGAAAAATTTTTCAATTTTGGGCATTGCACTTGCGATAGATTTTTTTCTCCTGTAAGTTGCAATTGAAAGTGACTGGCAATATTTTGTAATTTCACACAGAACTATGAGAATTTTTCAGTGCATTTTCTATTGACCAAATACTAGAAAATGCATTTTATCTGTGAAGGACAACTACTACCTTGATTGCAAGAAAAGGAACTTAATTATGGCACATACATTAGCTGGATACTTTATCTAGTTGAGAGAAAAACATCTGCCACTCTTCAGGGATGAAATAGTTTATTCATTTTGCTTTTAAATGAAATCAACCAAAGAAAGATTTATTAATTAACTACATTTTAGCTTTCTACTCTCATGCACTTTTGTTCTAGAACTTGTCATGTGTGCAATCTGCTCATAACGTTTGCTTTCATTTGAAGGAAGATTTTGAAAAAATGGAAGCATTATATTTACCACAAATGACATCAGTTGTGGCCTAAGCTCTCACATAGTTAAATCCAAAACTTAGAAACGTATTCCTTTGTTTCTGAAGAAAATGAATTGAATGTTTGTATCATTGTACTCAGCAATTTCTTTTGCCACTCTCACAGTACCACATGCCACTCTCATTTTTTATTGCAAAACTCTAAGATGCAGGCCCCAAGTGGAAGAACCTATTCCTTGCACAATACTTGAGCTGCTTAAGACTCTACTGGAGCAGACTGGATCACATTCTCCATTAGCACTTTCAGCCCTGTGCAAGTCTTGGGGAAAGACTGCAGCACTTCAGCAGAGGTTTTGGGCATTGTGTCATCCCCTACATGCAACCACGCCTTCTGCAGCCCACAGTGAGGGAGTTTTGGATGCTGTAGCACATATTGACTCCTCTCCTAAATGTCCCTCCTTGAAATGGCCAAAATCTGTGCCATGGCAGATCTTAGATAAGGTTTCTGTGTTTCACAAAATAGACTTAACTACCTGTCACATTACCCAACACAAACATGATTACTCTGATTTTTTGTTAGAGTTTTGAAGTACCTTCTTTTAGCCTTTTACTTTATACCATCTGTTTTAAGCTTAGAAATTCCTATTAGTAAATGTGGATAGACCTACAGCTCGTAAACAAGCTTCAAATAAGAAACAAAACCAATTTCAATTCACACCTGAAAATAAAAAGAAAATAAAATGCAATCTGAAGTATTTTGTTTAGAATGAGAGCTTGTATATCTTCAGTTCTGTTTTCTGTCAATCTTGCTACTCTGAATAGTGTCCCTCTGAAGTACAAGTACATGGTGGAAGTTGGCTTTGGCATTGGCCTCTTGACCAGCTTCCTTTAGGCAACCTTGATTTGTTTCTAATTTCTATGGTGTCAGTAATCCATCTAAGATAATTAAATAAGCAAAACTTTTGTGTCCTGTATCAAAGTTACATAATGTGACAGTTAAATTCCTAATGATTTGAGTAGTGAAAACGTTCCTTTGGTACAAAGCATTACTGGCATCACAGGCTCCTTGTGTAAATGAGGCTGATTTTTTTTTCTTTCCATTAGAATGAATTCATTTTTTTAATGACAGGAAAAATTACCCTGATTAGATTTATCACAACCTTATAACAAATGGAAATTTCTGCCTCAGTCCAGTGTCAGTGATCATGTTAAATGCTCATTGAAACTAAGAGCATTCTCCAAAATGGCATTTCAGTGGCTTTGATGTGCAACTGCACTGGAAAAGTCACATCTCTGATGACACGGTGATTTCATGTTGCCTGTAATGAAAAACAATGAAGTTGAGTTGCATTCTAATATTAACTGTGAATGTTCCTGCTGTGAAATGATGATGTTACTGTTAGTTTTTTCTTTCTGTCCTATGATATTGGAACAAATCACCATCCAGTACAAAGAAATTCATGACAGCTACACCAGAAGCCGTGTTCTTTCTCCTTAATATAACTTAATTTATGCCTTTTTTTTGTTTGTTTGTTTTTGTTTTTGTTTTTGTTTTTGTTTTTTTTGTTCCTGGGGAGGAAAAGGACTGAGTAGAGTAGCCCTAAACTAGAAGTAGTCTCTTAGGCAAACCAGAATAGACAGTGAGACTGTGAGACTTGTAACAGGAAAAAAAATTACACATGATTCTGTAGTTTCTTTAAGTTGTGCCATGCATCCTTTTATTGAGTTTCTAGCAAGTTCAGAATTTTTAGCACTGTACCTTCAGCTGCAAACTTTGTATTACTGTAGGAGATCTACAGCAGCTGAACTTGGAAATGCAGTTTTAGAATAGATTTTCAGCAGCACTGAGTCCTTTAACAAGAGAAAGGTTTTGAGACTGCACCCAGTAATAGCTGTAGATAAGACAGACTGGGCAGAAATGCTGCCGAGGTGCCTTCAAAGTTATTTGATCTGGAGGTCATTTGTTGGTCTATTTTTACTCCATGGGGAAAGGTTATGGAATCCTGAAAAATATTGCTGGAAAATGAGAGCTTGCAGACAATAATCATGCAAAGATCACATGTCTTCTAAATTGAATGCAACAGAAATTCTGGCACTGAACAAGTGATGTTTAAAGGCTTTTAAAGCAATCCCAAAGTAATTGGCATTACAATGTAAGGGGCAGAAGTGTTATTTATTTCTAAGGAATGTAGAGATCTATTTGAGGAAGAATGATTAGCCAAAAGTTGTCACTGCATGTCTGTAATCATGATAAATTATATAACTATATACATAATGTAACTAAGATGGAGATTGCTGCAAATGAAAAGTGTGATGAGCAGGACTGAACAGGCAGTGAAACCATTCCTGTTTTGTAATGATCATTATTTCCTTTGCATTTTAAGTTCCTGATAAAAAGTAGATGCTGGTTCCACCTCTCTTAATTTAGAGGGTTGCTCTCTCTAATTTCAGCTGCTCTAAGCTCTAAGTGCATATCATATATCACAAGAGATCACAAGCTGGATGAGCTGGCTGAATTTCAATGATGTGGTGGAATCCTCTCCCCTTTGAGAGGATTCTGGTGATCCAGTGCCATAGCTCAGATGCCAAAGCTATGCAAATAACCGTAGCACCACTTGTCCCTAAATATTTATATGTATTTTCTTGGAAGAAAATACTTTCTGCTTAAACCTTTCACACCTCTTGTCTCACATAGCCATAGCACCTGAATTTACAGCAGGCTCTGATCTAGTACATTACCCAGTACATCAATCTGAAATGGGACACAGGGGAACTATGTAACCTCTACAATACGACACACATTGGAGCCATTATGTCAGCGAGTCATGATGTCTGTGGAAGGCAAATAAATTGTTGGTTGTCAAAAGAAACTAATGCTGGCCTCAATTTTTAAGGTACCTTGTCAACTCTGGCACACATTTATTACAGATCTAGAGATCAAAAATAATGTTTCATAATATGTTGGAGATTTGGCTGGTTTTCCATCCTCAGAGATAACATTGTAAGAATCAGGGAATGAAAATAAATAATTTGTCAATTGCTAAATCCTTGAAACTTAGCAAAATTAAGTAGGTATTACAAGCAAAGTCTACTTTTTCTCATCTTGAACTAAAAAATAACAAACAAATAAACAGGATTTTACCAGTAGGGCAATACAAGAGATTGATTGTTCACAGTTAAAAGGAGAGCATATCTATACTAATTCCAAAAGATGAAATTTCATTTTAGAACTAAAATGGTCATTTTGAATATATCATGTAAGTTTAGAGGTTTGAAGAAAGTGAAAAATAATAATACCCTCATCTAATAAATTCCAAAAGCTCAAAGCTGAGGCTGCCCTTCCCTTCCCACTTCTTTAGTCTTTTGGAAAATCCAGGCTTATTGGCAGAGCTGTTGAGCGCCTTTAGCTTGAGCACCTCTTGAAGGATTTCTTGAAGCACTTTTCAGAAAGGTACAAAGTGAGGGTGTAAGAGAACTGAAGTGCTTTTCTCACCACTGTTCTGAATTATTAAGGTGGCAAAAAGGTAGGAAAGAGCCTGTCTTTAACAGGATGGAGATTAATCTCTTTTAAATCTGCACCATTTCTTATGAGTGCCTCATGTTTGATTTTCCTCACTTGGAAAGCACAAAGTTGTGTGTAGGTGGAGATAGAGTCAAAAACTCCTTTGTATGGTTTGTGCTGCCAACTTTCACATCACAACAGCCATTTCTGGGAGTATGAAACACATGGCTCGTAGTGCTGGCAGTGAACTGCAGGGATTAGAAAAAATATTGCAAACAGTATACAAGGAAATAGTGATACCACAACTTTGATGAAAACAGCACCTGGAGGACAGCAGAGGAAAATGTTCTTCCTAATATTGCTGTAAATGAGAACCCAGAAGAGTAGGTAGACGTCCATGTGGGAAATGTTGTATATTATCAGTGAACTTCTTTCCTGAGAACATTTTACTGTCAGGAGTTTTACAGATACCAGAAGAAATTCAAAATGGTTGGAAAACTCCTTAGTGACTGGATTGTTCACACATTGGGCAAAATTTGTGGTCACACTGAGACATCTAGGGATACCATGGATGTGTTATTGCACAATGTTACAGTACTCTTTTGTCATATTTTTGTCTTTTCTGACAATAAAAAAATGCACAAGAGCAAAAAAAATGTGCTGGAAACTGGCCGAATTTGCTGGTAGTTCAAGAGTGCTTTCTGCAGTCCCAGTTGCTTCTGTCCCAGGCAATTCAGCTCTGTAAGCTTATCTTCAAGCTCTCTTTCATCATGATGGCAAATTTGTCATTGCTTTTCCCAAAGCTGCTCTTGCTTCTTGAGGGCTAAATCTGTGTACCATGATGTAAGAGGGAAAGATCTGTTTACTTGCCTGCTGCTTTCTCTGCTTGCAGCACAATTCCCTGCTTCCCTATTCTGTTACTCAGAAAGCTTGTGTCACTTTGATCAAAAATGAATCATAAGAAAAAAGGCACAGTAATATAAGAGAAACCATTTCTGTTTGAATAGGAAAGAGAATCTGTAGTTCCCAAAAATCTGCAGGACGTCATAAGGTTAAGAGTGGAGGACAAAGCCTCCAGCTCTGGAAGAGTGGTTTTATGTTGTCTCAAAAATAATTAGCTGCCTGTGGAAAAGGGCTTTTCTTTTTCACAGGAAATGTATTACACGAGACAATCCAAACAACATTACCACTGGACAAGGAGAAGTCTGGTGAGCCTCAGCAGTAGCTGATGAGGACCTTCATTCACAAGCAGTTACACAGAAAGAGAAACATCCTTGGCTGAGATTAAAGGCATAAATAATGAACAAACTCAAAAGGGAGCTACTTCTTTTGCTCTAATGTCTTTCAGCCATAGCTTAAAAGAGTCTGCTTCAAAGAAATAGTCTTCTTCAGTGAGTCAACCTTTTCCAACCCAGAGAAACAAACAACTAAATTGTTGTGGTGTTTTCTCTTCTGACCCATGAAAATATTACTGCATTTAGGTAAGCAAAAATGCACTTAAACAAATTTTTAAATGCTCATGATTATTTGAATGATGTAAACAGGTTTGAAAATGTAAGAGTGAATCTATAGTGTTTGGACGACTGTAAATACAAGCATATAATTTTTTTTCCAAAAATGAAAGCATGTCCCAAGATATCTTAAGTAGGACATGGGTATGTTAATTATAGACAAATTATAAATATAAATATAAATATAAATAGATATACTGTTGGTATAACATCTATAAGTATAAATACAGACATTAAAAAATTTACACCATGGACAACCCTATGGGCCTCTTTAAGCCTTCCCTGCAATGCTTTCATATGCATCATCATTCTTATATTTAGAGTGCATGCTCCTTAGGGCACTGAATCATCCCTTACAATTTATGTCAAATATATTTATTGGAGAAAGTGCAATAAATAACTAGAATATTTACAAATAATATTATATTTATATGAGCTTATCATTTTTCAGAGTTCTCACAGCACCCATAAGAGTTCAATAAACAAGACTGATCATGACATGGTAAGACAGAGATTATTTTGCCTCCAGACTTGGCTCTGAAACAGAACCAAACTAAAACATTATCCTTACAAGGCATTTCTGTATTCTAGGAAGATGTGGTAGATTATAAAGAAGTTGATGAGTTCATGTAGAAAGTTATCAAGGTAGAACTGTCTCTCTATAAAAATAATTATCGTAAACAGAGAAAGAGTGAAAATATATTGATCACTAATGATATTATGAACTACAGATGAAAAGGTAAAATAAAATGAGCTTGTGTGGAATAATATATTTATGATAATTTTTATTTTCCCTCTGTAAAAACAAATCCTGCTACTGCAGTTTTAATTTGGCAATGAAGATAAATTCATATCAGATAAATGTTTTACTAGTACTCATCTTAGGGCATACAAAGACTTCAGGCTCTCCTATGTGGAGGAAAAAAGGTGTTTCTGCTCCTAATTTCAAACCAGTGTTGTTACTCGTGTTCTTTTTTCCCCCCCTTCCTCCATCATCAAATTCTGCTCTGACCAGGCAAACCCTTCAAAGACAAAAAGTATGGTATGGCATACCGGGCTGCTGTATTTCCCACAGAACACCATGGACTAAGGAAAACCTGTTGGGTATAAAACCTTCTGGTCCCTAGGGATGACTTGGAGGGCATTTTGCCTTTAACAGCTTCATGCCTTGCCAGACTGTGATTCACTTGCATTTTCATTAGCAACTTCATCAATGTAAGAGTATGACCTTATTGAATACTACCATGCTATAAGACTGTCTGTACTGTGGGCTCATAATTGATTGATACATGGGAGCAGAAAGACAACAGAGCCATTACACTGATTATTTTGCTCTCTGCTGGGAAACAAAATGACTGGCACCACTTTTGCAAACGATTTTTACATGCCTGTGAAAAGACAGTAAGTCAAAGGGCAAGTGACCTTAACCAGCAGAAATCCACAAAAAAAAACCACCCCAAACCAAACCCACAGAAAGGTACTTGGAGTGAAAAATGGTGTTTAGGCAGGGATTGGTCAGTCAGTCCAGCCCTTGTTTCTGTGAGTAGGAGGGTGCATGTACCAGGGACTGATTGTAAAATCAAGGCCTTGCTGGCACTGGGAAAGCTCTTCTCATCTGGTATTTTCCTGGGGACACTGACAGGAATATGACAACAATAACCAACACAGGAAGAACCAGCTGTTTTTGGCTATGTACAGCAAATTATCTGGATCACCTAGTAAAGCACAGAGAAAGACTGAAGACAATTTGAGCACAGCTTTGGTGTTACACTGGAGGCAATGGCGTTCCAGTGAAGGAAGTCCACGTGAGCAGGACTGATACTGCTATGCAAGTAGTGCGAGAAGGGTGGAAATGAAAAGTGCCTTTGCCACAGCACAAAAAGGTCAGCGTACATTGACTGAGTCAGTGTGTGGTCACATTGGGACCAGCTGGTTATGAGGGAATTTAATAGGCTTCGGCAAAATTTGGGAAAAGACAGATGTTTCAGAGCTGGCTGTGTTCCTGCAGCGTGATTGTCACAGTGTAATTTCCCACTGGTGTGTTTCACATCCTCGGAAGCCCAATTAGCCAATGAAGCTTTTCTTGCAGCAGGCAGAACTAAGAATGCACTGGTTTTCCCTTGAGCAGCTACTTTCTTGTTTTATGCATTCAAGGAAAAATAAAAAGTTGTCTTTTTCAGTTAACTGAGCCATAGCACCAGCACTTCATACCAGCAAACCTTTAAAAAGAGGCTGTTCTGTATACTCCCAATGTCTCATATCTCCAGAGCACTCTGATGTTTTCCTTTCAAAATTACACACTCAGGATTTTTTGTCCCTTTTTCTGGGAAGCACATAGCTTTATACCTGACTCAATCTCCCCTTCTTCAAGCCATTTCCAAAACAAAATTTTTCTTTCACTGTACAGCTTTATGACCACTATTTTCAGGGCCTTAATCCTCTCATCCAGATGAGTACGCTTACTTTTTTCCCCCGGACTCTCCTGTTCACCTTAACTCAACCAAAATCAGATATACTGCAGCCTAGTCCACATATAGAACATTTTTTAATTCTTCACAGAGTTGAAGGAAGACACCAGAGGCACTCTGCCCCTTGCAAGTTGGTCTGGATATTCTACCTCTTTCACATGGATGGAAATGGGTTGAACACTGCATCAGTTAAAGAACAAATGCGACAGTAGAAAATTTATATTCTTCCTCTTATTGTCAGAAAAACAGTCTTCTAATTTTCTCTTTCTTTTTTATAAGTTGTGTGTTTGAATTTTTGCTAGCAGTACTCTGAAGGACATTGACTGTTTTTATTGGTATCAGTTACCTTATACTGAGTTTAACCACCAGCATTTCTTGTCTGTGTAAGCTTGTACATTGCTAAAGATACTGTGAAGATACTTCTCATGAAACTCACTGCAGTGTTTTAGAGGACATTGTCCCTTAACACAGAATCCATGCAAGAAATGAATTTTATTACCCTTATTCCATGGTTACAAGACGTAAAGATCAGAATTGAAGATGAATTATAAACACATAATCAATCAAGAGTATCTACTGCTACTCCAGATGACTTTAAAATGCAAATGAATAGTGCTAACTTCTTCATCTTCAGAATCCAGAAGTCTCGAGGGAGAATAGTTCTTGGTCTTTGCAGCAATCCTAGAGCAGGCCTCCACTATGAAACAAAGGAAACACACACACACAAAAAGTGTACATGTAAAAATGGCTGTTACAAGAGAGAGTTCCTAACTCTTCATAAAATTAATGTAACTACTTATGAAGATATTTAATTTTTTGTGATCTATCTCCATCTGTTGAGGTTCAAGGCTTACTAAAACTCCAAACTGAAAGTTTGTGATATAATAACTAAAAAACTTTTTCTGTTATGATAAACAGGGAGAGTTAGAGAATCCCAAATGAAAAAGGTGGCTTCACTCTAACACAAAATATTACATTGGTACTACATGTGGACTGTTATCATCACTGGGTGTTCTAGGATTTCCCCAAAGAAGGATGAATGTAGCCAAATACATCCTTCCATGTAGATTAATAGTTTCAGGAGAGAAAATTGTTACATTTGCAATACAGAAAGAATTCTGTACCTTAGAGACATTGCACAGGTCTTGTCCTAGTGTACGGATCTCCAGGATTTATAGACATTACAGAATCTTGAATAATTTTCTTTCACCTATCTGACAGCAAACAGGTTGCATTTAACAAAGTTATTTCTCCAGGAGAGACATTTAATCTTCATACAAAGACCTGAAACAATTAAAAATTCACCATTTCCCTTAAGATTCCCTGTAATGATTAATCATCTTCATTGCTGAAAAAGCATCGTGCCAGAAGTGTCTGGCATTACTTTCTGTCCATATGTTCTTATTATGACCCTACCATATTAAATATCTTCTTAATGCATAATTTATTACTGTGAAGGCACTTGCAAGCTGTAATCAAGCCCCTTCTTAAGCCCCTCTTTTTGGGCTGAACAGATTGGGCTCTCAAATTCTTCACTGCAAGGCAATTCCTCCAGCCTTTAAATCATTTATGTTTCTTTCACCTAGAGATTTCCTAGCTACCTTTTTACTATGCAGACATTTAAACTATACACATTTTCACAATATTAATGTCAGCCTTGGCATAGCTAAAAATAAATTCATTTCTCATATACCTATTGCTAATTTAAGTATCAAGTGACTGCCAGCTCTTTTTAGTGCTGCATCACATGAGTGCTTATGTGGAGTTGTTTTTTCATTAGGGGTATGTACCAGGTCCTTCATTCCTTTGAAGCCTGCTCGTGGTTTCTAATACTAAAACCTTGATCAAATGCTTATTTTCATCTTTACTAAAATACTAATTTAGTTCCCTCATCCTGCTAATCTGCTCAGCTTTTTTTTTGGGGGGGAGGAGCATGGTTTTACTTACCTATTAATTATGGGTAAGTATTTTCGTTGTTAATGGACTAAAGCATTCCATGATGCTTCCAGTAGAAGCAGAAAATACTACCACAAGAAAAAATAGAAACATTAAAGAAAAAACTCCAACAGGTTACCTGCAAATACATTTGCACTTCCATGTCCTGATTGGCTATGCTGTGTTTTACTTAAGTTTCTGGCTTTTTATTTTTCTTACCATTATTTCAAATTCCTTTTTAGCAACCTTAGTTCTCCTTAGTATAGGTAGATACTAGTTTTCTTTTTTCATCAAGATCTTTAGCTTTGATTGTTCATTCACAGCAAATTGATTGCTCATAAGCCTTTTTTCTCCTTCTACATACAGTTCCCACACTATCCAAACTTGCCTTGACTTCGGTGTGGATCTAAATATGTCTTCTAAATATGATTTTCCTCCATTTTGAAAATATAAGTCTTAAAACAGACACACTTCTATGTGTTTTTTTTTAATATTCTAGGGAAACAGTAATAATTTTTATTTCCAGCAGAATTCTTACTTTTAAGGTATAGTCATAATTTTAATGAGGTTGGGGAGACAGTGGCAGACTGGCTCGAACTTGCCTGCCCTTCCCTGAAAAGCAATGCCTTTACATATCATTACTGAAGAAATTCTACCAATAATACAGAAAACTTCAAGTACATAAAGGCCACATGAATGCCTGGTAAGACCTAGGATATAAATGTGCACAATAGAGAAACACAAAAGAATGCTCAAGGTAAAATATAAAATGAACAACTAGACCACACTGCTTTGATAGGTTTATTTTTATCTGACAAAAAAAGCTTGTTCTACTTGAATAAGCAGACCAAACAAACCCTTTATACCCTGGTAACCTACATATAGCTTGAACATTGTCAAAAAAAAAAGCAGAGGCAGAAACAAAATAAATCACTCCTCTTAACAGAGCCTGCATAATGCTCTAATTTCTCTCCTTTCCCTTTCTGCTTTCTTTTTTTTTTTTAATTCCATGTGTATCTTCCCATAAGTGACAAAGGAACAAAAGTACTTTCTCACACTCAGCTCACCGTCCTGCTGGTGTGTGGGGTGGATGTAACCTCTGCAGGCTGTGGACTATGGCAGAGTAATTACACTGTACCTTTGGGACACCTTGGAGCTCAGAACCCATTTCTGGGTGAAATCACTCCCTTTAGTAATGATGTGAGACTCTTTTCCCCTTCAAAATCATGGAAGGTGGGAGATACTTTGGATGTCACATGTGAACCTTAGAAATGTCTAGTTGTAGAAGGAATATTTAAAGCATTTACTGTGGTTTTTTTCATGTCTGGTTGATAGTAACTTTTGTTTCACTTTGTTTTATGTCGCTTTTCCTAAACTGCAGCCTAAGGCTCCCATATTGGGTTTTTAGGAGTGGCTGTCTCTCCAACTGCGTGGAATTTTGTTCTATTTTAAATAGGAGATATTCATGAAAGGAAACACCCAGAGGTTACTGAGAAGCTTCACCACCACCCTAGATGCAGCTTGCTTGGTATTAGAACCAGCACAATGGCAAAGTAAAATATGCTAAGTAACCGTGAAACTGAATGCCCTAGATTTTCCACCAGATTAACACCTGAGGAGTGACAAGCATGCATGTAGTCCCAGAGAGAGTTAAGCCAATATCTGTAAAAAATTCTTCTGGACTTTTTCTTCACAGAACAGCAAACACTTCACTAAAACACACTTAAAAAAAAAAAAGTTACAAAAAAGTTACAAATAGATACTAGAAACTTGGTTGAGAAGATTAAGCACAGGAAGAAGTTTCTCATCACCTCTTGTGGGACACAACCCTCACAGCTAAGAGCAAAGACACTAAGCACAGATCTTGATAATTAGGAGCCTGAGTAAGTACAGCAGGAGCTAATAACCTAATCCTGCATGTGGGGAGTGTTAATATTAATAACCTCTAGTTACCTCTATTACCTATTAATAACCTCAGTACTAGTGAAATGAAGCCAGAACAAAGACCTCCATGTACATTAGCAAGGCTGAAGCTCTGGAAATCTGAATCAAAAGAGTCTATGGTTAAGGGTATGTTGCTCAGAAGTAATACAAAACTCTGCTATTCAGTTTTTGGGTACATGCTATTTCCTTTGCTTTTGTGGTTGTCTTTTTTTTAAATTTTTTTTTAATTTTTTTTTATTTTTTTTAATCCTACTGTAGGTCTATAGCCCTTTTCATCCTTCTCGCTGCCCTTAGGGGCAGAAGCCAGCCAGGACTTGGGTAACACCCACACCACAGAACTGATTTGCACTTTTCAGTAATCTCCTGTTCTTGACAAGTTTTTCCACATTTGAACTGGATCTTGGAGCCTTCTTCACAGAAAGACTATCACTGAGCTTGTCTCATTAACAATTGCATGTGAAAACGATGTGTCAGTAGGGTTATTGTACCTGACTGAGGTATCATCCACTTTTGATTCACGCTGTGATTTCGAGAACTTGGACGCCTTTCTTTATTATTTAAACTATCCTGGGTTTTTGTCGGGTCTTTTGAAGTTTACCTTAAAGTGAGAAAGAGTTATTGTTTAGCATTTCTGCAAACTGTAAGGACTTATCAGTAAGCAAAATATTTGCTTCATCTCTGGTGCTCTAGCTCTTGAACTGGATTCATTGTCAGATGAATTAGTGGCTACATACCAACCTGAGGTCTCCTAAGAAGGAATTCCTTATTTTGTTGTGTTTAATTTTTTTTTCTTTATTTTCTTGTGGTTCCCCACTGAGATTCCAGTGATTTCTATGCAGAATTTGCATCCTAACAATACTTCAGATCATTTTCTCTGGTGGGGATAGGAAGTGAAAAATTGTCACTTATTTTTCCTTTACAGTCAATTTACAAATTTTTCATGAATAACAAGAAAAGTATTCATTTTAACATGAAATCTATTTCATATGGAAAAGACACAATCTTCTGAATCAAAGTTTAATTCAGTCTGCCCCTACATGATCACAATATAAAGGTTAGTTTTGTGATTAAAATCTTTTAAATCTGGTTAAAAATTGCATAGTAATTATAGGAGTGTTGACATAAATGGAGGAGAGCAAAATCAGGTAATTGAAAGACTAGTGATTCAGACTGCATTTCTACAAAGTAGTTTTTGAGACAATTACTATATAATGCTTTTATTGAGTCAAATTTGACAAAGGAACTTTCATTGTGACCTTATCTCCTTTCAGTACTAGTCTCTCTATATCAGCTGGATGACAAAAATAAATCTCTTATTAACCCAGGTATCTGTGTAAAGCTCTGCAGAAGGAGTTTCAGCAGATGGAGCTAGTGTGCTTCCAATCTTTGACACCTGTGCAAACGTGGAAAAAGATGAGCAGAATAGTTTACAGAACTGTGGCTGGGAATATGTCAGGGTCAGGGGTGAAGATTTTCTTTTGGCTTAGTGGAAAAGTAGCAAGCATAAGAGGGAATTACCTATCATTTATCAAGTACTGGTAGAAAAGAGGAGGGCAGCTTAGTGATTCAGAAACAGTGATGTGCCATAATATGGAAAATAACTTGAGAAGAATAATAATCATTACATTTGTCTCCAAATTCCTTTATGATATCTTGCTACTTTTTACTGTTACTGTCACACAGTAATAGATATGCTCATAAAATGCCATAAAATGAAGTATTCAGAAAATCTGTGGCTAATTGTTTAGGTCTTATGGGATTTGATGGTTGTATTGAACCACAGTAAAAAAGATGTGTCTGTGGAGCTGCAGTCACAATTCAAGCCTGTACTGATCTGAAGAAAGTACTTCAGTTGCTTTCTCTGACAAGAACTTTGTGCAGTCACTGACACTGAGATTTTAAAGTAGGGAGATGCTGGAAACACCCCTCTTCCCAGCAGAGTGGTCATAAGATGCCTGACAATTAGTAAAAATTAAGCCTGTTGTTCTCCATTTTCTAAACCATTAATTTCCAGCCTACGGTTCTTGGCTCCAGAGGTACTTCCAACCTTCCCAGCAGTCAGGGTACTGATTGCAGTGGGACCTCATCAACAGCTACCATTCAGACCAAGGTTTGCTTCTTTTTGCCTCCAGGCTTGTTTAGCAGGACCTCTCCTGCAGAGCCCTTTTTGCAACAGGAGTTTTTATTGCATGAAGGCCCATGGCTAAAGGTGACAAGGAAAGGACAGGTTCTTGGATAGAATGTGCAGCTATGTAGTGCCTATAGTCCATGAGGAGCTGAAGAGGAGTATCTGGCACACACAGAAGGCCATAACCTGTACTGAGGGGTGCACATGAGGGACACAAAGAGATCAGCAGGACTATCTGTACTGTGACAACTGTGCTGGGTTCTGTTTTCAAGGTCAGTGGTTTTCATTTGATATGCTGGCAAGCACAGAGGGTGGGAGCTTCTCACAAACCCCACTTCAATGCAGAGCTGGAGGCTAACAGCAGGGAAAAGAAAATGCTCAGAGTTCTTAGCCAATTTTTGGAGTGGTTCTGCCATGAGAAGAGCACCTGAGAGATTTGGGATTCAACATGCATATCTACACATTCACTCTGGGAAAGGGAAGGAAGGCAAGAAAGCAAAACTGTTCAGGAAACTTTCCAGGATTTTCTCTTTGTGACATTAACTTTCCAACAGGAGAATATGCAAATGTGGTGGCATCCTGATAAGAGGAGAGTTATGTGCTATTTCAGAAGTTAATATACGATATCAGTGCTATCACTTTGTACCTTCTCTGCAGTCCCTCAGTTCCTACATTGTGATTTAGTGTAGCACATTATAAGAGCAGTGTGTGAAAGTTTCAAAGCCATCATTGGTCATTGTTACAGCAGCATAACACTGACAAGCAACTGATGGAAAGAAAGGTTTTATTGCTGCACTGTTCTCTCCTTCTTGCCTATTTAGGTCTTCAGCTTCAGCACTTTAGTGACTCCATACGCTGCTGAACTCCTAAAGAAAGTTTCAGTGGGTATAAAGTAAGGCATTATTTTGTTATATGCATGTCTGATACTGAAAGGGCACTTTTATTTTACAGTAAATTGCCTACTGCAGCAACCAAATGAGCCATGGTTTTTGCACACACATGTATAAATTTTTTGTTTGGATTTTGAATTCACACTGGTTAGATTCTGAACATCTAATTGGAATTTAGTTATCTTTAAGATATTGTCCTGTGCAAATTTTAATCTATTTTTAGTATTTTGAAACATTTTTCAATAAATCGGCCAGTCCTGAACCCTTACTGGTGATTACTGCTCTCAGATACTAGGAATGTAGTATAAAAATGTAGGCAAAGAAATTCATCACATGTCAGAATCTCCTCTGGGTTTTCATGTGGCCAGTATTAGTTACATAGAGCATACATCCATCCCTAATTATATTTGTAATGTAATTTCCTCTAAAGGAGTAAAGGCTGCAAAGTGTTGCTTAGTTTTCCTTGTTACAATAAATTAGCTGAATAATCACAATGAGTCTTGGCTGGAAATCCGAAGTTTTTTTGTATTACTTGTCTTGGTTTCTAAAAGAATACTTGTGTTCATCTGCTTTTGTGAATTCCTTGAAATCTGTGGATGAAAAGTGTAGCATAAAAGTTTGGTTTAACACTGCAACATTGTCTACAAAAGCACATGTGCACAGTTTCCTTTTTGGCCATGGATGACTTGTCTGTTGAAAAGCTGGTTCACAATAAATTAGAGACTGAATTTACAGCATGTGATTTACTCTGCACTGGCTCCAGGTGAGGACGTTCTCACTGTAACTATCCATCTCACCCAGCTGCAGCTGTCCCCAGGCTTCTGTACTGCCAAAGGAGAGCCTCCTGAACAGAGAGTCTCAGAGCATGTAAATTAGAGATGTGATTTCCACTCTACAGGAACTTCTCTGTCCCCTCCTAACTAGAGAATCTGAAGAGATCAGCTTACATTTCAAGTGATGTCATACCTTTCCCTCTCACCTGCTCTGCCTCTTATCATTATCTGCGAGACAACTTTTTCCATAACTTATTTTGGAATTAATTGTACATGTTCTAGGGGGAATACTTACGGGGCCCAGACTCCCTCTACAACATAAAGGATAAAAAGGTAAATTTATTTGGGAGAGTAAAAAAGTAGGAGTCTGCCATAGGTATAATGGAGATGTCTCTGCATCTCTCTTTCTTACTGTCCTTCTGAGCATAAAGTTAACCTTTGTGATGAGCAGATAAGTGGATTGAAGAAACTCACAATTCACACCCTCTCTAGTTCACAGCACTCACTAACTTCTCTGTGTGGTTAAGCCAAAGTGATATACAGCTTAATAACAAAAAGGCTTTATAGAAACTTCCAGAAAGTGAATCAGGGTCCTGGGGACAAAGACTCCACATTTACTCTTGGGAGTTGCTAGTATCCTCAGTATTACAAGTGCAACATTTAAAAAAGCAACTTACAGTATTATTTTCCCAGTGACAATACTTAATGAAACTAAAAGTACTTTTGGTTCTTTATTACTGTGAAACTAAGTACTGATAAAACTATTAAAATGAAATATAATTTTCTTACTGATGTCACAGTTTTAAACCCACGTGGCCCACCAAAACTGTTGTATGCAGAAAAAAATCTTTAAGTGAAAAAGGGCCATATATATGGCTAACAACAACACTTGGGAGGCAGAGTTGTGTGAGGATGAGAGCAAGAATTGCAGAATTTGTTAATAAATGATTTCTGTCTGGATCTTGGCAGCAATCGGGTAAAAAACGCTGTAGATCTACTGCAAAGGGAAGTAGAAATGTTTTTTGGAACAATGGATAAAGTCTGAGTACCTAGAGAAGAGATCTGAATTCTTGCTAGCGAAGAAGTCTTATCTTCTAGACAGTATTGGTAAAGCACTCATCAAGGACTGGAGGCTGAAGTAGGTGCATGAAAGGAAAGAGCTTCTACACTCCACTGGCTATGGCTAAATAACATCAATTGATTATTGAGCAAAACTTAGATCATCATGCCTTTGAATTACTCCTGCACACAAGTTCATGAACAATCACAGTGATGAATGAGATCTTAAACAGTTCTGTAAAATACCAGGAAAAGATTCACAGTAACTGGAGAAGTCTTTCTAAAAGTGGTCTGTTAGAGGTGTGGGATGGGGTAGAGGAAGCAAGAGGTTTAGCTTCTGACATAGTTTAGGCTCTTCTTTAATGAGGAATCTACTCCTATTTAGATGTTCTAATAATATAATGCTCCAACGATTGTAAATGAAAGAAATTGTTACAATGTAAATGTTTCTCTGTCCTGTGTATTCTAGGATCTAGCTGTTACAACCCACCCTAACCCCAGAGGAGTGAAGTGAGCTCTCAGTGGATTACAAATCTGAGGTTCAAAATATTCCCCAAAACATGATTAAAACAAAATGAGGTTAAATGCTTATATAAAAAATTGATATAGTTTAACAGCAAAAGAGACAAAGAGAAAGAAAAAACTACAAAAAGAGGTGTGTGGGGGGGGGTGAAAGGGAATATGACAGAGACAGATTAAGCAGAAACATATCACCTCTCCATGGGTCCAAATGATGTCTTGTTGCTTCTCTCCATCTGGTCTTCTTGGTAGTGAGGCTTTCCCAGTATTCAAAAGCAATCTCCTATATTTTGATTTGTGTCTGTTGCCTTGTGTCCTGTGACTGGGCACTGCTGAAAAGATGCTGGTTGCATCTGAATGTGCTGCTTTGCACCTTCCCTTGAGTAATTTATATACATTGATAAGATCACTCTTACACCTTCTCTGTGCTAAGCTGAAGAGTCAATTCTTTTGGTCTATGTTTGAAAGTAAGGCAACATGCATGCCATTAAACAAGCCAAAGCTGAGAAAATGGTTTTGGCCATTACACTATAACCATACACAATGTTTAGCTGTTAACATGGTACATGACTTTCTTATGGCTTACTAGATTGTCTGGACAATGCCTGATCAAGGTTTCAGACACCTTGTACCAAGGACAGTTCCCACAATACAGGATAGATAGGACTAGCCCAGGTTTGTCTCCTGCCCCTCTCTGTAGTCCCCCAGGTCTGTGTCAGAAGGCTTTGTACCCTCAGATATCCTTCCTGCTGTGCTTTAGGGCTATTGCACATTCCTTGATTTTCATTCATATAGTGAAAATGTCTCTTTAGCTGTAAAGGCCTTCATAGTGTACAGAAACTCAACATCCTTTCTCCTCTGGGAAGTTTTACAGGACAGGAAGAGACATGTATAGGACTGCATAGGTAGAAAATGAAATGCTTTTTATGTAGAAATTTAAGTCCATCCTTGCTGCTTTGCATTTTGTGCAGTAAACCTTAAGAAATATCGTGCTGGTTAGAAGGCATCAGCAATAATGTTGAAAAACATGTTTAGCAGGAGAAAAGACACCCCATTAAACTTGACGTAGCACAGAAGAGGGAGTACCATAACAGGAATGCTGTTTTCATCTGTGGAGTGACATGAAAACTCTCAGAGGGTCTTGCTGCTCTTTAGGGCCTCAAAGATCCCATTGATTCAAAAAATAGCTGTTCTGAGTGCCACATATTGATGAAAACAACACATGGAAAGTTCATCTCTCCCTGGTGCCATAACAGATGGTGCCTTCCTTATGATGGTGAGATATAAGGGTGTTGCAGCACTTAAGAACAAAAATTGTTGTAGAGTATGGAGATGAAGACACTGTTTTATTCATTAGCAAACTCTTATTGCAAACTTCCTTAAAATAGAGCATGTCATACACATTGATGTTGAATGCATGAAAGTCTCCATCCCCAAAAGTCTAGGCCTCTGTGGAAGACCATGAGGCTGAATCTAGAGATGATGTAAATTCACAGCCATTTGTGTGGTTTTGTTTTGTTGGAGGGCATAGATGTCTTCCTGCAAAAGAAAAGTAAGGACAACAACATCTGCAAGGCTGGGACTGCACAAGCCGTTTCAGCTTTTTCCATATCTCAGTGAAGTGGATCAGAAGATTTGCAGTTACTACAGTTCCCATCTGCCCTAATTGACTATATGAAAACTTTGAAGGAAACCTCAAAGCACTGCAGAAACCTCAGAAACATAGTGGTACTTCCAGGTTGCAGCAAAGAAGATAAAAAGCTTTTCCTTCAGAATGTGACCCAAGAAATGCCCCAGAATATGTGCAGGTACATCTTTTTGACTTGAAGTGGACTGTGAAGGTGAAGATAAAGATAATATAACATGAATGATGTCTGCCTGTTTTCTACAAAAACTTAAATTATGAACCTTCTTAGTGATTGCAGGCACACCTATGAGATTATCCTTACTTTTCAAAGTATATTCAGATGTGAGCAAATATCCTTAAATGCAAGTATTAATAAATATATTTTGGGATCATGACACCAGTGGTCACTTTATATCAGTCCTCTTCATTACATCAAGTTTTAAACTCGTGCTATTGCTAATAATCAGAAATAAAAAACTGTTGTGGAAGTCCAAGCCAATGATAAATGGAGCAGCAACACTGAATTCTCCTTATACAATTTTTGTGTATCTATTTTTATGAAGTCTTGTATTGCAGATGGGACATTTTTCTATGACTCAGATCCTGATACCCTATCAGCATATCTGTCCTGAATAAATTTGTGGGAGGAACACTTGAAACAGATGCTTTCAGGGTAGCAGTCAGATTTTATGCTTCTGGATTCTTAATCTTTTTTGAGTGCTTCAGATAAGAAAAAAAATTGGATCTGATTAACAGAGAGTGAGTGATCATCAGGAATTCACCTTATCTTCTCCTGGAACCTATTTCTGACAGCAGTGATTCTACAACCGATCAGTTAGTATAAGGACAAAGTATTGTGTATCAAAATCAGAAAAAGCTTTCAGAATGTCCCTAACAATACCCTGGATGCCAGCCCTGTGATTTCTAGCACACAGTGTTACCGCCTCTCTGGAAAGACCCTAGCTTTTATTAAAGGCAAAAATTAATATCTGCTAAAAAAATGCCACTTTTAGACACAAATGAATGCAGCTGCTCCTACAAAAGCTGTAGTACATGTTATTCAGTACTGCCAACACCGTGCAGGATGTGCTGAAAACTCTTATTTAAAATCCAGATAATTGTCTGCAGATCAATTTTTCTGCAGATCCTGCCAGTGTATGTCCTTCATTTGAGCATGGAGTTAGGTCTCTATTTTTCTAAGAGAACACATTAAGGAAGGGACTTATACTTTCTCTTCCATTATTCAATGCTGCTCTTTGTTTACACATCTTTTCCCTCTTCCTCTCTCAATGGGGACTTGACAGTTTTCTGCCTAGCTTCTTATCTGGAGTTCAAAGAGTTTTTAATTTGCCTGACAGTTTCAGTTGGCTAAGTTAGGATATATCCATCTTTCTTTCACCTATTTGGAATTGCTGGCTTCATGGGTCGTTTCCCTTAGCCAACAGAGCTGTAATGGTGGCTCTGGTGTCCAGGTGTTCTGCTGTTTTTTGTTGTGCTTTTTCTCAGTTGCACACAGCAGTCTAGATGAAGAGGTTGTAAGGTGTCTGTGTGTCCTTCCGAAAACGCCTTTCCATTTTCTTTTGCTATACAGTTAAGTAAGATGTAAGATAACGAGATGACTCTGAATTTTTCAGATTCTGCAAATTTTGTGTTCCTTAATTGTGAAGAAAGTCTACAGTCTGCAAACTCAGAAAAGTGGAAAATAAGTGGAAAGGAGTGTCCAACAAGCTAAACTGTGAAGATCAGGGAAAGCAGGTACTGTTTTATGTCTAAGATATTGTTTTGACAGTCATCTCAAGAGTTATGACATAAGTGTTTTTTTGCTATACATAGAGAAAAATGTGTGTATGTAGATTTTATATTTTTATATTATGTATATACATATATACATAATTCTAGTTTACTCAGGTATTTTACCTGTTGAATAAACTCTAGATCCCTTCTCCAGTTTGCAAGACAGACAAGTAGAAGGTTTGGATTAAGGGTATGAGAACCACACCACTCATATTTTTTCCTATAAAGTGCATAGTGTGCCTTGCTTGTGGTTTCATCCTATATGTAAAAGCAGCAAAACCTCTAAGTCATATGTATCCAGTATTTGTTCATGAACTATAAAGCAACAATGGAGCAAGTAAAGGTTGTGATGTTAGTTCTGTTGCTGGGAAATAGCCTTACACTTGTTTATAACAAATATATAAATATATGAAGTATGAAGAGTGAGTTGCTTTAATGTTTTTCACTAAGAGACAGTTTAATTATTATTTTCATTTTGTGTTTTTGCTGCCTTTTTTTTTTCCCCAGCTATGGCACATCTTCTTTTTTGCCTTGTCCTCCTGAAAAATTATATTTTTCTAGTCTGACTGCTCTTAAAATTGGAATGAGTAAGCAGATAGCATTTAAAACAGCAGTATGCAATACCTGTTGTTATATGCACATGTGGATGCAGAGCCAAAATCATCTTTGGACAGAACAGACAGCTAATTAAAGTACACAGCAAGTTTCAGCTCCTCTGCCTTAGAGTTATGTACCTTTTAGAGTAAACAGTGTTCTTGCTAAATACAACCTGTTATGCTTTAATGGAGTTTGTGACATACTGAAGAAAAAGCTAGAGGGTAAGTAGAATAAATTAGCACCTGATTGGTCCTTGGATATCATGAGTTTACATACTGTTGGAGAATTACAGGGAATAACGTCCCTGTAGGATTTTGTCTGAGTACCTGTTGTGTTAGCAGATTAAGGCAGCTGAGCTCCAGGTTTCTTGGGGCTCTCTTGCTTCACATAATCCTTGCTGGGAAATTTGCAGCTACCTTATCTATCTCAGCTTCGCTTCAAACAAACCACTTTAAATCATAGACTCTAAAATTCTTTAAAACTACTCTTTTTTTTCCCTTTTTTCTTATTTAGCCAGATGACAAATAGTTTCTTGATAACTGGTACTTTTTAACTCTTATATTTCTCTTTTAGACCTCATTAAATGTTATCAAATCCTTGAAGGACTCAGTATCTCACTTATCACCCTTTTCTGTGTTTAAGGAGGTTACCAGCTCTGCCAACCAACTCACAGACTTCTCAGTAATTAAAAATAGACTAAATATTTTCTGTCATCTGTTTTCTTTGCTAATGTCAAATTAGGTGTTTTGGCATATACATAAGCTCTATATGGAGACTTGTACAGAAACTTTCAAGAGGTGATATAAACAGAGATCTTTCTCTTTTTCTGAGACCAGGACAGTGCTACAGCCACAATACAGTGTTGAGGTGCTCTCCTCTGTAACAGCCCATCATCTATGAGGTGCTTAGGTAAAAGGTTCCTTAAATCCTATCCTTTTTTTGTAGAAATTCAAGACCTTCACTGCCTGTTATCTTAGTTTAGATACTGGCATCAGTAACCTCTCTACAAGGATTGGTGTCACGTACTAGCTCCTACCCAATTTTCTTCCACAATTTTGAATTGCAAGCATTCTGAAGCCATAAATCAGACAAATAACACAGCAGAGTAATTTAAAAAATGGTTTAAAAAACTAAGTTTGGGACTAGTATTTATATTCTTTTAGTGCTGCTGTATTAGGGACAAATGGTTCTGATCCCCAGAATGAAGAAGTTGGGTTTTTTTAACATATTTAATTGTAAATGGAAATTCCCAGTAGTATCATGATACTGATGTATCATGAGGAGTAGCTACAGTAAAACTCACTGAAGAAATGGATATAATTGAGTTAATGAGATAAGAGAAAAGCAGAACAAGTGGTTATGCAGCTTCCTGGATAATTTTTTTCTTGAAATCATTTGCTGTTATTTTGCCGTTTGCCCTAAATATAGTGCAAAGGTTGGAACAAGGTAGCAGGGTAAAAGCATGTATTAGAAAAAAATTAAGCTATTTAATGTTTTATACATCTGCATTAGAGTTTCCTGTAGTGGTTATTACTATAATGCCTAAGTGTTCTCTAAGTAATTCAGATGTGCTCTGTGGAGGTCTTAATGCAGTTAGGTTGAATCATCCCTTCTTTTCTCAGTAGAGACACAATGCTCGGGTGCATCTCTCTCCACTTTTCTTCCTTGCTCTGTCTTACTCATGCTGTTAATGGTGGAAAAGCTTTCTTGGCAAATATAATTTTCCATGCAACTTGATGGTGGTCAGATGTGTCTGAAAGCTAATGATAATGTGATTGCACTGCTAACCTTTTATAACTCTGAATATTTCCTGGGTTTGGTCTCTGTGTCTTTCACCTTTTATGACCTGCCAAGTGCAGCATAGCCATGCATGGTCAAAGAGGCATTCAGTTCCAGGTGACTTCTCAGAGTAGAACCTACCTTAGAGTAACAAAAATACCTGTGACTGAGAGAAATGAGCCAAGCATCATGTATTTTCAGTCACAACACTAATCAGGAGGCAGCTCTCGCTGCCTCCAGCCTGCAGAAGCCTCACAAATCTCTGTAGACAGAGATTTATTCCTGTAAAACTGTGTGGAATAATGCAATACAAGGTTAATGCTTCCAGACCTATCTCAACAAATTAATTCGTTTTCTTTAATGTAAAACTCTGTGTGTGGAGTGCAAGAACTTTGCATCAGAACTGCACTATTTTAGTGCCTAGAAAGATTACAATAGGAGGCTCAGTGCCTAATTGCCATTGAAGTGCAATACTGAAAATCTCATGAGGCGTTCACCTACCTCTCCCAATCCCTAATTATTTCTGTGTATTCCCTCGTTAAAAAGCTATGCTTTCTCAGTAGTGCATTTTTGTGCTCATTCCAGTATGGCACTCTGGCAACATAACCACCCAGAAATGGCATCTCCTATGGTCTGTACTGTTCCTAAATTGCATTTGCAGAGAAGAGATGTATATGTTCTCTTTTTTCTTCAGTAGTTTTACATACTTGTTACGATGATAAATGTTATGTGGTTCTTCCTGTAATACACTGTCTCTCTCTAGTACACTCATTGATACTCACTTTTCCAATAGTGTATGAAAACCCACCAGTTGCTATGTATATTAATATATTTTCCATTTACAAGATAATGGGAAGGTGTATAAAAGGTAGATGCCTTTGATTTCACTCCTTCCCTTCTGCCTTTAATGTCAGTGTTCTTAGGTGAATAGTTCTCAACTTTTGACAAACTGAGACCACTAGTGGAAATCATTCAAGCTGTAATTTATATTCCTCTCAGCCATAATAAAATTGAAGTGGGTTTTAGCTTTTTGAAGATATTTTTTGGTTTGCTGAGATATGACCCTATGTCTGAGACCGCTTGTTTTAAATTAGGAGCAACTGCGAGAAAGTGATGCATGTATATATGTGTTCATAAGGCTTCTAATGCCATCAATGTTCATCTCTTAACAGCAGAGATGTCTAATTTTGGAGGATGCATTCATGCAAAGAATACACAATAACAGTTATTATCTGCTAAAGTTTCTCTTACACGGTCTTCCTTTCCATTTTCTGTGTTTTACAAAAATATTTGGGAGGTTTGGGGGTTTTTGTATTCTCATTGAATCTTAAAGAAATGCTGAAGTCAAAGGCTGAGATGGGCTATTGTGAACTGTCCAACTATTATTTTAACTCTTTCTCTTCGTCATTTATTGATAATTCTGTCTCCTCTTCAAGATGTCTGATGCGAGACACATTTAATGAACGGCATTAGTTGGAAGATTTTTAAAAACAATTGTTGAGGGGATGATATAAGGACTCGTCTTGCCTGGAAAGACTTTGATACAGCTCAGGACCATTCCAGAGAAAAGGCAGGTGTAATTTCTAGACCAGTGATCAGATCAGCTTCATCCCTCTAGATTGTGTTTTGAAGAAGCTTAAATATTTACATATCTACAAGAGTATGCCTGTAACACCCTGAACATATTCTGCTACTGGTCTGGGACTGACAATTCAGGATGTCATTTGGTGCTCTGAATGGCACATGTTCTGGTCTAATGCTGCCATCAGACCTGAAATCTGAGATCTTCAGCTTGGTCCAGAGCTGTGAGAACTTCAGGGATTTATTTAACTCAGAAATTGGAACTGGAAGATCAAACAGAAGAAAACAGTCCCATTTGAATAGAATCTGTGCAGCTCCAGTGGTTACCTTTGTGAACTCTTCTGAAACTGATTTTCTGCTCTGCAAATACATGAAAATACTATCTTTCAAAAGTTGCCTTACAGTAAGATTCTGTAATTCTGGGATATGAGCTGGCTGGTATTTATAGCAGAAATCTTTATACATGAAAAGCAGAAAACACCACTGGAGCTGCTGAAGAATAAAACTTGTCAGCAATATTCAGTTTTTTTGAGGAGGCACTAGAGATAAACTATGGGGATTTGTTGCTGTGTTAAGCAACACATAAGTCTGAGCAGCTCAATTTCAGTCCACTAGAGGTCTGCGAAATCATTTCCCAAATATGCCTTTAATTTTGTTTTGCAAGAATCTTGCTAAGTCTGATATAGTTAAAATAAAAATAACTTTTGATCCAGTTTCTATTGTCCTTAAACAAAGGACTACATCCACATAGAGTTTTATTTAAGAGACATATCTGATTTAGAAAACAGTGCTAGCTGATTCTTTATTCTTGAATCAGGACAGGGAATTGCTCTAACAAAATTGACTAATGTTTTATGTAAAATATTGGCTTTCCTTACAAATGGTCATTTTTTTTTCAAATAGGAAGAGAGTACCATGTGGTGCGGAGAGTTCATTAGCATGAAATACCCTCTCCATCCTGGTTCTCCATAGTGCCAAATTTACTTAAGTGGAAAAAGAGCCAAGATCTATGGCCTTGCATTGCTAATGAGGTTTTCCAGAGCACTGAGAGGACACAGGTGGTTATCTATTAGCATCTAGCTCAGACTGTTTGACTGGCTTTCAAATCGCTTGTTAAGCCTCAAAACCTAGGTTCCAAATATATCTGGGGTAATATTTTTTTAGTTTTTTGGTGCCATACTAGCTATTTTCCTTTAATTTCTATTCTAATTATGGTTGTATTAGAGCATATTTTATCCCTAATTTTATGCTGCATGCGCAGTCAGTTTAACTCAGCACACACAAACAGCTGAAATAATGCTCTAAAAGGCATTAGTAAATTTGTGATTTTTGTAATAAAACCAGTGCCTGACATTAGCATTCAAGAACATAAACACAGCATTACAAATCATAAGATAATTGTGGCTATTCAGAAAGATACAGGTAGACTCCATACATTCTAATCTTTAATCCCAGTTGCTGCAGTTCAGAGTGATTGTTGAGAGCATAAGATGTAGCAAAAATGATGGTATTCAAAATTGCCTGAATTAATTTGAAAGTATTATTTTCATCTCTGCTCAGGATTCAATATTTCACTTGGTAACAGTTAAATTCTTTGTATTTGGTTGATATTCAGTATGTAGTTCATGTGTGCACTGCTAGAGTGCTACTGCACAATGATTTTTCGTGCCTTGAAATATAATTAATGTAAAGCTGAATATCATTGATAAATGGAGGCTACTTATCAGTATTTAGCATATAGGGAAATATGAAAGGGAATAATGTAATTTGTATGAAGCAATTAGTTGTGTAAATTGGAGATAAAGGATTAAGGATGAGACATTTAAAGAACCAAACAGAATAATATATAAAATGTTCAAAAGTACAAACACGACACTTTTAAATTGGTAGCCCATTGTAAGATAACAGGTGCCTTTGTATTTTCTGTGGACAAACAGTGAGTACACAGTATTAAAGGATGCCTAGGTGTGATACACATAATCACCTTAGAAAGTAATGGATAGGTAAGGCTGTAATGCATTGGAGTCTTGAAACATGATTATTGTGGCATGTTTCCACTAAAATGAGTAGTAACCACTAGCAAAATATATGGAGAGCCAAATCCTCCACTTTGAGAAGCAGAAAATAATATATTACACTGCTTACAGCAGTGTTACTTTTGTTGTCTGAAATATATTGTGATGGCTCTTAGACTGGAATGCACTGCAGCTGCCAGGAATCAAATCTACTGATTTTTTTGACCATAGGATAAAGTCTGATCAAGGACTAATGCTGAGCTCTGTCCTATCATCTGGATATGAGTAACAGCAAATGCCAAATGGGTCATGAAACTGTGCCAAGTATCTCTGGGCACTCGTGGCATTTAAATTATATATATGTCAAAAATATAAATTTCCCTTTCCTTCTCTCCCGTGTCTCCAAAGTTGATTCAGCACAGATGTAATATCATCTGCATGTTGATCTGCCAGTCCCTTGGAAGACCAGTTATCATCACTTGTATCACAAAATAGAAAGGTAAATTTTTGTGTCTCTTTTTCTTAATGAGAAAGAGAGGAGAAACTCACACATAGGAGTCTAGGATGTTTAGAGGGTTGTAAGAAAACCAATATTCTTCTTTCTTGGTGGATCTTCCATAAGAGAAAAAGAAGCTCTGTGTGAATACTGAAAAAAAATCTTTGGGCTACCTTCCTAAAAGAAAATATAAAGTTACCAAAAAAGAGTTCCTGCAAGGTTGAAACTCTTTTCCTGATCTTTTAAAGTAGATGAACAGTTTCAGTATTTGGGTGACAGAGCAAACACGACCTTCATTTGAATAAAAGACACTGTTAGGGTCTGCATCAGGGCTTGAGAAGCAAGTTAAAGAGAATGACCCTGATCCAAAGGACAGAACCCATTACGAAACAAGGCCCTTCACTGAAACAAGAATCCAACTTCTTTTCCTCATTTCTGTGAAACATGGGATGGTGTAGTCATCATCACTACTGCCATGGATAGGCTCTGGTATGATAATGAAGTGAAAGTACCTTTGAAACAATTATTTATGTATCATTTTTCAAACAGAACATAGAAGATATTGGGATGACTTTGTAAATTTATTTTATGGGCAATTTCACAGCTTTTCTCTCCTGCTGAGAATTTGATAATGGATATTGATTGTCTCTAAAGTGAGTGCAGGAGTGTGTGTAATGGTATTGCTATGGTCTATTTGCTTTACATGCATTGTAACTGAGAAAATAAATAAGAGTCCCCATGTTAACAATTATGTCACAGAGAAGATCACTTTTGCATTTCTGGATCATGGGAATATATTACTGAGCAAAGGTGAATCCTAAATGCCCCATACAAAGTTTCTGCTCCCACTCGAATATCCGCTTTTAGACCCAGAGTCAAGACCTCAGACAGAGCTATTCTAATCTGTGATTCTAATAGGTGAAAAAACCAAACTGTAACGCTCATGGAACTCTCTAGAGGAAATGTTGACCCTCTTTTTTAACAGGAAACTGCATTTAGTGTAGACCTACCCTCTTACATACCACCAATGTGATTTGGCTGACTGCTGTGGCTGTCAACTCACTGAAATGGAAAAGAATCGGAGTGAAGAGTTGTTTTCTTCTGTCCTGAAAAGCAGAGATGTGAAGGTCAGTGAAAGATCAAGGATGACTTCTTGACACTCTTTTCTAGCGTTGTGTGAAGTTTTAATGCCAGTGAGTAGGAAGAAAGAACAGATAACATCTGCATTCAGCAGTATGCTATGACTTTTATGTGGAAGTTACAGTGGTCTTTAGCTGAGTGTTGGTTTTCTGGGAATGTGAGGAGATCAGAGTCCTGAATTCACATGGCAGGTGTGCCAAAAGTAAATGGGACTTACAAACAGACCAGGAGCATGTTCCGATCAAGTTGCATATGAGCATTCGGCATGTTAGCTAGCACTAATTTGTTTTATCTAAGTTACTCTGCTTGCTCTTCATTGTATGGGAAAACTTAGAAGAAATTATTTTCATTACTTCTTCACCAATGTTTTCTTAGACAATGTTATTGCCTCTGCATTTCTGGTTAGTTTGACTATTTCTGTTCGAAGCTTTAGAGGACTGAAAACAATTCCTTAAGAAAGTATGCACTGTTGTCACAGTCTACTATTCTCCAACCAGGTTCTTTTAGATATTACATTTGTGGACAGTGTAATGTACGATATCAAGTTTACTTATTTGAAAATAGATGAAATTACATGATATTTCTGAACCAGCAAAGTGATACAAAATATACTGAAAGCACAGTACAAATCTAAGTTACACCTAGCAAAATATGACAGCTGTACAGGGCATCATCCCCAGTTACTGGGAGGAATACACAACTAGAAGCCAGCTCAAGCCCACTGCTCCCTTCAGAATACTTTTGCTATTTGTCTAGATTTATACTCTTTGTTAGGCTGAACCACTTATTCACTCCCAAGCCTCCATGCTGGTCTGGATAAGAAAGGGAGATATTTGCACTCTTTTAACAGCTCAGGGAGAAACCCCTACATCCGTTGACCAACTCAGCTCTTGGTAGCTATTTCTCTAAAACAAAGCCTGCTTTCCAGTCCCTGTTGTGTTGTGATTAAGTCAGATTCTGTGCAACATCTGTGGGCAGTCACAGCATTACTCCTTGACTTTCACAGGCACAGCCCTGTTGCCCATCTCCTGAGTCTTCTTTGATTACAAGGTTTTATTGGCAGTATGCAAAGCAGTATTTTTTGCTTTTTCTTCCAAATACTGAAATTACATGCTTCATTAATGTAATAGGTACAAAGGTGAACCAAAGCTAGTTGTGCAATTCTCCAGATTCTTCAGAGAACCCTTAGCTTTTCTATACCCACCTCTTTTTAAAAGATGAACATGTGTAGTGTTCTAATTGAATGTCTGAACAAATTCTTGCTTATATTGATACAGAGTTCCCAATAGTATACCTCTGGTTGTGTCCTCGAAGAAACACCTATTTAACAAAGGCATGTAGCAGCTCACTGCTGTAATGATCCCTGAAGAGGAATTTAATTTTTAATTAAGTGAAGCAGTGTGTTTATTCTTGCTATATGGCTGATTTATCAGGGCTTTGTTAGCTGTGTAGGGGAAAGAAGCTAAATTAAATACACCTTTAATGAGATGATGGGGAGTTGACCTTTGCTGTCATCTAGAGGACAATATATAAACACAAATATGGAGGGAATTGGTACAGAGAGGTTATATAATAACCATTAAAAGGCATCTTAAGTTGTGGCAATTGGTGGGAAAAACCCCAACCCATGTGACTAAATGAGTTTAATGGAAATTGTCAAAGTTACATCTTGATTATTAATAATCACCTCTGATAAAGAATCTAACATAGCATAGTCTACCTCTTCAGAAAAACTAAATGATCTTCAGGTCCCCCAATGTCAAAGTCCTTAGTAAAACATCTGGTTTATCACAAGATCACCATTAATTTTCTGAATATCTTCATTGGAAATTTAGGCAAACAGTAGAAATAGCATGAAGATGCTCCTAGTAAAATTTTGTTGCAGTGAAGTCAGGAGCAAAAGTATCAATTATTTCTGCAGCATGGAATATTCATACAAGATCTTCTTACTCCATCACTAACGCAATACAGTATAACCCTTGTGCAGGGCTTCATTTGGACAGGAAGCAACCATAATTTTGTCAGGAAAGTAATTTTACTGGGATAAACAGTTTTGAGCATGGATTTCATGGCAAGAGTAAGGCTAGGGAATGAATTGACCCCACCAGGGTGCTGGTGACTCAAGGCACAATGTATCATAGCAAATCATTCCTATAGCAGCAACAAAACGATAACCTGACATGAATTTTTTGTCCCCTTTGTCTCTGAAAGAATGTACTTTGTGAGAAAATGGTTACATATTATACTTTAATGAGGGCATCATATTTTATGATGAGCGGTTATATTGCTAAAAATGTTTTAAAATATTCAGATGCTTAATAATAAAAAATATGAAGTTTACTTATGGAGTGATTTTGTGTTTTTCTTTCTTGAAAAATTTTTGCATAAAACCTGTATTGATAAATTATTCCTCTATCATTCAATCAGTAGAAAGAGTAATAATTCAACCTTTATATTCTCTTTTCTCTCCTTTAGCCATTTGAATTAGGCTGGTATGTGGTCTCTGTTCTCGGGACACCAAGGGGAATTAACCTCAGTGATTTTTTTAGTTGTCTCTGTCCTCATTTATGCCTTAGGCACCACTCCAGGGATACAACTAGAAGGTAATTATCTAGACACCAGGGAAGGGAAGTTAGTGAATTGGAAAGCAGTATTGAAAGGTAGCCTTTGCTAACTAACATACACATTTTCTGGCTCTGTGAAATAATGTCCTTGAAAAGGCAGCTGCAAAAAGGGAAGCCCTTTAGATATATCCTTAGGGCTTTTGTATCTGCTGTTGCATATTGACTTACAGATGTGGATTCATGAAACCATACAAAGTGATTTTCCAGAACTACCTTTCAGTACTCCTTGTAGGGCTGAAAGTCAGTCTGGTTTTAAGGTGGATCCTATTTAGTTTATGAAAGAATTATGTATTTGATAACTAGTAATTAGACAGGATCTGTTTTGTTTTGCTTGGACTCTCTATGCTGCCTTAGGTGTGATCACCAAGCCTTTCGGTTTCTTTCGAGCGAATTGCTCATGACTATTTCATGATCACTTTTTTCTACTTGGGGAAACTGAATCAAGGACGTTTTAAAACTGCAACAGATACTTAGAGGGAGCATAGGGGAATATGAGATGGCTTTCTGCCTGATGCCCACAGCTAAGCTGCTCTACTCTTATCTGCTAAGAAATGCATCTGGTATGTTGGAGAGATGTGGAGATGAGTCACTCACACTTTGCGTGTATGGTGTATAAAGTAGTCGTGATTGTCCTTAGGAGCATCAAAAGATCCAAATCATACAGGCATGCAGCTTCAGGAGCTGAACCTGCATAAAGGTGTCTCTGTAGCCTTGTATCACCATTGCCTATATAAAAAGAAAAGGAGGATGCTTCTCTGATGCTCTGTCTTCCTGACAATAAATGCCCAGAGGCTGAGAATGCACTCAGCTAATGAAGCCTCTCTGATGTATGCCTACTGACAGAAATGAGCAGCTTATACTTTCCTGCTACAAGAAAAGGAGAACCTAATTCCTAAGTAAGATGTCTCCCTTTCCCCTTGTTGGAGTAAGCTGCTCTGCCCTTTGCTCTCCCTTGGTATCAATGCATATGTCTGCCATGTGTGCTGTTTACCGGTGTGCCCTTGTGTTTCCCTGATTTATGAGCTGGGTATTGAGATGCCAGGGTCAGGCTGTTTGCCAAGTTCTATTTGAGGTCTCTTTCCCACATGGCTTCTTACAGCAGGTGTTTTCATCATCCCTTGGGCATGAGGTTCGAATCACACTGTTGTGGCTTCAGGAGGTTCCAGCATAGGTGGCAAGATAAAAGGTTTTGTCATGAGGGCTCAGAATTGCTTTTCTGTTCTGGACCCATTTGTTCATATGAAGGTGTTAACACACCTGGAGTATCTTTGCTTAACCCTAAGAGGCCTCTTTTTATGTCCATGACTACTTTGATGCATGACTTTTACTCCAGTGCTTGTGACTTGTTCTGCATTGGTCTGGGATCATAAGGTCAGTATACCACGGTAGCAGACATCATCTTTCCTTCTATTCAATAAAAAAAGTTGGCTAATGTTGATTTTTCTTTTTATGGCAACTCTGGAAATGTAAGCCTCTGGGCAAAGAGGGGATTTTCTTTGTGCTTTCTTTCTGCATCTTTCATCCTCAACAAGCACAGGCATAATTTGATCTAAAGAAAAGTCACATGGTGAACTATTATGTATTTTTGAGCCATTGTTGGTCTGTTGTAATATGTGCACTTCATGGACAAGCAGAATTTCTGAGTATTGTTTCAGTGACTGCATTCTGCCAGCAGATTTGTTCATGTTCTGGGAGATGTTTTCCCGCTTCAGTTCCTTCTGTTCATGAATTTTCAAGAATAACAACATATGTTGTGATTTATTGCTCCTAAGTATTGTGTCTACCACATAAATTAAATCACAGAATGGGTCACATTGGAAGGGGCCACAGCAGGTCATCTGCTCCAGCTTCCCTGCTCAAGCAGGGTCACCCCAGAGAACATGGCAGAGGATTGTGTACAGATAGTTCTTGAATATGTCCAGTGAGGGACACTCTGCACCCTCTCTGGGCAACCTGTTCCCATGTGTGGTCACTCACACAGTAAAGAAAGTTCTTCCTTATAATCAGGTGGAATTTCTTGTGCATCAGTTTCTGCTCATTGCCTCTTGTCTTTTTGCTTGGCACCACTGACAAGAGCCTGGATCCATCTTCTTGACACAATGCTCAAATACTTACAGATATTGTTGAGATGCCCTCTCACTGTTTCTTTCTGAGTCTGAACAGGCCCAGTCTTTTCTTCTAATAGAGATTCTCCAATACCTTAATCACTGTTGCCCTTCTGCTGGACGTGCTCCAGATGTGGCCTCACCGTGGCTGAGTAGGAGGGTAGGATCACCTCCTTCAACCTGCTGGCAATGCTCTTCCTAATGAATTCCAGGATACTGCTGGCCTTCTCAGCCACAAAATTAATGGACAGTTTGTTGTCCACCAGGAGCCCCAGGTCCTTCTCCTCAGAGCTGCTCCCCAGCAGGTCATCCCCAGCCTGTGCTGGTGCCAGGGTTATTCCTCCCCAGCTGCAGGACCTGCACTTGCCCTTGCTGAATTTTAGATGGTTCTTCTCTGCTCATCTTTCCATCCTGCCAAGGCCCTTCTGAAGGGCTGCACAGCACTCTGGGGTATTGGCTGCTCCTCCCAGCTTTGTGTCATCAGTGAATTCAATGGGGAGGCATCTGCCCCTTCAACCAAATCACTGATGGGGAAGTTAATACTGTTTCTAGTATTGAACCTTGGGGGACCCCACTAGTGACAGGTTTCCAACAAGACCCTGTGCCACTGATTGGAATCCTGTGGGATCTGTCACCCAGCCAGTTCTCAATCCACCCCATTGTCCACTCAGTGGAAAATATCAATAAATACACATTAAGCATAATGATAATTGGCCAATGTTCCTCAAGCTTCACACTCCGGCCTTCTGTTCTATGCAGTTCACAGAACTCATATGTGTAGATTATGATGATGAATGATCAGGGTTGTAGAAGAAATATATTTTACTTACTATCAAAAATTTTCAGCCTTTATTAATGACAGTGTTCTGCTGTACCAAGATTCAGAATATCCGTAGACTACCAGTGCTGTAGTGGAGTTTGGATTTAGCATTTGAACTAGTGGGCTGAGTAACTACTGTCAAGAAATTAAAGTATTCTGCTTTTAATGGACATATTTTCCAGTAAAGACACTGTTATTCCAAAGCAGGAGGTATTTATTTTTTTTTTTAATTATTATTTTTAAGACAAACAATAGAAAAAAAAAGAAATAAGGATTTCATATGCTTGTCAAGGAATCTCTGTTGCAGGGTGATGCACAAAATGCATGACATGCACATGTTTCTCATTATCAGGAAAAATAACAGGAGTTCTAATTAGTCTTATGAACTAAGCTATATTTTACAAATTTCTAATTAAAATGCAATAATAATTTGAGAAATTACTCCTAACAAGGGTGGGAGGGGACAATTACAATTATTGTTTTCATTTTATTTCCTGGTCTCCTCATGAATTCTGTATAAACCATAAAAAGAAAATTAATTCTTAAAATATCCACCTATGTAAATTTAATCATCAGTGGAAGTCAACAGGGGAATGTTTTACAAATTTCAACACATCATCTGTAGTATTTTTTCAAATGATATTTTGTGAATAAATACATTAATGCTGCATGAGCCAGAAAATAATCCATATTTTGCATGTACATACTACTTTTATTTTATGTGTTGTGATTCAAAAAGCTAAAAAAGTCTTTTTTTCATGGGAATTCATAGAGGTTAAAAGTACAGTTCACAAATGCACTAACATGCTCTACAACAAACAAATTCAGGGTTTTCCAGGCTGTACCTTTGTGGGCTTGTTCTACTATAGATGCTTGTCTTTTTGCAATGAGTGACAATGTTGACTCATGTTTTCCTTGTAATCCATTATAAACTGCATAACTTTTCTGTAGAACTGCTGTCTAGGCAATCATTCATGATCCTGGGTCATGCAATTTATTATTCTCGTCTCTATATGTGTACCCTTCCTGCTCAACTCTATTACTTTTTTCAGCCAGTTTCCCTATATTTCAGGATGGTGTTGAATTTTAATACTGCTCTCTCTCAGACTAGTGGTGTGTTCCAGGGTGATATCATGTACTGATTTAGTGAGAATCATCTCTCTTCTACCCTTCAGGTATTTAATATACGTGCATAATTTAAAAAATATATATTAATTAAGACCAAAGAAAGAACCCTGCCAAACTACAAAATGTCTTTCAATTTTATCATGAACTGATGACATTAAATCTCTAGCTAACCATTTTCCAGACAATTTTGCAATCCATAACAGTTTTTCTGTAATATTTTTTGTCCAGCCCGGGCTTCCCTAGCCTGTTTGTAGAAATGTCATGTGAGAAAGTGACAAAAAATGTTACTAATCTTGGGAAAGAGAGGAGACTGGCTGCTTAAAAACGTTCCTGGGAAATCTTCCCAGGTTACTGGGAAAATTGATTTGACATGTTTTATCTGTGACAAACCCCTCTGCACTCCTCTTTGTCATTGTCCTTTTCATGAATCTTTCAGCTGGTTTGGCTGTCCATTCCTAGGCTGAGGTTACACTGGTTGATAGTTCCTCAGCTCCCACCCCACAACAATGTAGAGGTCGGTTTGTGCCATCCTGCCCTGCAAAATAGCTGGTAATGTATCTGAGATTGCCTGACTCCATTTTGTAAATTTATGTGGTGAAATTCTTTAGGTTTAGTCATTCAAAATCAACTAAGCTATATAAATATCCTGTAGCCTAGAGTGGCCTACTTTTATTTTTCTCCCTGCTCCCTGCTTTCCTAAGAAAAAGAAAGCATCCCACAACAAAAAAGCCCAAAATTATTGAAATGCATATGTATTTATAAGAAAGAGTAGACTAGACACTCCATATGTCGAATTTCTACTGCTCTTTGAAAATCAGAGCCTTTATTATTCCTAGGCTATATTAGTAATTTAAGATAATTTTCAGATATAAAACGTGAGGCAAAATAGCTGTGAAACAATGAGTTCTCCTATGAAATTGTACCACTTCACACTCAGGAATGACTTCATCTTATCATGACAAGAGGGCAGCACTGCTGAATTGAAATATTGTTTTATTGTTGATAAAGTTCAGCCTTATCCTATTAATCCATTTCCAGTTATCTTGTAGATAGAGGGTATTACACAGATACCTCAAAGGTGGACAGAAAACAAAACTATTGCCCCACACTTGCCAAGGAAAAAGCTGCAGAAGAGTTTGAATATATAAAGGAGAGTAGAAATGATAAAGGTTATCACTGTAACATAAATATAGGATCTGTGTAAACTGAGAGTGTTCA
The DNA here is from genome assembly GCA_013398615.1 of Brachypodius melanocephalos. Lineage (NCBI taxonomy): Eukaryota > Metazoa > Chordata > Aves > Passeriformes > Pycnonotidae > Brachypodius > Brachypodius melanocephalos. The sequence goes on from VZSR01003049.1 coordinate 3,353,397, forward strand.
AGGGGCTATAGGACACAGTCTTTCATAATTTCTGAGAGTTTAATACAGAACTTTCATCTTCTTTGAAAGACAGTTTCAGGTTCAAGACTTGTATTGGGATGTTGAAGATCAGCACTGTTTCTGGAAAACCTTGGGTATCCTTATAGCATCACATTGCAATCTCAGAAACTTTTTAGACAATGTCAAAGAAGATATTAATGCTGATATAGAGTTACTACTTCAAGAATTGTGAGAAGATGTCACAAGATTTTTATTAAAACCAAGATCATCCCTTTACCATTGAGAATGGTCAATGTACCTGCATGTGTCCCAGTCACCTGTGGTTTCTGCTGGGTGATGCTGAGGAGGGAGGATGTGGCTGGCAGGGCCCCTACAGTCCTGGGCTGTGTGGGCTTTTTGCCCAGCCAGGGAGTGGAACAGACATGGCATGTGGGGGAGGTCTGAGAATGGCAGGGGTGTAAAACTGATGACACTGATGTCCATCCACCAGGGGATCATAGAGTTACAGGTTTTGATAGCTTTCCTATTCACAGGACTAATTGTTGGAATGATGTTTTAACAACTTTATTATGGATCCACAATTAAATTGGAGGATTAAACTGTTGGGTTTTTCCTTATCAGATGTTTAATCTGCTAGTGATTTTATATATTCATTAAAACAGAGATGTTTGGCATGTTACAAGTTTCTCTTAAGAGATAAAGCAATTTTTTTTTTTTATTTTGAGGAAAGAAGAGTTTCAATGTTGCTTTATTTACCCTTCAACCCTCTTTTGGTCTCAGCTGTTTATTAATCTAAAGGAATACAGGGGTTATCTTCTCCATAATACTGATGTGCCAGTTCTGATGTGCCTAGAGGCAGCATTTGAGTGACATAATTGAACTTTATGCTGAGACTGTTCTAATTACATTAATTTTAATTATATACAGTACATTATAATTACAGAGACTAAGACAGAGGGGCTCCCATCTATTAAGATCCTTGGCAATGAATTTGCATAATGGGGCCTATTTCTGTGTGCAGTGTTACACCTTTTGATGGCTTCATTATTGGTGGAAGGTAGATTTTTTTTTTTTAATTTCATTTACATTTGTGTTTTTAGTAACCACATTTGAAAGCAACCTGATAGCCTTCATTCCCCTGCACCAAAAAGATGCATTTTAAACAAAATATTTTAATTAGATGAAAAATTAAAGAAGTTTCTTTTTGCTAGTTACTCAGTTCCTGTGCAAGACAGGACTTCCAAGGATTCAACTAGGAAACCAATGAAAGAGTTTTTATAATAGTTGGAGAGCACTCATTTGCAATAGATGAATAATGTCCTACCTTTCTGTGCTACCATGGCTATGGTCAAATACATGTTGAGAAGGGGCATATATTTGCCAGTAAGTATAGATTTGCCAAAGGGATCTTCCCTCTCTGCTACCTTTCTTAGATTCCACTTTTATGCCCCTGCTTTGGGACATGTGCCTTCCTGCCTTCAGTGTGGTGCCTTCCCTGGAGTACTTGGAAAGGTCTCAGTCCATGGTCATGTCCTGTCTCATGCTTTGCCCTGGCACACAAACTGTGCAGGGTAATGAATTTCCCTTTGTAGGACCACGATGATAAAAGGCTGGCATAGGGCTGTCTCAGTTCTCCTTTCAACACTGAATTTCCTGGTGTTACCAAGCACTGAGTGTGCTCAAAGCCATGGGTCTCATCCCAAGAGAGGTGCTGTGTAATCAGACATATTGCTGGGATATTAGGCTGTGGTGGACCTCCCCCTTGGCATTTTGTGGTATGCTTTGGAGATAGATTGCACCCTTAATTTTGGAAAATGTTAACAGGCTCAGAGTCTTCTCTCTGCTACATTCACAGCTGTCATTTACTTCTGCTGTCTTTAAGTGTTTCCTAAACACCTGTCACTTTGATACTCCATCAATTCACTGAGCCTAACCTCAATACATTTTTCTCTCACAGAGCAATATTTCTTTGCTTGAAATTCCTTTCTTGTGGGATTTGAGGGATTTTTTTTTCCTACTGAAAACTCTCTCACTAAGGTGAGCCTCTTACAATAGCAAATAGCAAATACAGCAAGGAACAAATTATAATTTGTTTTGGAATAGCAATCTCGAAACTAATTGGATGTACAGCTCTGAGGGTGTATTTTTGAATGCCTCTAATTAGCAGTCTGGAATCTGGACCATAACATCTACATATACCTACCTGATTCAATACTTTATGTCTGGTCTGAAAAAAACACAGCATTTGATGAGACTTGGAGCAAAGTCAGAGTGATTAACACATCTAATCTGATTAACTACTCCATACATTATAGTTTTTTCTATTTTCTCCTTTCAAGTGTGTATTTCCCTCTCCCAGTTCAGATGACTGCTTTCTCCATCTATCTTCTATCTAAATAATTTTGCATAGGACTGGTAAGACAGTAGCAACACAAGTAGACTGGGATGCTGGATGGAAAAGGAGGCACAATTCTCAATATAGAGGTAGGGATACACAGCTGGAGACAGTAATGGTTTACTTTGAATCAGAAACAGACAGGGTAGTTTAGTCTGTAAATCCTGAGAATACTAAACTGTTTCATTAGCTCATCAAATTACGAGACATGGTCAGATGTTTTCTAGTAACACTTTATTGACAGTAAACAATTAATGGAAAACCATATTCTTTGTCTATCTGGAAAATCTTTATTTTGGCACTTTCTAATATTTAATAATGAATTGAAAATTTAGTAAATTCAATACTTATTTAAATTAATGTAGTATTTAGTAAGAAGGTTTATGCTGGGTCTAGTCAAATCTGAAGCAAAATTAATTTTTTTCACTGAAACAAAATATTTTCATTCAAATTAGGTTAAGAAAATATTCATAGGCAATTTTCTTTAGTTCATTGCCAACTTAGTTATAGTTTGTGTCTTTTTCTCCCTTATCAGCCATACTCTGTGAAGCACTATATTCTGGATTATGCAGTGTGTTTTCACTCTGCCCAAGCTCTGCATTGTGAATCATAAGAATCACATCACTGTTGATGCATTTCAAGGGAGACAATTTCACCATATAGACTGGCTCAGATTGAAAACAGGCCTTGTAGGACACTCATAAAAATGTATTGTCATATCAGAAATATGGCTAATGCTGTCTTTGTTTAGGACTATCTTGCCTGTAGAAATCCTGAACTGAATTTAATTTTGGAACTTCCACCCTTTAAATGTATTTGTATTTCAAAACGTGGTCACAATTTGAGAGAGTCAACTTGTTAATGTGGCTCAACTTTCTTTGCAGCAGAGTCAGTTGTAAATGATCAGAATATACCATAAAAGCTTTGTGTTTATTAGTTATTCCTTAGGATCTAATGCTGAGATGCAGGAGTGAACAATTCCAACATTAGGCCTTTTTTTGGTCTCTTTGTTGTGATCATTAATTAATACTGCTAACACTAAATTTCATCTTTCATTTTTATCACTCAGCCATTCAACAACATCCTTTAATCTTCCATGACCTGAATACACTACTGTGCTGGGTTGGCCCTGGGTAGAAACCAAACCCCTACGCAGCCACTCACTCACTCACTCAGCACCACTTACTGGGGAGAGGATGGTAAGGAGGGGAGAAAACAGTAAAAAAAACCCCAGAAGACAAAGACAAATTAACATAATGGGTTAAAGACCTGATTTGTGGAAAGTTATTTGCCAATTTATCAAGTATTTGATTACTAATTTGAGCAGTAAGAAAGACATGAAAAAAAGACAGACATGAAATCAATATTGCTCTACCTTTCCCAAGCTCAATTCCACTCTTTCACTCCAGACCCTTCTCCTTTCCCCTCTCTGTCACTGCAGGTCACATTCAGCCCTTTCAGTGAGGTGAGGAGCAGCACTGGTTGGTGGTCTATCATGACATGGCTGTTCCTCTCTGATGCTCCTCCCTCCTTACACTTTCCCTCTGCTCCAGAGTGGGCTCTCCGAGGGCTGCAGAGTGCCTCAGGTACTGTAAGGATAACTCACATCTGGGTTTAGCTGGAAGTGAGCTCTTCCATAGCCTGTACAGTATTGCCCCTCATGCATTCTGCATCAGAAAATTGTGTTGGCTCAACTGACAGTATTTAGTACAATTAAAAAAAAAGAGTATCGATTTTTATAAAATTAAACCATTAGACTGTGTTGTGAATTTAAACTTAGCAGATGTATCTGTGGATGTATAAGTACATACCATACATTTGTTACAAGAAAATGTCCTTTAGGATCCTCAAGGGGTATTGAGACTGGCCCTGTTTAGCATCTTTGTTGGTGACATGGACAGTGGGATTGAGTGCCCCCTCAGCAAGACTGACTACAGCAGCAAGCTGTGTGGTGTGGTTGTCACACTGGAGGGATGGGACAGCAGCCAGAGGGATCCTGGGAGGTGGGTCTGTGCAAACCTCAGGACGCTCAACAGGGCCAAGAGCAAGGTCCTGCACCTACACTGAGGCAATCCTCAGCACATACACAGGCTGGGTGGAGAGTGGATGTAGCCCTGCCAAGCAGGATTTGGGGGTGTTGAATTGACAAGAAGCTCAACCCGTCTCAGTAATGCACACTCACAGCGCAGAAAGCCAACTGGGAGGCATCAAAAGAAGTGTGAGCAAAGGAGGTGATTCTGCCCATTGTCTCTGCTCTTGTGAGACCTCATCTGGAGCACAGCATCCAGGTCTGGGGCCTACAATATAAGGAATGTGCGGACCTGTTGGAATGAGCCCAGAGAGGGGCTGCAAAGATGTCCAAAGGACTGAAACACCACTCCAGTATGAACAGGAAGAGGGAGTTGGGGCTGTTCAGCCTGGAGAAGAGAAGGCTTCAGGGACACCTTAGAGCAGCCTTCCAGTACCAGAGAGGGGCCTTCAGGAAGCCTGGGAAGGGACTTTCTGCATGGACATGTAGTGACAGGGCAATGGGAAATGGCCTTAGGCTTGAGGGTAAGTTTAGATTGATATTAGGAAGAAATTCTTAACTGTGAGGGTGGTGAGACATTAGTTGCCTAGAGAAGCTGTGGATGCCACATCTGTGGGAATGTTCAAGGCCAGGTTGGATGGGGCTTTGAACATTGAGGTCTAGTGGAAGATGTCCCCACTCACACAGAGCCCTTAAAGACCTGATCTTTAAAGTCTCTTTCAACCCAAGCCATTCTATGATTCTATGACTCTTCATGCACTCTACCTTTGAATACAGTGCTGTAGCTCTGTCTAAAATCCTATAGGGTGATTTTTTTCTCAGTACTTTTGAATGTACTTCACAAATGATATGAAGTCAGAAGGAATATCACTTTCACCATCAACAGGTCCTTGTTAGCAGCCAAGGGCTGAGTCTTGTTCATGCTGTGGAAAGTAGTTAATACAAGATGAAAAATGTGTGCAGAAATTTTGCACAATAGAAAGAACACATAGGGACAAAGGAAAAAATAGCATGGAAGAATGAGAGGCTGGATGGTCTGAGTCACAGAGCACAGAAAAAAACTTGAAACTAGAATGAGTCATGGAAAAGAAGAGTGACATAATTTCATTAAAAAGGAGAAATTCTTTATCCTTACCTGAGGAGATCCAAACCCAGAAAAAAGCATGAAAAAAAAATTTTTCAGATGAAGTCTGTCATTTTAGAAAACTGTGCAACTGAGCCTTCTCTCCTTCAAGGCTTGATACAGGCCCTGACTGCACATGACAAACATGGTGTTCTAGAGTAGGTGACTTCATTTTCCCTCGAAAAAGGCTAGCTGAAGAACACTAACAACTTTGAAATAACTCTTGGTACCAGAACAAGGGCCCACGGATGCTAATGCTCCATGCTCTTTGCTTCTTGCAGAATACATATTTCCATAACATTTCCACCAAATTATATCCACATATTTCTGTGGATGAAGTCTGGAAATCAATTCTAATTTGATTTAAACAAATTAGTCATGGGTTGTCCTGTGGCTTTATTTAATCTGCTTCTCTCTTTTGAATGATTTGTCACCTCAGAAATAAAAATGGAAAGGTTTTATTTTCACCTTGACTTTGTTTTGTTTTATTCTTCCAGATACATTTTGCTCTTGCCTGGGTTACAGCCCAAATAAGAACTAAGCACATGAGTTATCTCATTTTCCAGAACTGTGAATTTGAGTTTTTCTTTGTTGTTTTGCATTTGTTTATACAATTTGTAAGACTCAGCTCTGATCAAGGAAGTGTTCTGAACTCTGAGCAGACAATCAAATCTGTAACTTTAATTTTACAGTCTCAATTAGAAATCACTATTACCAGTCAATTAAAGAATAAATAGAGATGTGCTGACTCATTTGGAAAATTAATGGTGTTGGCAGTAAAGGAGAGTGGACAGCGCAGGTGTTTGATGTCTGCCCTTGAGTGACTAAAATACTAAAGCTGGGACTGGATTCAAAAGCAGGTATAATGTTTGAAACAAAAACATTTTCTGGCACACTGGCTCACATCAGTCATATCCCATCACTCATTTGGTTTTAATCCACAGTACCATAACAATATTTTTCCAGATGGGGAATGCCTGAGCTGATTATTTTGGAAAAACAAGTTGCCTGAGGATATTTTCTCATTGCTTGCATGCAAGGAAGAACATTACATATGATTTATGTAATAAAAAAATATATTTGCCCAGACATAAAGAGATATTAAAAAAGGGAACAGTTCTCCTCAGCAATATTTTTCTCTTTTTCAAATATCAAAATAGTGATTTATTTCTGACAAAAGGCTAAATTCTCCGCCCAGGCTTTGATTAATCCTTCTGGAAGTCAGCTCAGTAAGATTTGACAAGACCCAAGCAGGAAATGACTGTTCCATAAAACATGAGAAACCAAAATAAAGAAATTCCCCAACAAAACAAACAAACAAACAAACAAACATGCCCCCCTCCCCAACAGTCCTGAATTGGGATAATTTTTCCAAAAGTAGTAGGAAACAGAAATTCACTATGCTCTCAAAGAGCCTGAAGGTGAAGACAGTCTAGGAGATCTGACATAAAGGTCCAGATCCAGCAGTAATTTTAGTTATTTATGCAAAGTCAAATGTCTGTAAGATTATACAGTTGTTGCAGATCAGAGACAAGGATATTTGGCTCTTGTGTCCTTGGAAGTGTCCACAGCAGCTCCTTCTTTCTGGCCCAGCAGCTCAGATGTGGGGGATTTGAAAGATACCCCTCTGTGCAGCCAAACTGCTGCTGGACAGTGCCTCAGCTGGGCCATGAAAGAGGGAGGCTCCAGTTCAGCCACTAATTCAGGCAAGCAGGCAGTGACCAGATGCTCCCCAAATTTTGGAGGTGCCTGGCCTCTAGGTTTCAATGTGGTGCTTAGGTGCATGGTTTAGTGGTGGACGTGGTAGTATCAGGTTAATGGCTGGACCCTGATTTTAAGAGGAATTTCCAATCAAAATTATTCTAATATTCTATTTTGGGGTGCTCTGCCATCAGTGTATTGTGAAGGAGAACAAGCAATCCTAAAAGAAGGATTGTGAAAACTGACGCCACAAAAAGATAATTTGTTTTAGAGATCACATTCCCTGATGAAATTGCACATTGTCAGAAAATTCACAAATGGGCATAGTTGCTGTCCTTGGAGTACAGAACTCAAAACATAGTGGAATTAATGTAACTTAAATGTTTTTATAGCTTAAATCCATTCCTAGTGCAGTAAAATGTTTTAGAATTGGGAAACACTTATCAAGGTTTTTGGTGGTGGTATTTGCTGAGACACATCTTCAGGTACCTACTATACTGGTGAGTAGCAAGGACTCATTCTGCAGATACACTGGGGAGCAGCATCCTAGAGATGCATTGAGTGGCTGATGCTCTCCCTCCAATAAAACACTGGTGCTCCTGGGCAGTGACCTGAATTCCTGCATGCTGAACCATTCCCTTTAGGAAATAAGGAGAAAGAAATCCTCGGATGCTGTGCTGAAACACCACTGCTGTTCTGCTGTACTTGGAGTCTTTTGCACATGCTGACGTGAGGACAAGGTTTGCCTTTTAGCAGCACGTCCTGGTGGCTTGCAGGGATCTGAGAGAGAGGTGGCAAGAGGAGCAGATAAGGTTCATAGACTCACTTTAAAGAACTTAGGATTTGTCCACCACACTGTGAAACAATGGTAGTAACCATGGAAGGAAAACACATCTGCAAGATGATAACAAAGAACCTAAGAAACTAAAAGATGCAGTACAGGTGTACATGCTCAGTGCAACTCTGATATGCCAAGGGCTCTTCAAATAACTCTTATAACCCCACCCACTCATGCTTTTTAATTAAAGGATGTCTGTATCTTTTAGCAGCTAATAATAGGGATATCGAGGAACACTACTAGCCTGAATTTATTTTAATTTGTTAGATTTGTGAAGTGAATGCTACTGGCACTGGTCAGCAAATCTCTCAAGAGGGACTGAATACTTAAATCTCTGCATCCTCAAACTTATGCATCCTCACTACAAGATGGTTTTTAATACCCCTATGAAAATTAAGCCAGGATGTGTAGCAAAGAGTCAAACACTGGAAATACACAAAAAGGAATGGCAGTACGTAGGGCACTGGGAAATCCACTTTCTATTCAGAAATTTTAAGACTTCAGTTATAATAAAAAGCATTGCTTGACATAAGGATTTTTCTGACTGTGTTGTTGTTGTAGATCCCGTATGTGTGGCACAGGCATCCAGATAGACAGGATGCATTTCCCAGAGGAAATAGATGTATTTTTGCAAAAAAAATTCCTGTTTAAAACTAGAATATACTTTAGGAAATAGCACTTCATAGCTCTCTCTCTTACTGCTTTCCCTCAGTTATGCAGTGGCCTCCATCCTTGGTGAGCCACCAAAATACTTCATCAGAGCTCCAGTTACAATGTCTCATGAGAAAAGTACTCTGATTGAGAGGTCTGATGAACACAAAGGAAGAAGAAATGCGAGTGTCTAAGCAGCATTTGTGATGAAATACTACATCAACATTTTCCAATTTTTGATGGTATGGATAATTTTTCTAGCCACAGAGAAACATATTTTCTTCAGCAAATACACATTTTCCTGTCAAATTCTAGTTACAAACAAATAAATTTTATCAGCAGTAACTGCAGAACAGTTTGGCAGAACACCTTCGTTGTTGCCTGACACTTTGCATATCTGTATTACTTTCATTCCAGAGAACTAAATGTTTCACTTGGGCAGAGACTTCCAACTAAAAAGGTTAATCAAGTATAGGGAACAGATTGCAGGAAAACAGAATGGATGCATCAGCCATACATGATTAAATTCTGTTTTAGATTCTAGTAGAGCTACTGACAGCAGTATCTCCATCCTGATTCAGAGTAATTTAGCACACATTGGCTGTGGTGACTTCAGTGATACAGATGCTTGTATAAAAACCTCATTAAATTTAGGACATTTAAGGTAACTTTTTGCTGTATGGAAACACCTTCTGTAATGGGTTCCAAAGGGATGCTGAGTTTATTGTATTATGAAAAAAGACACCTCAGAAATGGAGGTAAGTTATGAACACATGATCTGAAAATTATGGGACTTCCTTGCTCTTAAAATAAAGAAACCTCATTTTTACATACTGAATTTAAAACAAGACATCATTCTACAGTGTCTTGAGTCTAGTTCACAAATAAAAGAAAATTATTTCCCTTGGTGAATATATTTAATAAACCAAACTGTATAAATAGAATTGCTAATGGAGATCCCCAGGCCTGAAGAATTCACAAACAATGATCTGAACAGAGAACAGTGTTTGAAAGTGACTTTATTTTCCCTTGAAAAAGGTTAGCTGAAGCACACTAACAACACTCTCCATTAATCAGTAGTTCTATACACCATGGGGAAATGACAGTTGCCTTCCAAGCACCTGTCTTTATGGCTTTGCTGGCATCCTGTGCACTCCTGCTGCTGCCATCACCCACGCAGCTTTGCTCAGCTCATACAACTGCAGCATTTTATTCTAGATTATCATATTCACTTTTGCCCACTATTAACATTGTAGAAATTGTCTAGGTGCTCCCTCAGGACAGTGTGCATGCTGGGTTACAAAAAGTCTGTAACATATTTACACATTAAAGACCAAAATTAGGGGGTTTAAATTTTTTTTTAAAATTACATTTTGTTTTAATTTTATTTTATTTTGTTTTATTTTCATGTGCTGTTTTACTGTGCAATCCACTGTGTGGTTTCCTGGGGTAAGATCGTATATTTTAATCTCCAGCATCTCTTTTTTTCTTAACAAAGGCAGCCTTTCTGAATCAGGTAAGTTAATTTATTTTCTTAACCAAAGGAAAACATCATCTAACTTTTCAGGCAAAAACAGTAGTTAGAAGTTAGGACTTAGGACTGCAACTTAGGACTGCAAAAGGTCATTTAATCAGACCTACCCCACAAAGAACACAGATGCCAACTGATAGGGAAACATGACATGGAGCTTCTGACAACCTCTCATTCACATAAGAAACTAAAGACTCCTTTCTTTTTGCTATTGTGTCTACATTTACCCTGTGACATAAAACCAGAGGCAATAGACACACTCTTTTTGGGGATTTTTCTTTGTTGTGGGTTTGTTTTCGTTTGTTTTTCAGCTTGTTGATGATTTACAAGTATTGATGATTTAGTAATATATATCTATTTTTAGTTGGCCTTTAGACGTGGAAAGATGTGAAAAGTGTAAATGTGATTGTCTGTCACAATACAAGCCGTGTCTTCAGTAAGGTCAGGAAACTACTGGTTTTCCACATGTCCACGGCCATTAGTAAAAAGAGTCCTCCACCTGCTCATGAAACTCTGTTGCCTGATATTTTGGTCTTAACAAGCACCTGATCCTCCTTTTCCTGTCTGAAACTTACTAGGGGTCTATCCCCAAGCCCATACAGCTAGTGAGACAGATATTTTAAGGATGTGATGTGTTGATAGGAATTGTACCTGGCTCTAAAGGACAGCAGACAGCCTTTGCTAGTTCTGCTCTGTGAGCCATGTGCCAAAACTGTAGTTAGACTTTTTTACAGAGGCCCAACACTTGCTCTGTGAACAAAAAGAGGTTAAATGTTTATGATACAAGGACATCAAGGTTAAAACACAATTATAATCCTAAAGAAATTTGAAAAGAACAAATCTTAAAGACACATTTATAACTACTTCTACCTTTTCTTGCATTACAAAGTATTTTAAATAGAGGCTGAAGCGTAATTCTCTTGATATGTGACTGACAATAGTGGCCCATTCTTTGTCCTTTTTCTTACATCTTGGCTCAAATTTCTTAGGATAAAGAGCTGAAGATATTGCATGTGTTAAAGTAGGAATTTAAAATGAAAAGTCTACAATGTCTTCAGAGAAGTTTTCGTCGGCACCTTCTATTTTAATCTGAAAGCAGTTGAGGCTGCTGCTTGGGAAGGGAGACAAACCTCTCAGGATGCAGGAGGAAATTCTTAATACTCCTATATGGATTTCTGCAATTTTCATGCAATTCTATCGTATCTACATCTTTCAATATCAAATTCAGCCAGGGCCAGATGGAGCGCAGCAATGAATGGAGAAGAATCCAGCACTGTTTAAAGGAGCTAAAGAAGTTAAGGGATTCCTGAGGATTTTTAAGCAGCTTCCTCACTGTCATTTTGCATTTTATGGGACTTTGAATTCTATGGATAAGTTATCTTAGGGGTGTGTTTTATATTAGTTATGGAAGCAGGTAACAGTCTGTCACTTTGTATAGTATTTAAGAAGTATATAATTGACCCTAATGGAAGCATAACTTTTTAAGTCCTACTGTTTTCATCATATCTTTGTCTCTTTTCTTAAACTGATCATAAACGTAAATCCTGGACTCAAGCAATGAAATCAGAAGGGGAAACAATCCACTATAAATAGCTTAGAATTAAGAAATTCTAAAGTTGTACGTGAATTAGAAAAATAACAATATTATAGAGAGGGGAGGAGACTCTCTAGGTTTTGAAAAACAATCATATGTGAAAAATTACCATGACATAGTAGGCTGCAGGAAGTTTAGAAAGTGCTGAATGTGGTTGAATGAGACAAATGTTCCATAAATGTAATTTTGAGGAGATTTATGTTTCATTTTCTTGGAAGAAAAGAGAAGCATTCATTTGCTAAGCTTTATTTTCCAATTCACTTCTGCCAAAAAATGTGCCCTGGCCACTTTATGTTGGTTTCTCATTTCTGGCTACATGTCTAATTTGATGATCTGCACAATATCATGTTGTTGAACTCTTATATAATTTTTTTCTGATTATGAGGTAGAGGATATTTTTTACAAAAAAAAGCATTTTTTTCTGTTCAACTGTAGAGAGATTTTAAAAACATTACTTTCTTCAAAGTTTGAGCTGTTGTTAAAGAGGTCTATCAATAAAGCAATTTTCTAGCAATTCCTACTGGCTTACTGTTGCAGATGGTTTGTGCTCTTGTAATATTTTCAGTCTGGTTTCATCTACTCAGTCCCTATGAAATGCCAAAACTCTTATAGTCCAGCTTTTCTGTTCCTTAAGACTTGAATGTGCTATTGATTCTTTCACAGTTTGGTATCTATTACAATTATCTTAATAACATACTCAAAAAAAAATATTGGTCAATCATTTTTTCACCAATTATTTCCACCTACCAAGATTCTGAAGAGAAAGAGAAAGAGAAGAAATAAATCTCACTGAATCTGCATGTAAAGACAAGGAGGAAAATAACAAAGCCTGTCATAATTTAACCAACAAACTCTAACCCAAATATCATCCCATTCCATGTTGTTTGGTGAAACTAGTATCATCTGCTAAACTGAACTGTTTGAGAGTTAATGAGAAGATAGATTTTTACCTAATAATCCAGAATATTTTTCATTGAGACGTGGCAGTCACTTAGTTCTGAATAGATTATTAACCTATTAGAATGAATGCTATGGAAGAAAATGAGGGAAGACTCTACATATTGTCACCTGCCTGGGAAATATGAATCCATATATTATGGATTATCTGCAAAAATCTTTCCCACTTACTTCTGCCTTGTGTGCAGGCTGTACACAGCCTCTCTGGGAATCCATACAGAACACAGCAGAAACAATCTTGGCATCTTTTGTAAAGCAGTTGAAGTTTGAATCTTTTGGATTGAAGGTTTTGGCCACTTGGACAGTCTCCACTTTTAAACCAGCTGTGAATGAAGAAAAACTTTGAAATACCCAATGCAGGATGTTCTTCAGGGACTGCGGGCAGACAGCCCTGCTCCTGTACCTTTCATCATCTATTTCAGCCTTTCTGTTTTTCCTATAGTTTCACTTACTCATAGGAAAAAAAGTACATATATTTTAAAAACCACAGTTCAAGCCTGAAAAATATGTATTTTTCTATAAACACTAAATGTATGTAATAAAGAAATGCTACTAATTTCCTGACTTCTGTTTACTGGCAGAGATGAATTTTACATGGTGCCAGTTATCAGTACTTTTAAAACCAGTGTTTAACGTTTTGAGTTGGAAAGGATCTTAGAGATCATCTAGTTCCAGCCCCCTGCACATTGGATAGGGACATCTTCCAGTAGACCAGGTTGCTCAGAGCTCCATCCAACCTGGCCTGAAACATTTCCAGGAATACGGCATCCACAACTTCTCTGAGCAGCCTGTTCCCTTTACCTCCAGCTGTATGGAGCTGAGCCAGCTGCACTTGCACCTTATCTGCATATTATTCTGGCCATCCAAACGAGGTATTTTTTCATGCTTTGAAGCATTGGTGAAGGAAAGATAGTGTTGCTCAACTGTTCTTTGTTGTGTATTGTTTGTTTTTTTTTTAACAAACAAAAAACCAGGAATATTTTACATATATGTCTAGAAATTATTATCAGAGAAAAATCACTTAAAAACGTAGGGCATATGGTTTGAAACTCTGCCTTCCACAGTGTTTTCATTCATGTTTATATTTTTCTAGAAATGGTCTTAATAAAATTTTCTCCAGTCCCTTGCTACACATACATGCAATAAAACCATAGGAATGCCACTGTGTTCCACTTAGGCCATTTCTCAGCATTTTAGTGATCTCTGGAGAAAGAGGATCCACATGCGTTAGCTGATCAGATGATTGCTGTGAGCCCTCAATGCGCTACAGCTGTGAGAAAGGCAAATATTATCCTAGACTACAACAGCTGAGATATCTCAGCAGAAATAACAGAGATATTAAAGTATTCTGTACAGTGCAAACCTCATTCACTTCAACAGATTTGGATTGTCTACAGTCAGTAAAGGACAGAGGCAATTTTTAATAGCCACAGAAAATCATGAAATAATCCTGAAAATAAACAGAGTCTCAGTTCATGACAAACAAAACCAGAAGGGAATTACTTCCCTTTAAATAACTGGGAGAAATAAATGATGGGCAGAGGGGGTGTAGGTGGGACACGACTATTAGACATTTTTACATTTGACCAAGTCTTAAACTGATGTAAAACAGAGTAGAAATTCAAAGATGGATGTAAATGAGCTTTTGGAACAGATCTCCAGGAGCAGAGACTGGGGTCCAGTCCCTCAAAATCAGATATAGGCTTGGTCAGAAATTGACTCAGTTCTTTTTAATATGCCTTTGTGCTTTTATGTCTCCCTTATTCTCATGAACTGTCAAGGTTTTCTAACTTTTTCTAAGTGAAATGACATTTGTTGACAGCACCTAAACACTTTTTGGTAAGAAGCTAACAGCATTGTTCATGCCATTAAGCAGATTGGTCTCAAAACAATTACTGTTAATCTCTTGCATGACCTATTCCAGCATTGGCTCCTGATGTTCCCTTTACCAGTTGCTTAACTCATCTTTTCTCAAGGCTGAACAGGCCCATCTCCTTCAGCCTTTCCACATAAGACAGATATTCCTGTCCCTTAATCATCCTTGTTGCTTTCTGTTGGACCTGCTCCGGAGCTCCATGTCTCTCATGTACTGAGGAGCCCAGAGCTGGATACAGCACTCCAGATGTGTCTCACCAGGGCTGAGTAGAGGGGCAGGATCCCCTCCCTCCACCTGCTGGCAGTGCAGCTCCTAATGCACTCCAGGATCCCATTGGCTTTCTTGGCCACAGGGACAGAGTGCTGCCTCATGGACAGTTTTTTGTCCACCAGGAGCCCCAGGTCCTTCTCCTCAGAGCTGCTCCCCAGCAGGTCATCCCCAGCCTGTGCTGGTGCCAGGGTTATTCCTCCCCAGCTGCAGGACCCTACACTTGCCCTTGCTGAATTTCAGATGATGCTTCTCTTCCTGTTTCCATAATGATTGATCATTTAACTTTCACTGTGGCCTGGTAATCCCCCAGTGTTCTGAAGTTTAGTTGGAATATAGTACATTTTCCTTTTGCTCAGGAAATGTACTCTTTTAATGGTGTTTTGAGCAGCATAATGAGAGAAGCATAAAAAACCAGAGGTGTAGAAATTTCATAAACTTGCTTGCATGCATTTAATTTGATCTATGCTGAGATTAAAATAAGGGGAAACTTAGATTTACCTGATTTTCACAGATGATGGAATGAAGAACAGTTGTGAAAAAAGATCCAATTTTAGAATACACATTAACTAGAACATATTAAATTGCATTCATTCATTTTAGGTGACAGTAGGTTAACACTTGACAGTGAAGCTCAGATCTATATCCCTAATATGTCCCAGAGCAACATGTTTCAAAGGAGAATACCATGGCTTAAATGACAAAACTAAGTATAGACCAAGGGCCATTGGAAGAAAAAAAAAAGAAGAAAAAAGAAAAAAGGAAAAGCAGAATTAGAAACCAAGAAAATACAAGGAAAGAATGGAAGGAACAAATTCTATGGATATAAAAATAAAAAAAAATCAAATTAATATAATAATCTACTGCTGTAACTTACTTTCCATGCATTCAAGAAAACAACAAGTATATCTCTTCAGTTTGAAATATAAGATTAGCTCCCACTGCTTGGCTTTTTAATAATTACAATCCTCATTTCTTCCTGGCAAAGTATTGAAATAATATTCTTTCAAAGCTGAAAACAACCTGCCAATCATGAGCCATCAACTTAACAATCATGATTTTTGTCAGAAATATATTTTTCTCCTCCATGCCACACCACTCATAACATTACCGGTATATTATTTTGCTTTGTTCACTTCTGCAATTGACTGAACTATCTAATGGCATCAATTTCTCTCTTACATATGTGGTCTGTCAGTCAATATCTTGTCTTGTTTGCTAGAGTTTTTCACAAAGCTTCAGGAGTGAGGAGAACATTTAAAATGAAGAAAACGCCACAAAAGCACATAATAATAAATAATAATACTAGAAAAATCAGCAGTAGTATTCAAAAATACAGCCCCTCAAAACACTTAAGAGTAATTTTCTTAAATTGTCTGCATTTTAGTTTGGTATCATCCCATTTATTGTGTAGCATATCTGTTTTCAATTTCTTGATTGAGTGTGAAATTCCAAATATAATATCCATCAGCATAAATAAACAGGTAGATGCTAATTCTTAAATGTTATCCTACAAGAGAAATGAAGCCTGTAAATTTCTTGTACTTCTTTCTCACAAATTTAAGCCATTATTCTTATTTCAGGTAAAGAAGACATGATTTGAAGTGATTTTACACAGATTGAAAAGAACAGAATAAATAGTGCTCTGTTTGGTGAGGCTGCAACAGTTGCTAATGCTCTGTGAAAGAAATAGGTAAGATTCTTAGACAAATTATCTCCACTTAAGTTATGTATTAGTACTTTAATTATGTAAATACACTATTTAACAGTTCTTGATTAGCAACATTTACACAGCAGATATCTCATTTTGTGACCCAAAAAACCCTCTTGCTTTTCTATTGTAATCAACACTGCACTTTCAGAAATTTTACAGTTAAATGGAAGGGTCATCCTAGAATAATAGAGCTGGACATTTATTTATCCTGCCTTAATAAAGGCTTTGACTCTGGGGCATCTCTCACTTGTAAACACATGCCAATACACAGGAGCAGAGACAGAATATGCCATAGAACATGGTCGGGCTGCTGGCATGTCATTTGTGCTGTGAATGACACAGTGAAATCCCAGAACAACATGGGGATATAGCAGCCTTGATGTGAAGGTACAGTAGCATCAGCTTTCAGATGTGCAAAAGCGTGTCTGTGATACAAATTACATGGGCCTCAGAAACACACACTGGGTGGAAAAAGACATTAAGCCATTGGAGAGCATCTGAATGAGGGTCATGAGGATGGTGAGGGGTCTGGAGGGGAAGGTGTATGACATTTGAGGTTGCTTCTGTTCAGCCTGGAGGAGGCTAAGGGGAGATGTCGTTGTGATCTTTAACATCCTCATGAGGAGAAGTGCAGGGGCAGGTACTGGTCCCTTTTCTCTTGTGGCCAGTGGCAGGGCTCAAGGAAACAGCATGAAGCTGAGTCAGGGGAGAATTAGGTTACATAATAGGAAAAGGTTTTTCACCCAGAGGGTGGTTGGGCACTGGAACAGGCTCCCCAGGGAAGTGGTCACAGCACAAAGCCTGACAGAGTTCAATAAGTGTTTGGAGAAAGCTCTCAGGCACGTGGTGGTAAGTCTTGGGATGTCCTGCACAGCACCAGGAGTTGGACTTGGTTCCTGATGGGTCCCTTCCAACAAAGTATATTCTATGAAAAACAAAAACATATAATGGTGAGTTGGGAAGACAAATATCATCCCTCCAAACATTCCTGCCTTCTTCCCCTATCTTTATATACTGAATTTGACACCATATGGTGTGAAATGTCCCTTTGGCCAACTGAGGTCAGCTGTCCTATCTGTGTCTTCTTGAATTTTCTATACACCTCCATGGGTGGCAGTATGGCAGTATGAAAAGCAGAAAATACCCTGGCTCTGTGCAAGTGCTGCTCAGCATAAACAACACTGTTTTCAGCATAAATACAAAACACAGCCCCATACTAGCCATTGTGAAGAAAGTTAGCTGAACCTCAGCCGAAAATAGCACACCTAGACACAGGGCATAGCTGAGGAAATAAGGTATTAAAGTTTTCAAAGAAACATTTCATCAGGAATGAAACTACCACTAAAAAAGGTAGTGTTATCCACAGAGTCTTGAAAAGATACATCTACTGCATTTCCTGTCAGATATTTGTGATTCTGTAAAAATTAACTCAAAGCAAATCATTGTGAGCTAATTCACCACATGAAGATTCTTCTAACACACCCCCTAATGAGTCCTTGGTATGAAAGGTATCAGTTCTTGAAGCTACTTTCTGTTTATTGCCAAAGTTACAATAGTGACTTCAGTGACACTCAATACAGGACTTTGGCTCATCATCCAGCACAAAGTACAGCATTCAAGGCTCACTGATATTTTAAGAAGGCAGGGCTATCAGCCATTCAGCTGCATGTCTTCACTGATAAATCTGACAGAGTGCTCCTTCTTCAGGGAACTCAGGAGTAGCCGAGGTGTGAACAATATGCTCCTGCTCCTAAACCTTCAAACCACAGGAATATTGCACCTAAAAAGTGTCAACAATAACTTGATAATAAGCTGCTCCTTGTAGAGCTTTTTGGAGCAGAATTTCATGCACTCTGACCACTGTCAGGTTTTAGTCGATTTTTTCTTTTTTTCCCTTCACAATGAAAATTAGTTTAATTTCTACAGCTAATTAAGTGTAGCAATCTCTTCGACTTCTAATTTGTCCTGCTGAGAGATCAACTGCTCTGAAGGTTTGTTCTAAGCATATACTGCCTCTATGAAAGCACAAGCTCTAGACCATGCAAAAGAGTTAACACTAAAGTAGTATGATGAAATGCCTATGCTGTTACAATCCTTTCCATGATAAAAGAAAAAAATAAATACGAAAACAATCTACTTCCACAAAAAGATATGGTGTTATGACCTGCCTTTGATGGAAGGGTAACTGAGGTTCTTGTTAGTAATAGATCTCTTGGGACAGATTAGAGGAAAATGACACTAAATCACTGGTGGTTATAAAAACATACAGGGCAGATTTATTTCAGAAAAATTTGGTTGCAATGGAAAAGAGGTATGTAGCCATTTTGGTTATTATCTTTAGAAAAGGAGCCACATAAAAGCATAAAATAAGAAAATATGTAAGGAAAAGAAGGAAAGGAAAAGAAAAAATGGAAAAGAAAGGATAAGAGTAGAATGGCGTCATCACCTATGTGTCCAGCAATGAGACTTGTTTGCCACAATTTCAGTGCCCATTGGTCAAAGTGATCCACGGTCTTGATCTGTCAGGGATGGAAGAAGCCCATGGAATACACAGTTCAGTGGATTAACATATGTTTAGATTCAGCTGGGAATGCCCAGGTATATCTGCTAAGGGGTAAGGGAGTTTTACAATGTCTGATGCAACATTGTAGATCATGCCTAGTCCTTCCAGAAATGAGTTTGAGGGCATTTTGGTGTTGATGGTTGATGACATGTTCAAAGAAATGACAGCTGCCTCTCCCATCAGTGTAGCTGAACCAATTATAGTCCATCATAAGTGATGAGTATCTTCAGTCCTCTGTCTGAATGTCATGGTACTTCCTGGGGAGTGGGTGGAGGAGTTTTTATAGCCAAGCATAAAACCTTTTTGTTTAAGGTTGTGCAATGGCAGATATTGACATATAAAAAGCATTATCTTACCTAGCAGGATCTGCATCTTATGGACTTTTGCCTGGCTCAAACTCCAGCTTGTAGCCCCTGGTGGTGGGTGTGCACCCCTCTGCACCTGGGCTATTACCATGCATTGTCAACAAAGCACCCATTGCTTTTCGAAATAGCAAATTGTTTGAGTCATTAAATTTCACTCTTGCAGACAGAAAAAAAAATTAAAGACATGCAATCCAAACCATTTTAAATTCTCAAGCCTCCTCAATACATTTTTCTTTCACATTAAATGGAAAGAAGAAATTAAGGAAGTACTTGGTATTCGGTCCATACCAGGTTACTTCTAAAAAAGACAGACCTGACTGAATGAAGGGCAGTTGTCTGGAGAAGTGTTCCAATGTTCACTTTCCAACCCTCTTCTCATTACTTTTCTAAAGACAGGCATGATCCCATGAATGGAAGATACTTGGCTAGGTTTCCCAGGGTCAGTGTCACCTCAAACCTATGACAGCTATTGAGGAGTTTGCCTTTTTTCTTCTCACCCAGAAAATCTGATGATGTTTAACACTCTGCTGCTGAGGAACACAGTCTCTGCCTCTTGATTTTCACTGACAACACCAGGTGCTATTTGAAGAAAGTAGCAATTGGTTTAGAACACAATGTTTTTATCTCTGTGGGGCCTGGAAGAAATCCACATGTTCTTTTATTGTCCAGGTTAGCACTGTACTTTTGCCAGATTCAGATTCATGCTTTACTTCAGCCCTTTCAAATCCTTGCTGGATGTCTTGATTTATTAGTTCAACCTTTCTTCTGCAAACACAATTCTCCTTGCAGTGTTAGCCTATGGAAATTGTTACAATATTATAATATTATTATATTTCCTGTAAAAATGCAGGAAAAATACTACCAGACTAATTTTTAGTATGTACACACTAAATATTTTCTGGAAACTTCAAAATGAAAAGCAAATACTTTGTGCCAACAAAACAGTGATAATAAGGAACTGACATGAATGCTTTGCAACAGTACACCCTGTGCCATCGATAAAGTGTTTTGTTCTTTATTTGAATGCAAAACTCACCCATCCCCACATAAAATGCATAATTTCATCCCAGACTGACACATGCAGTTTCCATGACTGCTCGTCTGCTGCACACATTTCTATTGTGCATGAACTGATAATTCCCAAATGGAATAAAATACTGTTTGCATTCTTCATGCAGACCAGTCAAAACTCCTACTTAGAAAAATAAGCCTTTCTTCACATATAAGCTTTCTTTTTCATTAACATCATGAAAAAGAACTCTAAAATGGTTTCTTTTTGATGCTTTGGTTTAAAGAGCAGATTAAAATCCCATGATGCTTGAACTCTTTTGCTGACTTTGATACTGGAATACAATATAGCTCTGTTTTACTCACCTTTTTTTTCCCCTGCCCCTGCCCAAGGTAGTTCATTTTTCATGGTAGTCTGAAAAGTATGAAAAACCCCAACAAATAGCAAGTAGTCACCAAGGACACACAAACCTCAGCTAAACAAAAATCCTATCTTCCCCTTAAACCCACAAAGCATAAAATAAATGTTTTAAAAAATCACTTTATACCCTTGTAAGGCTATTCAGTATTCTCACCACTGTTCTTTTCTATCTTACTGTTTATTATGGACTCCTATAATTTTTACCTATGCAGCAGAAAGTAGGAAATGCAAATGTATCAAAAGGTCTTTAAAATGCCACTATGCCATTTTGTACCTAGGCACTCAAATGTTCATTAAAAAAATTATTGACTCTAAAGCAACAAAATTTGTGATGCAAAATTCTTTTGTGATAATATAAAATATCTCCAGATAACACCTGACATGAGAATCAAGACTTTTGTTCCAAAATAGTTTGCTTTGAGGTTTCAAAGAGAAAAGGTTCTCAATGCATTTTCATTGCACACTTAACTTGAGACACAATATTAAACAATACATTGGAGAAAATCCTCCCTTCAGGGAACTTGTAATCATACATTGGAATCTGGTATTCCTCTGCAAAACCAAAAAGGGAACTGAATGCTGGAAACAAACACATCATCCATATATATGGTGCAGAGTTTTTTTCTTTTGACTGGAAACAAACCATTATCTACCATAATTTTATGGGTTTCTAATTCCTTTCTCTGTTTATGTTCTATTAAGCTCTTGGCCAGAATACCTGAACAAGTGCTAATGAAGGGGATTTACAGCACGCATTGACACATAACCTGTAACTTATATTGATACTTTCTTCTTTTTTATTCCTGTAAATTCACAGTTCTTTTATTCAGGAGCCACCAGTCTATGAGAATGATGAACTTCATCAGGCTTTCAGCTTGGATTCTAGAGTATTGTTTAAGCTGTCTGAATACAATAAACAAGAGAGATTAAAAAATTATCAACAGCTAAGCTGTATTTGTATATCTCTGCTCAGTCAACATCTAAATCACTTTCTCAGCAAGAGATGGCCAAATGGCTTCTTTATCCAAATATCAAGGTTGAGGAAACATCCCAGCATTCCTCCATCTACTCCAAACAAGCCCATAATCAGACACATCACCTAGTTTCTATTCCAGAAGAAAAGCTGAGATCTACTGGCTAACTCAGCAACTTCAGCTGGAGGGTCTTCACGGCCCTTGCTTCTTTGTAAGTCATTGTACAGTCTGGTCCTGCTCCTGTTCCCAAAATCTTCATGGCCATTCTACTCTTCCTTGCCAAACTGGCTTCTGTATTGTCAGCTGTTCATTTTAAGCCTTCCACCTTTTCCCCCATTTGGTGGGCTCCTGGAAATTCTGCTGCAGACTGTGCATCATACCCATGGTTAAATGGAAGATTTTCAGTTCTTTTATTGTAGAAGCACAAATAAGCTCTATCTTTAATAGAAACTATGTAAAGAGGATGTCATCTGTCCCTATGCATCCTACAGATTGTCACCTGCTGAACAACTATGCAGCTTATGTTTTTCTAGTTGAGCTATAAACTTGTACCTTTTTAGCATGCACTGCATTATTCTAAAGAGAGGCCAATCCACTCTGTCGTCACCAAGTGGCAGGTGATGTTATCACACTGTCAGCTTCCATAAAGACTTCAGACAATCTCTTGTGACTGCTTTCAACCTGCATTTACTTCTCTTTTCCTGCATATAGAACTCTTTCAGAGATTACTAGTAACTGTCCTGATTTTCCTGTAGATAACCTTGGAAGTTTCTGGGCAATGCGCTTTTTTTTTTTTTTTTCTGATAATCCTAAACAGGTCATTAAAATAAGAGCACATAAATTGTTGTGAGTGATCTGAAATCCTCTAGATTTCTGTTCACATAGGACAAGTTTGGAGGCAGACAGTTTTTCTTTGAATAGATAACCATGGAGAAAATGGCAATTGATACTAGAATCAATCAGACTAAAAATAAATCAGAAACAAAATTGTAAGTTTTATTTATGTCACCAGACAGAGCTTCAGAAACAAGACTGGAAGTTTTAGTTATGTCCACCATGTGCTTGTATACATGAGGATTTGATGCAATGATCAGTTCACATACTCCCGGTGTAGACCATTTTACAAATGTTTCGTGGTCAGTTATTCTTACGTGAGATATAATCTTGAACATTTTTAAATGCTTACTGCAGTGCTAAAAGCCAAGAATGTAAAACTCAAACTTGGTCTTATAATTTTGCTAGATGAAAACTAATGACGTAACACCTGTTTATAATGTAGGAGGAAAAAAGAAAAAAAAAGTCCAAATTATTTCATAAAACAAAATATTACTTTTAAAGTGAAGATTTTATTTTAGCATTGCAAAAATTTTTAGATTGACTTTTAATTATTGTAAAAAGAACCCCTGAATTGTATCTGAAAACTCTTGACCAACCTGTAGCAAACCAAGCCTACAGTGAAGATCATAGACAGATAAAGATGCCATAATTTATAGTGTACTGTAATTTATAACACTCTGCATTATTATCTCTGCAGATTTAGCTAATCCTGTCACAATCAGCAAACCTCTAGCTTTGAACCAGACAAGCTTCAAAAAAAGTACACTACATTTCAGAAAGTGTACTTTGTATCACAGCAAATCTGTTGAAAAAACTTGGTCTCAGCTAGTAAAAATCAGAAAGCTTAGAATTAGAAACAGTTTATAGAGGTAGTTTATGATTGACATAAAAAAGAAAAAAAATTCTTTTGCAAACTATTACAGTAGAGAAAACTTATATCATGTTCAGAGGCAGTGCATTCTGCAGAGCTCATAATCCCTGTGCCTCAGTTATATCATACAGTAGATGTCCAGAACTACAAAATACTCAAAACACTTGAGTGTACCACTGCCCAAAATTGCTGCTAAATAAACGCCCTCTTTCCCTAAAACCTCAATATTTAAGATGGCATAAGTACTCTGAAGTCACTATAGCAAGAAAAATTCATGTCTGTAGCCAAACTGGCCTCAAACAGATCTTATTAACCACCTGTAGTACAAAGAAATTTCAGAAAAATGGCAAAGAAAGTCAAACAGTGAGATGCTTGTGTTAAGCAAGTTCAACTACACTTTGCAGAAATATAACAGCAACACATCAGAATATAGTTCTGAAATAACTTAACATGTCAGAATACAGCTCTGAAATAACCTCCCAGCATAACTCTTCCTGTGACATTCAGGTTAGCAGTCAGTGGCAATGTCACAACATTCAAGCAAAGAAAAGGCCCCTGAATCAACTCAACAGGATGCTGATTTCTGAGAAGGCAGCCAGCTACCTCTGCTGAGAGCTTTACTGCCTGCATCCCTGTGTGTGGGTCAGTGGGGTTTGTTAGGAGCAGAAGCAGTGAAGCACTTGTCAAAGGTATGAGATCAAACAGGTGCACAGGTGCTTCCACCTGAATTAATGGCAAAACTCTGCCCCATGAGAACACTTCATCCTAAAGGAAAAAGTCTTAACAGCCTCAATAATTTGAAAAAGTAAGGTGTTGTTGCTACTGTGTCTTGCCTCTTTGGTCTAAGCTTTGCTTTTCAAATTCAAAAGAAATTGAAAAACCTGAGCATATGTAGTTTGAAAAGAAATAAGAAAATTCTTGAGGTACTGGCATCCTAAGGATTCTCATTTCATTACTGAAGCATATTTTTAATCAGAAAACTTCTTTTGGCAGTGTAAAAAAACTTAATCTCTGACTAATGTAAAAGTGAAGATAAGTGTTTGCACTGGAACTCTTTCAGTGGAACCTAGTGTTGTTATTGAACTATTAGTTTAATTTCTCTTCACATTGTCAGGTATGAGACATACCTTTCTTTCTTTCTTTCTTTGCTGTGAGGATCCTTAAACAGAAACAAGTATTTTGTGAACCAAATTTCTGTAAGGCTTGTTAAGAAAAAAAAGACTCTGAAAACACCACAGACAAACCCACTTCTGAAACCCCATCTCTTCCTATACAAGTGACAATTTATAATAACAAAATTAATGCATTTTTATACATGAGTCCTGCACACACATACACAAATCCTAAAGGTCTTACCTGATGCCATTTTGCTCTACTTCAAATGTTTTCTTACCTATATTAATAGGGTTTTTCTGTCATAAAACGTTGACATTTCCTCTGGCTGCATGTCTCTGCAAGCAAATTGCATATGTAAGTTTTCCATGTCTTGTCAGTTATTAAAGTGGAAATAGCTTAACCATGGAGAGAGAAATCCTCTCTTGATGGGTTTTCAAGGCCTCCTAGGAGTGCTCTGATCTGAAGCATAAAGCTCAATTGCAATTTCAGTGTGAGCACTGACCCTGGTCACAAATATTCACTCATTGATTCAGAGGTTTCTGGGACACTCAAAGCATTTTCTCTCATTTCCATCTTCTGAATAGATGTGGCTTCCAGCTTCAAATGGATTTTTTCCAGTAGCAGGAAAACTTTAGCTAATTTGCAAAGCTATTGCTCCTTGAATACTCTCTATTTTACCTCTATAGTTTCTAAGTACTCTAACAGTGGCCAAGTCTCCCTTTTTGGGGGTCATATACTGGAGGCTACTAAGAAATTGTGTGGACTAGTGAAGGAAATATTTGAAGTGCAAAAGAGAAAACCTTTCATTCCATGTGAAAGTTATCCTAAGGAGAGGAAGAAAGGCTTTTGAGTCCAGCAAGACTTGGGATAGAAGATAATGAAATACACACTGCATATTTTTTGCTCATATAGGGCTTTAGTCAAAGTTTGTTGAAATCAAAGGGAAGTTAATCTTTCTGTTAAGAGCTGTTTTAAGGGTGTCCAGAATACTGAATCATCACTTTATAAATCTAGAATATAATTTTCCTTCCTCTCCCCATCTTCTGTTGGATAAATCATCATAAAAGTCTTCAGGTCATTGAAGAGAATAGTTTTCTGTGGTGAAAGACGTGGTTTTATTTACTTGGAATCCGATGACTTTGAAGTCAAACAATAACAACGTTTTAATGGAAGAAGAAAGGAGAAAGAGAAGGCAGAGAAGATAAAATATTGTGGGAGTGAAATGACTGTAGTTCCTTTAAAAGTGATTGCTTTTGATCCTTGCTCAGTTCAGTAGCAATATAAAACATAGAAATAAGTATTTCTGTGACTAGTTACTATGTAATAAAACATTAAGATGGTGATCAGATGGGTTTCTTATGAAGAGATGAACCCAAAGGCAAAGAACCATTATAAATTATGTTTCCCAAGGGTACTGTATTCTCACCTGCTCTAATAAGAATTAATTCCCCAAAATTCTTTGGCACTTTTAAAAGGCATTATTTCCAGGCATTAAAATTCCAAATGGTCTGAGCATATTGTGATAGAAAAAGTTCAGAATGTTGAAGAAAATTAGTGCATTGAAGTCTTTACTTCTACTACCAGTTCAGCTCAGGAATTGTATTAGTATATTAGCTATATACTAAGTTTTTTTGTTAATAGCCAAAGGTTTAAATGTTATATTTGAAAGTAGCCTAGCTCAGCTTAGAGTTATATTGGTGAAAGGCAGTCTTGTCTCTCTCCATGCTGACTCTAGAGATCTTTCATTAGCTGTCTTCAGTTTGCTTTATGAAATAGTCTTCAGTTTCAGTTCTATTCAAGCCATTAGTATGTCATAAAAATTTACATAAACCTCAATTACCTCCAGACAACATTAAGTTTTATAGAGAGGTTATGGCTATGAGATTTCTAATTAAACAAGGAGAAGAAATAAATAGAAGAAGAAATTCCATGAAGTCACTCAGCTGCAGTCTAAAAATGTCCCCATGGGCCTGGGACTGAGGGGCCAAATACATTTTTTGTACCCACTCTCAAGTTACTGACACCATCTCTAGAGAGGTAACTTCTTTCATGAACTCAGATTGGGCAAACTAGAGACTTGTCACTGATTGAAAATTAGTGTCTTTCCCAGTCCAAAGGCAAAGCTCCAAATCTCTGGTGCACAAACAGCGTCACCCTGCTGGGGTCAAAAAGGATAATGACAAGGTCTTGGAGCCCTCTGGGACACGTGGCTCAGGGGCACCCATCTGTCCTAGAAGTGAGATTCTGCCAGTCAGCTCATCAGCCATATCTTGCAGCTTTGAGGGACTATGGCTGCAGGGCCAGTTTGGTTCAGGTTGCCTCAAGGATATAAACAGAGCAGTTTGTTCCCATTCATGCTGGAGACAATTTGA
Source organism: Brachypodius melanocephalos (assembly GCA_013398615.1). Lineage (NCBI taxonomy): Eukaryota > Metazoa > Chordata > Aves > Passeriformes > Pycnonotidae > Brachypodius > Brachypodius melanocephalos. Next base: position 3,380,600 of record VZSR01003049.1, read on the forward strand.
ATGGAGCCCTTTCCTACATTCCCTGCCTAATGTGATTTGGTTCAGTGTGAAACGTGGAGCATCCTGACATCAAGCAGCTTGTGAGAACACTTCACTGTCTGTTTTATTGACTTAGCAAAACACAAATGCTGATTCCCGGTTAATGCTCTGAAAATATATGATAATTTAATGAAAGACTTAAAATAAGGTATCAGGAAATATTCTGATAACCAGACATTGGAGATATTTAGGCTTGCAAAACAATTCACAACACCTCCCTTCACAAAAAGAGAAAAGTAGCTCTATTTTGTTATTGTTTCTATATAAACATTACACAATCACACATTTAAAAAAAAATTAGCCTTTGTAAAACATTGATAAACAGCTTCAAAGCAGGCTTTAAATGCTTCAAGTGCTTCAAGCTTTGAATAACTCTGGGAGTTTTGAAATATAGGTTACTCTGGGCTGTTGAAAATCATTACCAGTATACTTGAAACAATTTTTTAACTGCACTTGTTGGGGATTGTAATGAAGGAGAGTGCAGAAATACTGAAAGTGACTGCAAGGCAGAGAAAGGGTCAAATGATGAAGAAAATGAAGCTTATTTCTTAAAGTGCATACAAATGAGGCCACATGGATCACCACTGGGGTGTTTTTCATATGTTGATCTGTAGGAAGCCAGGAATAAGTATCTGTGAAACAGTATTTTACACTAGTTCTCCTTGGTTCTTAGGTCTTCCAGGTTATTTCCTTATTTCTCCCTTCTACCCACAATTTGTACTTTGACTTTCCTCTGTCTTTCAAGGTCAGTTTCCTGTCATCAAGTTACAGAGTCAGATTCTGAAAAAAAAAAATTTAACAGGATAGTTAAAACTGTCACAGAAGTGAGGAGTCTCAAAAGGAGTAAGATTGGTTCTACTTTACATTGATCAGAGTAGTATACCCAGGACACTGTAAAGCAGAAAAGAACCTAGCTATTTCCACACTTCATTTAAATGCAGAGATATTTTTTGCACAAGGGATACTTTAGCTGTAGCAGGATGCAATTGCTATGCAAACTCATCTAAGCATTTTTCTGGTCTTCTCAGTCATCATTTTCCCTGTCTGTCATTTACTGATGTTTCCTATTAAAGTGCACCCATACAACATGTGCAGCATCCATCCTTATCTTTCAAAACACATTGTTTTGGGTTTTAAGTATTGGGGATTCATGCATGAAAGTATGGAATAACTGACTGTATTCACAGGCTTTTCAAAACCCTTGGATTTTTTTCATGATATTCACCTGGAATGATAGAGCTAAAAAAGCAACTCTTCAGCCAAAAAGGAATAGTGTTAAAGATTTGCTTCTTGAGCTTTCATTCCCCATCTACTTCAATCAGCAAATATTATTTAGCTGACATGCACAATTCACTGATTTGTCTTGTTTGGAATTTTCTGCTTATGCTCTCCTGCGGTAGAAGGGACAAAATGCTGAAACTGCAAATAAGCATTGTATGGCTTCTGTGTATATTTTGTGTCCTGGTTGACATAAACAACCATCAAAAATGAGAGTTTCGTGTTCACAAGTACAGACAAAGAAAAGTGCTGAGACCTTGAAGTGGGTCAGTTCGTCCTTATGTGAGAACTGTACATTCACTTTGTTTGTTGTTTTGCAGGAGAATGAAAGCAGCAAAACTACAAAGGTATAATGCTGTTTATAGAATCTCTCAAAAAGGACACTGGAGAGTGGCTTTTCTGGGTAGTGAACAAAGCTCAGTGGCCTTTTTCTTTCAACTGGTGAAACCCCTCAGCCCACGTCTGTTGCTTCATACCACGGAAATGTAAAATTTCCAAACAGACCAGTTCTTTTGGGCCTGAAGTCCTAATCCTCTTTTTCTCCAACTTCTTTGTAAAATTACCGTATCCTCAGTTTGCTTAATGACAGCTAGATGCACCTGCTCTGAAGCCCTATCTGAACAAAAGAAAACCTCAACTCTTCCCGAGTTTTGTCTCCTGTGGCCAATGACACACATTAGAGTCTCAAAGTTTGATTTTGTCTGTGGAGAGTTTCCTGTCAATAAGCCATCACAGACATTTCATTGCCACTATAATACTCTCACTATTACCATTCATAAATCAGCAGCAGACAGAGAAATAGGCATATTTTACTAAGATGAAAAAGAGCCTTAAAGTTTTATGTTGCTTTCCCTCAGTGCATAAAGCAGCTATTTTGAAAGCCTTCATGGCAGGAGCTCTTATGGACCCAAAGTAATATTTTCCTTTTTCTGCTTTGCATTGCCCTTCAAGAAAGGGCACATTAGCTGAGGAAAAAGGAATGAAAATTTCTTGAGGAAGCACAAAGCATACTTTTAGAGTGTAGTTTTCCAATGAAAATAGTGTTAATTTTAATCAATATCTTTCATCTACAAGAGTGAGTGATGTAAAGGAAACCCTTACACAACCTCTGTGATAAAGTGCCAAGCCAGGGATCTGCACTTCATTTTTCTAGGACAATATATATGCATAAACCAATGTATATAGGCTGCACACATTCTACATTATCCACATCACTCATTGTCCCAGGAAAAGAAACTGGCAGGACTGTTTTAGCCCATCCTCCAAAGAGCAAATATATGAAGTTACAGAGGCACCTCTCATGAAACATAAGCTTAGAGCCATCAAAAATGTATTTACCACTAGTTAGGGACATCCAGACTCTTTTTCACTCTTTTTGGCACTCTACAACTTCCCATTCAGGGTTCTTTAGCTATGCATTTTTAATTTGATTGTTGCCATTTACAGATGTGTGAAATAAGACAATGTTTGATTTATCTACACTGGAGTTGCTACAGAAAGCATAAAGACATTAAACTTTTCCTATAATTTTCGTAATTCAATACTGTAAAATAATTTTAACAAGTTGAATGTGCTAGATCCTAATGAATAAAGCATATGTGTTATGCAAAGTCTGTCTTTCTGTGCAGATTTTGAGGTTTTTTCACTGTACTTTTCCAGCCTGTGTGTTAAGAATGTAAATTTGCTTTCACTAGCTCTTAGTATAAAGATATGTTAGTGGATTGTGCCATTATGGGCTTAAAGAGAATTTTGTTTAATCAGAAGATAGACTGTCAGGACCTTTTCTTGCTCATTCCATATCTTTTTTCTATTCCTACATCACTTTTACCCCTCAAATCTCTGGATATCAAGAACATTGTAAAAAAAAGTCAAAGTTATTAGAAAAACGAGTCTCCTATTACTACTGAACATTGTGCAAGTGACATCCTGATAGTGAGGGCCTTCTAAGCTCCATTTAAACTGGAAACATATTGAAAGTATAAGTAATTAGATAATTAAATATCCTGTAATGTCAAGAGATAAATTGGTGGTTATTAATTGGTTTATTTTCTCTTTCCTTTTCTTTACAGTATTTGTAATCCCTTAATAGATACTCCCATTATCCTTCATAAGCCTTTTCTTTTCTATTGCTTCATAGAATCACAGAATGGCCTGGGCTGGAAGGGACCCTAAAGATGATCTAGTTCCAGACCCCCCTGCCATGGGCAGGGACACCTTTCTCTAGACCAGGTTGCTCAGAGCCCCACCCAACCTGGCCTTGAACACTTCCAGGGATGGGGCATCTTTCTTCTTTTTCCTTTTTACGTGAATGACACTTACATGTAGCCTAACATGAACCTGCTGTGATGGTTAAGAGGTCATGGACATTTGTGTAATGAAAGCTGAAGGTACATTGGGAATGAAAAGCCATAATCACTTTGCAGGTGAAGGAACAAGTCCTGGTAGGGAATGCAGTGGAATTAAGGTGTTAACCTCCAGACCCTGTAGTGAATAGGTACCTTCTGCTAATAAAATAATATCCTGCCACTCAGAACAAAGATATTTTCTCCTGTCTGATGTTCAGCAATATCACTTCTCTCCTGCTCTGCAGTTTCTCCTTTTGCATTGTGGTGTCAAACATAGGTTGCAATGAATCCACACAGATAATGCTAAACATCCCTCCTTTTCAGTGAGCAAAATTCAGAGCTTTGAAGACTTTCAGCTGTCAAGGTAATAAGGCATAGGAGCAGTAAAAGTTTTGAACTTTAAAAAATAATTATCTTGCTGCAAACCAATAAAATTAACCAAAGTGTTGGTTTGAGTGGGCTTGCTCAGTAAGCTGAGATTTAACCATGAAAGCCTTAGCAATGTGAGAAACTGCTTAGCATGCTTAGCATTTCAAATTTTTAATAAGTGATTTGTCTTGAATGTTGTAATCAATCTTTTTGTAAAGAAAAATTGATTTTCAGTTAAGGAGTTGAAGGGACATCATTTTGTGCTGTTTCAGTTTCTGCCTAAGTCGTTATTGCATACACATTGGCCTCTATAAGAGATTTTTAATTTTTCAGTAATTCTTACGTGGTCACCTGGGATCAAATTATTCTTACCAAGAAATTTTGACAGAATGCAGATGGAAACAATCAGAAGAGATTTCAGAAGTAGAGCTAATAGTTCATCTTCTCCAACCCTCTCCTCATATGCTATGAGAAGCATAAGCACGAGAGGAAAAAATAAAATTCCAGTGAAAGATAAAGATCAATAGGAGATTCAAACAGACTAAGAAATTTTGAACCATAGATCTGTCTGTAGCTTGTTGTCTGATAATTTACCTTTTGCATTTTATATGACCCATAAACACTTTTTGAGTCACAGAACTCAATTTACAGCATGATTGTGCATTCCAAAAAGAGAGTAATAAAAATAATTGCAGAATTTCACAACTTTTTCCCTACTAATCTTTTAGCTGTTGTAGAATTTTTAATTTAGAAACCTCTTTAAACATCAAAAATTTTTCTGGAACTCTTGTGATAAGGTGAAAAAGGTAAAGGCAAAAAGTGGAAGTTATGACCAAAATTATGAGTAATAATATTAAAAATCAATTGAAATTTGTACTTTCTGTTTGCATTCTTTAGTTTTCATTAAATAGTTTGTTTTTAGTTTAATTTCCCTGGGAATGTTCTTATTGAAATAAATGTTGTCCAGGATGTGTTTTTACTTTGGATGAATAACTATGAGAATAATATATTTATTAATCATATCAGCTTGAAGAGAAAAAGTAATATTGGAGATACCAGTCCTAAAATTTAAAAAAAAATAAACATGTGATTGTTTACTACGACACAGTCAAAATAGGTGTCAAATGCATGTAATGTGAAAGTCTCATTGTACTTAATGGAAATTTTAAGAAGTACAAGTTCATGGTCCCATTTTGGTTTTTTTTTTCTGAGCTACTCTATACAATATTTCAAAATTTGTCAATGGTAAAAAAATAGAAGTCAAAGCTGCTTTTAAGGACATAGCTGAAGTGAAAACCAGATTTAATGGAACAAATGAAATTCATTAATTTACTATTTCAAATGAAGGCAATGCAATTGATTAAACATCAAGGTTAATCAATTTATCAGTCTGAAGGGACACAACAAAATGGTGAGTACCAGATGATGGTGTTGATGTCTGTTTCTTATTGGTGAGTCAATAGAAGTCAAGGGATTTGTAAATAATTTAAATCTCATTTTTGTAATAAAATGACAACATTATTGACATGTGTCAAGACACCATATCTTCACAATTTTACTAGTCTAGGAAAATTGTTAAATATAATAATCACAAATAACTGATTTATGATTATTAATGTAAATTACAGAATTACAGCACAGCTCATTTACCCGACCCTGTCTATTATAACTTTGTTTTCAGTTGATGATCCTATTAGCAATTTCAAAGATGTACATGCTGGTTGTATCCTCCAGAGTGCTTCAATGGCATTTGTTGAGCTTGTAGCCCTGATTGAAAACCTGCATAGAAATGGTTTTCTCACTTCTGAGAAAACTATGCTTAACAATGCTACAAATAAAGCTAATCAATTTTGATTTAAAATATTTGATCCTCCCATTTTGGGTACAAACTTTTATAGGGCTTGACCTGAGAGGTGGGCTGGTGCCAGTTTTTCTTCTGTTGTCCTGCAAATAATGGTCAAAACCCAGCACTGGGGACTCCTCTCATGCCAGTAACTTTAACTTGCCAGGAGACATCCTCAAATACTGGAATTCAATCCCTTAAACTCAAAACAAAACAGTGTCTCTCATGGCTTTGGCTTGTGTCAAATAGCAGGGGTCAGGGCCCACGCCCAAGGGCATCTTGTTTGCTGCAGCCCTGCTTTGGGGGCTCATACAGTTGAACAGCTTGGGCACAAATGCTTCCATTCCAGTGTGGCCACTGTACCACAGTGTTCTCCAACAAGTTTAAAATGATTTTAGCCTTTATAAATTACACTTTATGAATGTTTGTACAGTTAAGCAGCCAACAAATCAGATCTCACTAGGAAAACTCAAGCTCTTAATACCTCAAGTAATGAAAAGTGTTTATGTGTGTGACTGGATTCAAACATTGTCAGGGAGTAGGTTAGACAGATATTGCAAGCCAAGCATTTGAAAAATAAAGAGTGCACATTCAAAACCTTTAGCTACAGTGACTTGCACAAGAACTATTGTTCCCTTAGGCAGTGTTCTGTCACCCTAATCACTACATTATAAGTTTATTTTTCTCTTGTCCTTTCAGGGCTTTTTTTTTTTTTTTTTTTTTTTTTTTTTTTT
>VZSR01003049.1:3387307-3482034 GCA_013398615.1 Brachypodius melanocephalos
TTTTTTTTTTTTTTTTTTTTTTTTTTTTCATTCCCCATTGAAAGTCTGTAAGAAAGCAGTCAGACATCAGTCTTTTGCACTACACATTGACTGTTTTCCAGAGAGCAACTTGTCATTCTATGAGGCAGGGTGAAGAATGACATAACACAGAGACACATACTGAAAAAACAAAAGTTAAATTCCCTAAAGCTGTGCAACTTTTGCCTACAGGACACCATCGTAAAATGTGACCCATAATAAAAAATATTTTAAAATTATGAATACCAAAGATGATCACACCCTAAACAAAAACTTCCCCTTTTGGACCACCTTTAACTCACAGCCTTAGGCTATCCCTCTAGATTAGTTCCTCATTTTATATATTACTTAGATTTACAAGAGTTAAATCCACAGAGGTGTTTAACTATAAGCAGTAGCATGAGAAATACATGCAAGAATTTCTGTGTCTACATGTGTTTATATGGCACATCTAGTTAGTGGTAAGAAAGACATAACATGGAGCTTTTGGAACTGTAACATGGACTTTTTGGAACTGTACATAAATCTTTTTGTTCCTTCCATTGTCTTCCTCCATATGCAATGAACTGAGTGATGTTTTTCCTGAGTTTGGCACTTCAATACTAAGAGAATAAGGAAGTTGTCAAAGATATTTAAGAAGGGAGAGATGTAACTGCTTAATTGTATCTTGCTGAACACATATATGTGCAAAAAAAGGGATTGTTGTCAGTGATACATAAATTTTTAAAGAAAATGGTCGATTTTTACAGAAATTTCAAGCAAAGTTCATGGTATTTAAGTGTAAACGGTAGTCTATTTTCCCATCTTCTAGTTCCAAGATGTGCTTGGGTTTTTTAAACTGTCCCAAATATCCCTCTGCTGCAGAGAAAGAGGTGGAAAATTTAGACTCAAAGTCGGTTTCATGCTGATTTACATTGAGTGAGTTACTCTTTACATGAGCAAGATGCTTTTAATTAGTCTTTGCACATTGTTAAATTGTTCCTGGTTTGGACTTACTGCAGTGTGCCACATTGATCAGCATATTTTATTTTTATGTACTGTGAAAAAAAAGAAATAAGATATAGGAAGAGCCCATATGATCTGACATGTTCCTGAGAGTCTGAAACTCAGTGTCAGTCTGTAGGATCTGTTTGTATAGAATATATTGTGTTTACTTTCACTCTGAAAATGTCATGTATTTCCCTGCAACACTATTCCTCCTAACAGTAACATGAAACACTGGTGGTGCTTGGCATGGTAGTAACTGAGAGCATAATTTAGTTTGCCTTTGGGTATCCTGGATGTTTTCTGAGTATTGGGATTAAATATGTTCTTTTTTTCAGAATACACAAATGATCTACCATCTTCTTACTGAAGACTTTCTCTCCTTCAAAGATTTATCTCATGTTTAGGAGTTGTTACACATGGTTTTACTCAGTTCTCAAGCATAGCTGAATTCTTGTGTAGAGGCTTTGAAATTTCTCAAATGCAAGGCTCTTAATTTACTGGAAGTAAAATTAGCAGAGGGGTAGCTTCCTTTAGCTATTTTTAAAAATTCCTGAGATACAAGGAAACTAAAGGTGTTTTCACAGATTGTAAACAAAATGCAGATAAGTCAGACCTACAGTTGAGTTTATGTTCTCTTTTCAAAGAGATTGTCAAAATATTTTAAATTGGAAAGGCCAAATCAGGGTGTACTGTGAAATGGATGATGGAGAGACATTAAATGACAGTTTTCAAAAAAGATATTAGAGCATGGTCATATAGTTGGAAAGCACCAAGGAACCAGGATGAACTGACAGTAAATGACAGTGTATGTGCTTTGTGCAACTCAGGTTTAAACAGAACTAGTGCAGAAAGCTGCAGAGATGCCTAAGCTAGACTAGTTTTGTTGCTTTCAGGTGTGTGTATGTGACCTCTTACATGAGAAAGGGGCAAACTGTCCATCCACATGACTCTGTTGAGTCTGGAAAGTTCATTCCTCATCTTGCCTTTCTCTTTTCATGCTTGATTCGATATTGCGAGAAACAGTTGCAGTATCTGAGCATCAGATCACCAAAAAGCAGACATTAGAAGTCTTGATGGAGTCTCTGATATCAGATGTGATCAGATCAAGAGTGTCAGAACTTTGACTAACTGCAAGAAATGCTGAGAAAACTGGGACAACCTATGAAGGCACTAGTGACTGCTCACTGAAAGTCTCCTAAGTCTGAACAGAAAGGCAATTTGTGGACTGAATTTCAAAATTATTTATGTTGTGTCATATATTGTAGCAAAACTCTGGGGATCTGTGTTCATATCTCTATTAAAGCTGAACCAGGAAATCCTGGACTTCCATTGTGCACCCTGCAGAAACATCACTGTGACTCACTGGCAGAAAGAGAAATAATTACCATAAATTTCATGACTGATTACCTCTCTGGAGGCACATGAAAAATGGTTGCTTGTCAGCCAGATCCACTGCTTTTTCACCTGACTGTGGGTTATTGTCTTCCTTCTGCATTATTCCTAGATTAAAGCTCTCCTCACCGGACTGGCAAGCTGGCTGGTAAAGATGATTTTGTCCCATGCAGTTGGGTGAATGCTGTCTCTCCCTTTCAGGCCTTGATTGTCAGAAGTCATAAAAATCAAATCCCTGTTATTGACAGCAAGTGCACAGCTAGATGTCGACCCAAGTGATCTCCTGTACTGTGAATATTCCTGAATGTTTTTGTACTTTCCTTTTGCTGATAAGAAACAACAATAATTGCTCTGAAATCAAGTACTGTCTCAAGAGACTTACTCAGCTCCCATGAGTTTTTAAGAAAGTAATTAAGGTGGTTTTAAAATTTTGTTCTGTCATTTCTGAGACTTGAGAGTATGTCTGGACCACATTTCGAAGTTTTCTTAAGGCATTTAAGACTAAATACTTCCAAAATACTTAGAACAATGCAAACTGTAGCACACAGCTTTTGAATCACTGATGTCTTGAGGGAGAAGACAAGGAATCCTCAGTCTTAAAGTCTATCTGCTTTTGATTTGAAGCATTCTACATTGCTATGCCACCAGTAGTGAACATAAGATTTGTACTTTTCCCAAATTCAAGGGTTTTATGGGGCAAGTTGTTTTCTTGACGTGAGGGCTTTGATGGCTTTGTAGTGAAATAGCTGTCCAGACTGAGGATACTTTAGTTGTTGTCAGGTATTCTGCAAGTTGTACTGCAGAGTAATGAGGTGCAGTGATGTCATCTTTTCACTTGTCAGTTTGCATCATTAATCACTGCTTTTGTTTTTTTAATTTTTCCTTTCTTTAAAACAGTAAACAACGGTTTCTTTTACTTCCTCCAGTTCTTAAGAACAGTTTATTGAGCTGGATGAGGACCACTGTTGGGATCTTCAGTTCCATCACACTTGTGATAGCTAAACCTAAGTAAGGTCTATTGAGATTGGACTGTGAACTTTTGATCTAAATTATCCATTAAAATCCCATTATTTTTATAGGCACAATACAATTACATCTTGGATGGCAGCTTCACCCAGAGATCAAGAATTGGAGGAAAATAAACATAACCTGTCCAGAGGGTTTTTTCCCACCAAAATACAATACTTTCATATGTTGACAGTATGGAGTAAGCTTGTGCTATTCTGCCTGATGCTAATAATAACAGACATGCATTTCATTTCTAAAAACAAACTGAATCTTGCAAGATACTTGGCTATTTGCTTATGTTTAGCATACTACTGTATTGGTAGTATGTTAAATATCTTACTTGAATTAAAAATAAAATATGTTTGCTTATTTTAACTGAAAGAAGCAGAATGTAGAGACTTTAATTATAATTAATTTTAAATTATATCAGTTTGCTCAGAAACAGGTGAAAATAAATCATGACTTTCTGTTTTAGGCTATTTTGACATGAGCAGAAAAAAAGGGAAATTAAGGGGAAATAACTCTACTGCCACAGAATGATCAATTTCTTCTGAGATCTGAGATGGCCATCTGGTTTTGGATAACAGGGGACAAAGGCAGAAAATTTATGAAGGCATTAAGAATGAGAATATATTTAAAAAATGAAAATATCAGTACTATACATGCAGACAACATGGAAAATGACAAGATTACCTATCTGAAATTGCTAAAATTTGAGGAAGATGCTTAAGATTCAAAAAATCCTCTGTCTTTTTAGGAGAGTAATGTTTTCCACATACACCTGAATTTTTTTGAAATTTACTGACAAGTTAACTTTTCCACAAGGATAAAAGTCTTCTTTATTTTTCTTTACTACGTTGAAAATCAGTGTATAAAATAGTTTGAGATAAAGTGCTAATGATTTTATAATTAAAAAGGCAGAACATGTCTATATGAGCCATTTAGAGGAGCAATTTGAAATTTTATATTTGTTTTGTGTAACTATAAAAACAAGTCAATGTGTTTCAAATTAAATGTTTTGCTAGCAATGGGAGAACAGTTATTCTTCAAAATAAATGTTTCTCTCTGCTTTCCCAAATTGGTTTGTAAGCTAAAATGTACATGATAGGTGCAGAATTGCTTCCTCCAAAATCCCAAGATTGTTCCATATTTATCAAAAGGGTTGTGCAAGAAAAGTGGCTGTTGATAGAAAAATAGCACAGAACGCAGTAAAAGATTTGAGGGAAACCATCTCCAGCATTTCAGGTATCCACTCTAATTGCTGGAGGCTGAGAAAACAGAAACTGTTGTATTTCAACAGATAAAGACAAAACAGAGATGAATAAAACAAAATATTCTTTTCTCATCTAATTTTTTCATTTAAGAACATGTGACAGCCACAATTTATCTTGAGTAAAATAATTGGCAGCTGGTAACAGCCATGCTAGCAGATGGAACTTTGATGTTATATCTATTGTTGTTTATGCATGAGAATTGGGTAGACTGGATGAAGGATTACCAGAATGTGAAGATATTACCTGACTTGCAGCAGAAAAAGGATTATTCTCACTTCTACTTCCCTTTCTTTTCTATGTTTGCTCATGAAAAAGATGGCATTTGAGGTTTGGGAGAGAAGAAGTCAAGGCTGCATGCTAAATGTCACAGAGAAGGCTTAAAAGCAGTAGCTCAGAGAATTTCCTAGTGTCTTATCTTCACTCTTATTTTGATTTCCAGGGGTTGTCATTATGCCTTGATAAAACATACAGCTGGCTGAAAAGCTGTTAAGCTGACCTATGTTGACACTAACTGCACTTTTTTTAATCTCACCCACTTTTCTATACCCCACAATGTACTGTATATATAAGCAATGTGAATTTTGTTCTACGTATATACACATCCTTTCCACTACGGCCATCTTGGCTAATTATAGATATTGGAGGTGAGGGCCACTTCTACCTCTCCCAAAGAGAACACACTTCAGAGACTGCTGCTGCCACTCTCCCTGCTCTATGTCTCTCTTCTCCTCATGACCTGGGTGTTATTAATAACTTTGATCATATAAGAGGATATTCTGTCTCTTTTGCTTCGTGGTTCCCTTTCACACTCTCCCTTGGGGTGGAGGTATCCATTCCTGCCTCCATGGATCATAACCTCTCAGGCTCTTCTCTGCAACTGTGGTAGGGTATCAGGGGCTTGAATGAGGAGCTCAGCTAGCAGATATGTCAGTATGAGCTGTGTTTCATCGAGAAAACCTGGAAGCTGGGACATGCAAGAAGTAACTTTCAAGATTTGCAGTCATCTGAAAGAGCTTGTTTGTGTTGGGAAGGCCTGTCTGTGATTGTTAAACACCAGAGAAGGGAGATTTCACTTCCCATTCCCCAGCCTAATCTGTTTTAATAATTCTAACAAAGACATCCGTTTTACCTTCCAAGCACTATAAAACAAGAGGGACAAGCAGTGAAGGTCATTTTAGACATCCGTAAGCAGAAATGGCTATTGCCTCTGACTTATGCTGTGTGTTATTGCCTGACTTACATAAGAAGCAGGTCTTGGAAATACAGAGCTGCATTGTGTTTTAGATCTACCTTATAGTCATTTATGCTTTTGTCCCTCAGGTTTTTTTCTCTGTCATGGATTAATTAAAAATTCATAACTAACTGTTATTGACATTCCTGTTATGTACAACTTTTTTATGAGAAGCTCTATGCAGATAAGTCCCAATCTTGCCTCAGTGGATTCCTGGCAGAATAGTTATGGCTTCACAGACTAGGGACTTTAAAAAGTAAATCCTTGCCTAGATGATGCTGAGGAGACAGTGCAGCAAATACAAGAGACAGAGAGCTGAAGCAGTAATGGTCAGTGTGAAGCTCAGTGGGGAAGTAGACCATGAGATTCCCTTTACACAACGCAGGAAGGCTGAAGCTGTTGGGTGCTGTCAGAACAAGAAAATTACTTCAGAAAGTACCTTTAGCAGGTTAAAAAGCAAAAGCATATTAAAATTTGGAAATGTAATGAAGGAAGAAGCCTTCAGGTTTAGTCAGACCTGGGGTTGTGAATTCACAGGCTGCATGGATTTTCTCATTCAGTATGAGGTTGTGTGACTGGCTGATGGTTTCATTGACTGGGATCTGCAGGAATGCAAAATATGAAGCAGAGTGAATACCAGCCCCCTGTCACACAGGGTACAGAACACTTTTAGCAATGAAACCAGGTGATTTTTTAACTTTTTCCTTTACCAGATTCACATATATGTTTCCTTAACTCTGACCAGCAAGTTGGGTAGTATAAGAGAAACTGTGTTTCTATGCTCCAAGCAGTAAAAAAATACCAAAATTAAATAGAATCCTGAAAAGCAACTTGAAGTTCAGCATAGTTTTACTTTTAGTTCCTGCCTAGCATAACCACAATGTGAAGATGCACAGTGCCTGACTGTACACAGGACCAACAACACCTGCATCAAAATGTGGGTGTGGCCAAATGAACCAGAAACCAGAAATTCCGTGGCTTGGAAAGAAAATGCTCTCATTTATATAGATATATATATGAAAATAAATCAGCTCCTGTTGTCTTTGAAATCATCTCTATTCTCATTCAGATAGGTTAGTTCTTGATTTGCAGTAAGATAGCACACAATATGATGATGTAGAAAAGCAATAATGGCAAACAGATCAGTAAATGGCTTTTCCAGATGACAAATTATGCTCCACTTGTGATTCATCTAAGAATATGTGTGCTTACTGTGTTAGTCTCAACATTTAAATGCTGTATGTACACACATATCTGGGAAAGGGTTGCACTGTGATATAGATCCCAGATTTTCAGTCCGTTCTGGGCATCCTTTTCCTTATTGGCATAATACACCGGGCTTCCAAGTGATCTCCTTCAAGTATTTTCAATAGTTGAGAAATGGGAATGGAGGGTGATACCTAGGCAGGAACAAATGTACAGAGAATAGCATCTGTCACATGCTGGAAGAGAAGGTGGAGCACAATAGTTCAAGTAATAGTGATCCTAAAGCCTCCTGAACTGCCATGTTTGGAACATGAACTTCCTTATGGGTGTGTGAGAAGAGGCTTTAAGAGCTCACTGATGTGTCTGAATAGAAAGAAGGAGAAATCTTGAAGAATTTGTGCACTTTACCTGACCTGCAGAAGCTTGGTCTTCGCTTCACATCCATCAACCTCATCTTGGTTTTCTTTTTTCATTTTTGCTGAAAACACTGCAACCCTTGGGATCTTCTGACTATATATAGGTGGATAATGAAGTGAAGGGAAAAATAAAAGGAGTTTTTGGAGATTGGGTAGAGGCAGTAGGTCAAAATGTGTAATCTGAATACTTTAATTCTCAAGTGTTGTTGTGTCCTAGAAACTTGAAGGCAACAAAAGCCCCAGATATGTGTACTGAGTGAATCAAAAGGTTTGACTTTCAACTTGTCATTTAGTTGTATGTAGTCAGATTTAGGATTATGGCAAAAGGCCATGTTAGAGTGTGAGCCCTCTCTCTGGGAGGTGCTCTGGAGTCTGCCGTGTGTCTACATTCATATATGAAATTTTGGTTAAGGAGAATGAATTCAAGATGACTGTGATCGTGAGCACAGGATCAGATCCTACTTGGATAACTCACAGCGCAGAGGGAGCATCAATTTACTGGCTTCAATTACACAAGAAGACAGCTCTCTGTGGGCTGTCTGTTTTCAAGGACAGTCTAGTTTACTTTAAAAGCATTAAAGGAGGTAATGAAATTATCTGCTGTAAGTTTCCTTTACAAACTTATTCCTGACAATTTAATCCAAGTATATCTAGCAGGTTCAAGGCAAGAATTATTCCATGTGGCAAGAGAAGCTGATGGAAGTTAATGTGATTGACTACAGACAGGTATCCCTACCAAAAATGGGTGCTTCTTTTCACAATGACTGTGGACAGACAGGAGTGCAAACACATTTCCCATTTTTAGTATTTCTCTGGCTGCTGACAGTATAAAGAAGATACATTGAAGAAGATAGATTGAGGCATGCAGTTTCAGGCTCCTAAACAAAAATGTCAAGTGTCTTGACAACACATTTTTGCTTCTAAGTTAATTAATTTGTGATGTAGACCCATATTTTGTTCAAAGGCCCAAAGGAAACTAAAAGTGACCAGTCCTTTTCCAGTAATAACTTTTCACTATAAAATGCAGGCAAGTATAACTCTCTATTAAAATTTAATGCTACGCTTTAGATAGGTTTTTCCCCCTTATGTTCTAATTGCACTCATTTGAAAGTACCTTATAGTGGTATAATAGAATTAATGTGAATGTAAGGTCTAATGTCCTCTCTCACCACCATTAGACAGCTATAGGTGCTTTGGTAGGCAGGTCTGAGCTCAGGGCTGCCCCTCCAGGGATGCCTGATGGAGCCTGTCCAGCTGTGCTGTGCCAGCCCATCGGCAGCCTGTGCCACTCTGGGCAGCATTAGGGGAAAGGCAGCCTTCCCTTAATGGCTTATTTCTCTTTCCACTCACTCCTTTTAAATCTACCCCTTTCATTGCCATAGGTTTTTAGTAACTCACAGCAAGTGCATTAACAGTACATTTTGGGTTACTGGTGAAGGAGATCCCTGCTTTATAGTGGAAGACCAGAGCTCTAATAATTCCATGCAGGTCACAGTATGTATGATCAGGAAAAATGCTGGTTTTATTTCTGTCTCAGGTTTCTCCCTTTCGTTAAGGCAAAAGCTCATGTGAACCTTTTCCTTTCACAGTGCCATGATTGGGGAATATGTGTGTTACTCAGCAGTGCTGACATGGAATCTTGATAAAGACCTTGTTGGAGAAAACCCCTGTAGGGGTAAAAAACAGACTTGAAAGATCACTATTGTAGACAGTTCAGAAGTCAGCTGCACACCTGCCACTCTCCCTCATAATCAATACTTCAAAACATTTAGTTAGAGGAGATTATACCTGTGGTTTCTACATTTGTCTTTCCCTTGCCAGCTGCAGAAAGAGGTATGGCTTTTTTGCTGCCATATAATCTCATACAAAAAGAACTTGTTTTTTCCTTCATCATGCCTCTCTGTACTTGGGTGCTCTGGAAAGAGATATGATCACTGTTTAACTTTCTGCCAATTTTGCATGGGTGGCAGGAGGAAGGCTGATCTAAGTTCCACCTCACTCTCCTTTTCTTCAGTGCTCTGTTTAGTTACAAACTGGGAGACAGTGATGAAATTTTCACTTTACAGGCTTCTGATTTTTTGGACACAGGGTTGATTTTCATTGTGTATTTCTAAGGAACATAATTTGGAAATTGTGAACATATGCTTCTGCAAATTAATTTATAATTAAATAAACAAGATTAGTAACTGACATAGAAAAGTTTAATTGTGGAACTCCAAAATACATGCTATAGGGTCTTTGCTGTGGTGCAATAAAATTTGACTATAGCCTAAAAAACTACATTTCATTTTTTTGAAGTCTGTGTCACATGCCTGAAAATAATTTGCAACAGTTTCTAGCCATTGTAAAATAGCTGGTTTATGTGTTTTTAAAGATATTGCTATTGATTGCTAATTTTTATTAAAAATCTAGCAGAAAATGAGAGAAAAACTAGTTAAAATTTCATTTTTCCCATAAAAGCCACTCATCATTTACAGAATCCTTAAAGTGTCTAGAATAGAATGAATGAATTAAATACGATGATATAATTTTAATGAAGACTATTTATTTAATTGGTTTCAGTCCTGTTACCTTAGGAAATTGGCAACAAGACAGTTAATAAATGCTTTTATTGATCAATATACTTTAAGAAGACAGCAAGAGACAAGAGCTTTATCTACACATATAAAATTATAGGATTTGGATTTAACAACTTAAAAAATAAAATGAAGTATCTGGTCTGGGTTAACCTGAAATATTATCATGTTTTATCAAAGTCAACAAGAAATTTTTGTTCCAGAAGGCAGAAATATTTCCTTACAACGTTTGAAAAAGTTCATACTTCTACCCTGGTTTTGAAAATTAAAATAAATGCTTTATCATGAAATGAAAGGACCTGTTAAGAAGTGAAAAGTCAAAATACCCTGAAAACCAATATAAATAATATGCTTTTACTTTGTCCTTTCTTATTTTTATATTTTTTGTTAAGTACTTTATATTATTCTGCACCTTTTCTTTATTCAATAGAACCTGATTTTCCAAACAATTTTAAAAAATCTATTTTAGGTCATATTTGTCAGCTGCCAAAATTGATATTCTGCATGTAAATCTGCTCTCCCTTCTCCTTTGTTTTTCAGTCACATATATTGTTACACTACTACTTTTTTTCATATGTTTAGAAACCAGTGAGGTCCAAATGGACAAAGAGAAACTAAAAAGAGTTGACTGCTGACAGGGGGAAACTTGTCAGGCATCCCATGGAATGGGAAAGAAAACTGTGTTTCAAGCTAAGTTATCTCTGAGGGAAAAAGAAATTTGAGAATCTGAGGGAGCCAACTTTCTTTCAGGAAAAGGCAATTTGATTAAACAAGCATCTGGGACAACAAAATAATAAATCTAAACACTTCAGATCTCAGTAGTGAAGCTGCGGTTTTTTCAGATATGATACCAGAATACTGTAGCAGTTGAAAGAGCCACTGCAGCTCGAAGAAGAGTTCCAAGGAGTGCTCTCAGCAGTCCCAGCAGTTCTGGCCTGCAAAAGGCAAATATAGTCCTCTTCAGTCACATACATAGTTTACTCAGAACAGCTGCTCCACAGTGCTCTATGGCTGGTTGGTGCCAACCCTCTTTGCAATTTATCTTAAATGGGCAATGTTTGGACTGATTCCAGTTAGAGTTTGTCTAACTTCCATGCTTCTGGATCAAATTGTTTTCCAAGAATTCAAAGCCATTTCCATCAAACTTCATTTCAACAGAATGATGGTCAAGATTCTGGACACACCCAAGTGTACACTCATAGCTATCCATGTGCTAATATCCATAGCTATCTTGCTGTGCTAATGATACATTAGCCTCTAAAGCTGAATATTCCACTCCTAATATACTGTTCTATGCCAGTTTAATGGCAAAAGTTTTCTGCCTAAATAAGTAAAATAAGTCACATAATACGCTGCCACTTTGAAATATCAATAAAAGATATGGAGTACTGAACAACATAATAGTTTTTCTTTGATCATTTTCTTCCTCTGCAGAGAAAAGATGGAAAATACACCTTCTGTCTAGGTTCTTGTCTCTGTTCTACCAGTTTTTCATTATTTAAAAATATGTTCTGGAGTTACGTCCTGAATTCCATGAGGGATGCAAACATTGCTTCAGGTCCTAACATGGTACCAGATAAAAAACAGTGAGTAACTGGGAGGTGGAGTACCATAAGGAGAAGAAAGTTTTGAAAGCTTGGAGTTTACAACACTTGCAAGTTCCTACAGTTTTTCTCCTGTAGATACTGTCAGAAACAAAACTGAGAAATAAAGAAATGGAACTTTCAAAAAAAAACCCCAAAAAAACAAAAAACAACCCCAACCAAAACCCCCCCAACAAAATAACACTATATGAATGTACCACTTTTATTACTAAGAAACTATTATATGATTATTTCGGTAAGTCAAAACATTGTCATATTATTACCTTCTTTGGCTATTTGGCCAGACATTGTGTATTTTGAATTTTAATGTAGAACCCTAAAAAGTTAACATCAAATTATGACTGCTCTTGGGCTTTTTTTCCCTCTTTTATCCATTATTTTTTCTTCTGTGAATGTCTGCCTACATAACTTCCACACACTACTAGGGGTGAAAGAGGTCTCTTCCTTCACAGAGGCATTTGCTGATGAGCAGGAATACTGTGCCATTCAGCCTGGGCAGACCAGCTGAACAGCTGTCTTCCTCCCAAGAGCTGTGTTATCAGCTCTGTGGATTTGTTTTCTGCAGAGGAGCTGTGTCTGAGTGATGTCTCCATGTAGGAAGACATCCAGAAGGCATGTTGTATACAGGGGCCTACAACAGACACCTCTCAAGACATCTTCCTCATGTGGGTTTGACAACTTCTATGGCAAATGAACTCTTTGCTGTTTGGTAAGTAGGAGAAGATGATATTTAATTGAGGGAATCTAGCTGAATGTTATGCAAGATAAGATAATCTTATTTTCTTCCAGTTAGTTTCATTAGTATGTAGGTTAAAACTTGAGTATGTGACTGACCCTATAATAACCCATCAAGATCATTGCTTGAATTGGCATATGGGAAGAGATACTGCCTCTGGTTACTTAGTCCCCTTTCAGTTAGTGGGGTTTTTTCGAGGTCACCCAACAGTGTCTATCTAGCTGCATCTTTTCTATTAATAGATAAAATGCCATTCAAGTCACACACAGTCATGGGAGATTAGCAGAAATCAAAGCGATAAAACCCACAGAATACACTTAATCTCTGATTTATTTGAGACATCCTTGAAAAAAAGGATCTCAGAAAGAGGTACTGACCATAATAGGAACAGATGAGAGGCCTCTGACCTTTCATTGAACAATGGCATTAACATAGGTATGTGTAATGCCATTCTGCTATATCCACTAACACTGGCTAGGAAATCCAATGCACCCCTATCTATGCTCTTGCTTTGCTTTTTAGCTGTTGTAAAGACTTTAAAGCTTGGCTGGTTTCACCTGTTCATCCTAACCCACAGCATTTTCCCATCTGTGCTGAGCAATGTACAGAGACCTTCCCTGCTGTGATCTCGTGTTACGCATCTCTGTGAGGTGTCCCTCAGTGACAGCCAACATGTGCAATCCCACACCTGCTACCTGCCTTATCTGCTCTGCAATCATATCCAGAGTACTGAACAATCACATTCGCTCTAGACAAAGGTGCCTTGATATATACTAACCTAAAGGTTGCACTCTTTAACTTTATTGAGTTTTTTATTAAGATGTGACACACAATGAAATATTGAGGATTTGGCTTCAGTAGACTTTTTTTCTCTGTTCAATTTTCCTTTTTTAAATTTTGCATAATGAACATTAATCTTGTAACTTAATTGGCTTTATTGATTTTTACATTTCTTATTTAAGACATTTGTATGAGTAAATAACAAGTATTTTAAATCCTTTGCTTCTGAATAGGGGTTGTAACAAAGAAGCACACAATGAAAAACAGCGCTTAATAAAACGAAAATAACTCAAGTTCAACAAACTTATGTTTGTGGAAAATTAAAATCTGAGCAACGGTTGTGTATTTCAGTGAGGTGGGATATGATCAGTAGTCAGCACTTTTTTAAAGACAGTCAAAATGGAATTATTCTTCTTCTCTAGTCTGACACTTGCTTAAATGCGTTCACTTAATTCCCATCACCATGAATGCAAACATTAATGCCTTTTTTTTTTTTTTACTGCCAACTCATGTCTGCCCAACTCTGTCTCCCTTATCACACAGTTCTGAGATACATGAGGATACACCTCTAGTTTCTTCCTTCCTGTGAACTCAGGAGTTCCCTGTGTTAACTCTGCAGTATCATATCACAGAACGAACCCCTAGAACTAGTAAGAAGGAAACATTCCTGAATTACCCCTCCATAGGTTAAACCTTCTTTTGAAACTGAGGGAACAACAAGACTTTGTGCAATCCTTGTTTAATAGAAGATTTAATATAATTTTAATTTATGGTAGACTATTTAAATTATTTTAATGTCTTTTTCTTTTCCCTCTAAGCCATTATTTAAAACTTTTAAGTGTTCTTCTGTTAGTAAAATTGCACACTACATTAATCTGCCTTAAAAATGCTGAAGTTCATTATGCTGCAATTATATAGTTTGGGTAATTAAATATTTTGAATTTCTTACAGTGCATTCACAGCAGGTGGTTCAGGAAGACAAGAAATAATGCAGAGACTTCAGATTAACTTCTTTCATTAACAGGCACAACCTTCTTGAAAAGGTGCCTTTCTGAGTTCCCTGCTGAAATGTTAGCAGAAGGTTATCTTCGTAGACAGAAGCAAGCAGGCAGCAGACACAGGGCAGACAAAACTGCTGTTCCTCACAGGAAGAGCTGTAAGCTGAGCCCTAAGTAAGATACACAGAGCTCTGTCAAATGTAGACAGTGGGGATCTGGCCAATACCAGCCTTTAGAAATACAAGGAACGAGAAGAGAATGCTACAGGCACAAAATCATAATGAGAGTCTTCACTGCCCTGAATCACGTCCACACAAGCTGGCAGTTTTCATCTTAAGTGAGAATCCTCAAAACCCACAAAGGTGGGTTTGAGAATAAAATTGTTTACATCAAAGTAGCAGAGAAACTTCCAAATATAAAGATTGTCTGATTATTCTTACTAAGCACAAAGGAATGTGTTGGCAATCAAACAACAGCATATTTCTTGTGGTGTATTGTCTCACATTTCCTTTAGTAAATACTTTGATGGAAAGTATTAAGGAGCACCTAAGAAATTTTTTCAATATTTTTATTTTTATTCTGAAATTACTGGAAGGATTGTTTACACAAAATGTTTTTGCAACAAAGTTCATCTCAACAAGCAGATACTTCAAAGGTGTGTAACATTTCCTAATAATAATGCTTCTGTGCAATTCTGTGTGCTGTTTGTTGCAGTATGCTTCTTCCCTCATCCTTAATGGAGTTTACTTATCTTATTCCCAGCAACTGTCTCTCTAGCTCTGACCTTGCAGGCCACATCTGCTCTGCTCCTAACTAATCTGTCAATAGAGAATTTGAAACACACCTGCTAAATTCTGGGGAAGTTCTGGCTATGTGTCCAGCAACGAAGTGTTTAGAAAAGTTTGTGTAAAATTTCAGAATAGTCTTTTCAGTTAAGACAAAAGTCACAAATAAAATAACACTCAAATCAAATCCAAGTCAGCTTTACTAGGATGCTTTTTGCTCATTTTCCTGACTATGGGACATCTCTTTTTGGTATGATCTCTTAGTTCCCATTAGAAATCACTTTTCCATGAAAGTCACTTTCTATGAAATAAATTCATTAAGCTTGAAACTAAACCATGTGAGTTTTTCCTTTAAACAATGCCAAAATGTTTTTTTTTTTTCATTATTTCAGTAATGATTTTTCCAGATTTTCTGAACTTAAACCAAATTCTTCAGAACATAGCAGGAATATAGAGCATACAACTGTAATGCAAAGACCATAAAAACTTTAATAATTTCATCAAACGCCATCTGAAAACCAGTTAAGTTTCCTGACCATCCTGTTTCATTTACAAGGTGGTATGGAACTTCTTGCAAAAAATATTAGAACATTTTCTGTTTCCAAACTGAAAAATTTATAACCACATGTGCTTCAGTCTGCAAAACTATTCTGAACAAAACCTCCTCCCAAAAAAACAACAAACCCACTGTCTTTTTCTTAGGAATCTAAGCTCAAATTCTGATTTTTGAAAACACCTTACCCTGAATATGAATCCATTCTCTTCAGATATAATGAAAGTTCTTTTTATTTCTGGAGGATGTACCTAGATATAAGGTTTTCATTAGCAGTAGAAAACAGATTTAATTTCTTTTCTCTCAAACAGAATTCAATCCACAGGAAGTATAAAATTGATTCTTTTCTGTCAGCTAGCCATGACAGCAGATTTCCACTCCTGATCACAGTGACTGAACTGGGTCCTGTCCAGAGACCCTTTCCAATCTCAACCCTTCTATGATTATGTATATAAATGTCTTCAAAAAAGTGCTGCTGAGTGATCTCCTGTCCAAATCTAAAACCAACTGAGAAACTAACCCCCACAAAAAAAAAAAAAAAAATCAGAGGAAACATGTTTTTTGAGTCAGACTGTGATGTGTACTTTCAAATATAACGCCAACCTTGTCCAGCCTGAAAGCTGAAACAGTTTCCTCTCCAGAGCAGTTTTATTTTGTTTTCTTTTCCTTTCTTTTCCCTTTTCACTTTATTTGTATTGACAAATTTATCTGCATTTGATTTGACTGATTCAAAATTCTCATAAATTCTGCCCAAATAAGTTTTAGAATATCTGTCCTGGGAAATATTCAGAACTTGACGGGATATGACCCTGAGGAATGTAGTAAAACTTTGAAGTTGAAACTAACTTGGGGAATGCTTTCGCAAGGGAGTTGGACCCACAGGGATTCCTTCTAACTTGAGTTTCTCTAGTTTTTTTTTTTTTTTCCCTTTGGTTTTTTTTTTTTTTTGTTTGTTTGTTTTTGGTTTTGTTTTTGTTTTTTTTGTTTGTTTGTTTTCAATTTTATACTGAAAACTAATATGGCAGTTGAAATAATGTGACACTTTTTGGTACATCCCTTTCTCAGCCACAGCCACTGACAAAAAAGACTGAGATATTTGTCTCCTCAGCAAAACAAACCCTCTCACAATGGTAACAACTTTAAAAAGACACCTATATGTCTAAATTAAGGTATCATACTATTCCTTACTGTTCTACTGTTTATAATCAATGTAACTACTTATTATAACTGATTATTATGGTGTGACTCAAACTAGATAATTTTTAACATCCCTTTCAAACCAAACCATTTTATGATTCTGTGATTCTGTGATTCTATTCAGAGGTGTCAATACGGACCATCTTTAAGCAATTTCCACGTGTAAGGTATGTCCATTTTATTTAAAGTAATTTTTAATTCAAACAGATGGAAAATGTTCTGTTTTGTGGTAAGGAAAATCAAGGCCACTGGTGAAATTATTGGTCCAAGTTCTTTTCAAAAAGAGCAAATGATAGAATAATTAGAAACAGGTTACATCTTTCTTTTCCTTTGCAGGAACGTATATGCCATGTTAGCTCAAAACAGTATGAAATAGCCTTGGGATTTCTCAGCTTCAGTTTAGCTGCATAAATCTTAGATTAGCCAGGAGTTCTTGGAGTATGTATGCTTTCTGCTCTGTTCTTGTCTTTCTCTTATGTCTGAATAGTAATAAGGAAGACAGCACAATCCTCAGCTCGTGCAATCAGCTGAGAATTCTCCTTCTGCATAGGAAATGATAGCTGAATGAAGAAATTGACTGGAAAGGCAGAAAAAACCTTCAAACTCCTTGATACCTCCTTATTTATGAGGATGTTGTTTTAAGTCATTCAATAAAATAGAGTTTAATAATTAAATACATACGTTTTTGCCATTCAGTCACTAGGGTGTGAAAAAATTTCCAGGCAGTCAGTTTACGTCCAGAAATGAGAACACTGCAACAAAATATGCAATATGCACACAGAGTCACTTTTGTACTTGGTTATTCACCACAAAATCGTAAGGAATGTTTCTGACTGAAATGTTAATTAAAATGTGTTTTTTTTAACCAGTCTAAAAGATAACCCTGAATAAATTACAGGATACACTGGTTTGAAAAATACAGAAAAAAATTCATTTGTGCACTTGCGTGTGTTTGGAAAAGGAAAGGGTCAAACCAATTTGAAATGTGTAGAGCATGAAGTCTGAATTATGTAAGCTTTACAATGCATGAAAGCTATGTAGTCTGACTGCACACACCTGCTGAAAGCAGGTGGGAAAGAGATAAAAATGTGGCTTCACCTTTTTTCTTGCAGACTTTTTTATGCTTTTAAAATTCTCCAACTCCTCTGAGCTATTTCAGAGTTAACAAATGTAGTCTAGAGAAATGGATGAGGAACTCTAATGTCCTAGAGAAGCAAAAAGGGTCCTTTTCATATAAATCACAGCTTATTAAGTTAGCAATTTCTGCTTTTTTTTTTTTAAAGTTTTAATAATTTTTTATTTTTCTGCCAGAAAAATAGTTTCATTGAGAGGAAGATGGTGAAATTTCTAGTAAATGTTATTTCCCTTTTACTTTATTTCAGACATTTTCAGAATTTACTAATTTTATTTAATGAAGTTCGTTTTTTGTGTAGTGTGCTGGCAGTTGTTCTGTCCACACTCCCCACATCAGGCTATGGTGGTTCATGTGTTTTATTTACAAACACTCGTATTGCAGAATTGCCTGGAGAAACAGACCTAGGAGGTCAGGATAAGAAATGAGGGACATAATATATTCTTTTGTTTCTCAGTCAGGATTCAGGGTCAAAAGAAATCTGGCTGCTTAACCTGTTTACAATTAAAACATGTCTGATTTCTAAATCCCTTTGTAAGTACCAAACCAATACTAAGTGTTTTAAAAGGTTCATAACCAGGAGAAAGTAGGACTGTGCCTCTCCTTCTTCCCAAGGTCTTGTGAAGTGGGGGAAGAAACCATGGTATGGATGGTCTTCATTGCAGTGGTATTTTCCAGTTCTGCAACCCAGCTCAAGGTGACACTTCTTTTGGCTTCGGTTTGCCTTGATTATGGGATATGTGAAAGCTTCACACTAGTGTCCTCATTATGCATGGGTGTCTGTGGTCCTGGCTGGCTGGCTACCACTCATGAAGCCCTGGATGTGTGCTGTGCAGTGGCCACTCTCACCTACCTGGCCACTCTCAGAACACTCTCAGAAATGTCAGCTCTAAATGGAGTATGCAGGAAGGTCAAAGGACTATAGCTCAAATTTTTATGCTGCAAGAGCTTACCAGCACAGTAAGCAGTTTTTCCTCGTGCTTTTACTGGCTTTTCATCAGGAAGGACTCTGTAACTTCTGAAAAACCTCTTGTCCACTGCAGGCACCAGGGCAGGTCCCTCAGCAGGGAAGAGACTTGCTCCTGGAGATACATTCCCAGTGTTGATTGCTTGGACATGAAATCATACTGGAGAAACAGCAGATGTCACTGCCTAATGGTAAATTGGCCACTGACAAGAGACCTTCAGACACTGTGAAGAAAACTTCAGTGAGGAGTGATTTTGGTGTGAAATAGGTGACATATCAAGAACTGAGCATTTCTTCTTTGATGTAAAATAAATTTGTGTCTTGCCCACTGAAGATAGAAATTTTCTAGGCTGCCTTTGGTAGATAAACACTCTAAGGATTTTCTAACAGATGAGATAAAGGAACTGAAATATTTCCATAATATTTGACCTCTGTAAAATGTGACTCCTGCAAGTAACTCACAGATTCTTTCTGCTCTCTGTTAAAATACCATCTTATCTTTTTTGGTTATATTTAAACCTGGCATATACATTTATGTTTTGTAGACAGAACTGTATTTGCATTTGAATCTGTATGAAGCATTATGTGTTTTTTAAACCACTACTTTAATGAAAAATAATTCCCTGAAGGTGAGAGAAGAAGAAACTAGCAGAAATTATCATTTACACTGGAGGAACCAAAATGTAGAGAAAGTAAAAAACTCCCGTGGCACTTTCACAAATTTCAGGCTTAGGAATTCGGCAGTCTGATGGATGACATGGTTTCAAATACAAAACACTGACCATACACTTATTACAAATGTAATAAACTTGATTATTAAATGATGCATTATTATTTCTTGTTAATATATTTAAGGTGTTAATTAGGTAATGTTTTAGTTTTGTTCAAGTATACCTTTTTAGACTATGACCTTACACATCTTCTCCACAAGACTGTTATGATAAGAATTTGAAAACATGTTTCCTGATGAAATCAAAGATCCCTTTAGGTAAGTCTGGGAGTAACTTTACATCCTGTCTGGCATTTGTGGATGTCTGACCATTTGTGGATGCTTGTCAAAAAAAGAACAAGAACAGGAAAATTGATATATTGGCATTTTCCCTTGTGTCATTCCAGCTTTCAGCAATCTACAGCTTAGGGACTTCTAAAGCCATCAGTGTAGAGACTTAATAGTCTTTAGTGAATGTTTCTTCCATTAATTTGTTTTAAAAATTACTTTCTTAGCCTACTTATAGTTTGGCCTCTGCCACATGGTGTGGTGATGAGTTACTTAATTTAATTATAATTTGTATGGTAATTTCACAGTGCACCCTCAGTTCTTTCATCATGAGAAACTGTAAGAAGTCTCAGAAAATTGTTCTGCTAGCTGTCTTTACTATCTTCTCCTTTCCAAGCTGAAGTGTATTAACTTTTTCTGGATACATAAACTGCTATATATATATCTCTGGTCACCCCTGTAGCCTTTATCTACCCATTTTTTAGTTATGGGCTATTTTGCAGATGAGATAAGAAAAGCTGAAAGCACTAAGGCTGTAGGTAAACAACATTTTTTCCCTGAGCTAACACTAGAAGGAATTATTCTCAATTCTTTTCTTAATGTATTTTACAATTATTTCCTTTCTGGATTGCCATTGAGAATTGAGCAGATATTTTCAATCCTCCTATAAAGACTTCATATTCTGTCACCTGCATTGTAATTGTCATTTTAAAATACACCATGGTGTACATGCAGTTCTTTTACTCCACATATTTTTCTTTGCACCAAAAAACCTCAAGTCAGCCATTTTTGCCATTTTTTCTTTTTTTTCTTTTTTCTGTTTATGCAGTGCTACGAGAATGTTTTGCAACACTTCTCAAAACTTTGTTTTCTCACCATCCTAATTATTTTTGTGTTGCCTACAAACATTGTGGCCACTGTAGTCAGTATCTTTTTCAAAAATATGATTTATAATCATACCACGGGTCCTAACACAAATCTCTACATGGCACCTCTGGTATTCTCCAGTACTGAGAATATCAGTCATTCATTCTTCTTGACACTGACGTGGTCATCACAGTGACAAGCTGGCTGATGTGATACAAACCTTATAACTAATTCTTAAGGTTTGTTTTGTTCAGTGGATAAAGCATTAAAAAATATTGTATCCTTGCAGAATATATTTTAAATAATAGTGTAAAATTCCAAGGAACAAATGACCACAATTAATTTTTAATATATCCTGAATTAGTCTGTGTTGTTGAAGATAAACATCAGATTTGATCAGCCATAAAGTAAGTCTGAATTCAGTTTTAAAATGTATCTGCTTTGTTTTGAAGCTATGCCTGACACGCATGAAATATATTTTATTGTTCTCTTTAACTAGACAGAAATCATTACTTGAATCTATAGCATGTAATTTTGTGCAGGAAGCTGAGTTATATTTTGAGATTAATGAGGGAGAAAAGAAGCTGACAGTTTTAGGTCTTAATGTCTGGGGTTTATAAGATATTATGACATGCTTAATTTGGAGAAGCACTTTTTTATTTATGTGTATATGCACACACATTTTATCTCTTTGAAAGGACAAATATTCCTTTCCCATATCCAACAGATGTTTATTATACCTGTTCTTGCAGATTCAGACAAACAACACTCCATAATGTTTCTACAGAGCCTGGTCTGGGACTGATGTATCAATCCTTTTGAAAATCCCTATTATAAATCCAGCCTAACACTGATTTTGTGCATGTAAGACAATCAGCCATCTTATCTCCAAAAGACTCAAGTGTAACTGATAATGTTATCATTATAAAACCTTTCCAAAAAAGAAATATATTTTTGTTCCTGTTTCAAGCTTTCCTAATCGAAAAATATCCCTTTCGTATTCTCCTTACATTGAATTTCCCAACATTCCATCCCTTTCTTAAAACAAGCACAGTTCAAATGCAGATGAAGCTTTTCCTTTTTTTAAAAAAATTTATTTATTTATTTATTTATTTATTTATTTATATTTTCCACAAAGATTATTTCACAGGTCTTATTCCTGTTTACATTTGCACACCTTCATATCAACAGAATACGATTTTGACCATGAGCATGAATACCACGATCTGACCAGGGTTGTTAAATGCCCTCTTCACTCTGTGCTATCAATTGACATTCTCATGACAAAAATGAGAGGTGACATAACACCAAATGAAAGTAAAAATACCCATTTATCATCACAAACTGAATGTAGATCAAGTGCTAATAATGGAAGAAACACACCAGCTGCGCGTTAAAAATTCTTCTCAGTCAGTTCTATACAGAGAAGGAAACCACAGAATTCAATTAACCTTTTTTGTATATCACATAATACTATTAATATTATTTATGTTATGTAAGGTATTTGTTTACTTCCCACAATTTGCAGTCAATTAGAAAGTACATTCTTTTTAATCTTTCTTGGTAAACTTCTTTGCTTAACTTGATTTTGAGAGAGAAAACATCCTGCTGCTAAAGGATTTAATTTTTTTAATAAAAGATTTGCAATTTGATTTCAGAAAATAATGTTGAATATAACCAACTACTGAACATGCAGAATCAGATGATCTTCTCAAATCCTTAATTTTATTTCTCAGTGTATATGTTCACTTGCTTTACATTTAAATTCCTTCTGATTTTTCTTACATTGTTTTTAATACACTTAATTGTTGATACAAGTTGTTTTCTATTATAATAGTTTCTTTTAAAGGCTTTGTCTGGCAAACATTGTTCATAGATTCTAAACTGATAAAAGATATATGTGTACTGATGGGAAACATTCATAACAGTTATTGTAGGTCATGAAAATAAGTTATGGCAGCAAGACATTTTTATTATCTTAGCTAAACATTTTTGGATTATCATTAGTGCAGGGAGATTTATGGCATCCTGAACTGAAGTTTAAGATGGTTTTTGAAAGTTATTTCCTCTCCTTTTTTTTCCTTCCTTCTTATCTTTTAAGTTTTAAATGTTTGAGATAACTTGCAATGTGTTAGGTTGTACAAAATGAATTAATTTCCTTGCCTTAGTGAGAGATACAAATATACACTAACTATAATTATGAAATGTCATTCATTAGTTAGCACAATGTTTGTGGATCCATTATTGCCCCTTTGCAATCTGTATTTTTCTGTACTTTATGATGAAATCACACTCACAATGCTCAATCAGGTGGTAATTCCAATTTAGGAGGAAGGGGTGTTTCAATTAAAAATATTTGTGGGAGAGATGGAGGTCCTTTGAACAGTGACACAGCCTCTCCCTATAGGAGATAAATGTGTGCAGTAAAGAATCTCCCAATGATTCCATTGCCATTTTTCTGTTTCACTTTTGTTAGCTGACACTGTACTTCATGTATTATCAAATCTAATAACAAAATAATCATTTCAGCAATAAAGCACACAAAAATTTTCATTATATTCTATTCTATCACTAGAAAATTTGGTAGAGAAAATGTGTACCAGTAGAATAACAGAAATTATTACAGATACATAATTTTTCAGTTCTATTTCAAATCCTAAGACATTACTGTTTTCACTCAGAGCAGAATGACCAATGGAAAAATTACTTTGAAGTATTATTATTACGAAAATAGTTTGAAAAACTGTTTTGAAATATTTGAAATAAAAAGAAAGATGCCAATCTATTTCTGTTTTCCATTTTGAAACTAATATGATAAGAATGGCCAAAATACAAAAGCCCCTTTCATGCATGCACACCATTTCCACTTGTTCAGTCTGACCAGGACCAATGTTCTGTGACACCTGGGAATGATCGTAAACAAAACCAGCCAGTAGACAAAGAATCACTGTCAGTAACAATCTGTGTAAAATGCTCCATTATGTATTACTGTGAAATGCTAATTTCTAAATTTAGCCTTTTTTTGCTATTCATATTTATCTATCAACAGGCTGTTGTTGTTATGTGTGTCCATTTCAAAGTATCCCAAATCTCTGTTAATAACATTGTACTCCATTCTATTGTCTCTGAACCTGCTGGTAAAAAAAATAAAAATAAAAATAATAAAAAAAAAAAAATCCTGGACTAATGTATGGGGCAAGAGGACACAGAGCAGAAGTTTTTCTCCTATTTTCTCAAAAAAATATCTCTACCATATTCACAGACACCCTGTGAACATATCTATACCTGCCCTTGTCTTCACTGCCTTGCTCCCAGCAAGCACTGAGGTCCAGGCAAAGAAGTACAATATAGCAGCCACTCTATGTCCTCCTATCTAGTTCTTTAAAGCCCATAATTTAAAGCAGTTTGTCATAACTGTGATCTAGGCTTGTACCATACACTTTAAGGATCTTCAGTTGTACTATTTTCCTTACATGAGAAATGTTTGTGTGAAAAAAAGTTATAATTTTTTTTTTTTTAACTTGGTGGCTCTGCATCTGTGAAACATCTATAAGCACAGGTGTAATCACTATTTTTTTTTTGCACATGATATAGCTGAATGAGATGTAAATTCTCTCCTATACTGCAAAGGGCTTTTCAATTTTACTGACTGTATTCATAGACTTCATATACCTATGGCAATGTTAAATTAATGTTTTATGTGTTCCAATGTAATTCCTATGTCTATCAATAATCATGCCCCCAAACTTGGCAGCCTGGCCATGGAGTTCATCAACTCCATACAAGAATTCCCACTATAACTTTCCTTAGCAGGAATGCAGCAGTTCTGCCATTGCTGTGGGCTGTCCAAGTGCAGGGAGAAGTCAAATTTACCTGACAGGCCCACTTTGTACTTGAGAATGTATAGTTCTGAACAGTGTAGAGTAGCTTTAATGAGGATTTTACTTCTTGCCCCTACACTTGAGCCCCAATTCTTGTCCTCAAATTATCTAGCCATTGCAACCAAAAAACGACATTAAGCTGTCCTGTTAGATTCAGCATGAAGATGAATTCATCAAATTATGCAGGTTTTCCCATACATGAACCTCTACAACACTCTTGAATGTAACTTGTAAGAGGAAAGGTCTGAAACAAAGGACACATTCTACACACTCTTCAGTGTCACTGAGAGTTCTGGTATATACATGGGAAGTGCCTTTAAAATAAATTACTGTTTGCAATTGCTTGTCTTCCTTGTCACGGCAAGGTATCTCACTTCATGGGCTAGAGGAAGCTGAAAGAAAGGTAAGGCAAAAAGGTATAAAAAGAAGTATTTGTTGCAGAAAAAAAGAGTACAGCTTATTCCAGCTCTGTTGAAAGTTTCTGGAAATCAAAGGAAAAATCTATTGCCTTGAGCTGAGTATACATCACTGGGTTTTATGACCTCTGTGTTATTTCCTGCCCAGTTGTGTCTAATTAATGACAAAAGAAAGTGTTTTATGATTATGATGATGCAAAGGTTCTTTGGTTTGCTGAGACTGGTAATAAAGCTGTGTATGCTGAGAATGGAGAAAATGGATCAAATGAAAAATGATCTCATTCGACATAACCTGAATTTGAACGATTTTGAATTAAACATTGGCAGTTAATGTATTTTAGAAAAGGAATACCTATTGTGCACAAGCTGCAATATTTACTGTTATTGGATCTGATCCTGACTACTGCCAGAGTAAGAAAATGTACTCTGAGACAATACTAACTGGGGCAACTCAGAAATTTTGTAGAGGTGGGACCCCATGGAGTAAGTTAGAGAGGGAACAGAAACAGAAAATATGGCCAGGGAATGAGAAGCACTGCTAGGCTGCACTGACAAGTTCTGCTTCAGACACCTCAGAGACTGAGGTAATTAGCTCTTGCAGTGTGTAACAGTCAAGAGGGGACTAAAATTTGTGACTCAAACTTGAGATCTGTGTCCAGAAACTTTTCTTACAATGTTCTTTAAAGCACAATCAGCTTCCCTAGTGTACCTGCTCTGGGAAACTCAGGACTGGTGCTTTCTTTTTTCTTGCTCTGCTCAGCTTCAGCTGCCTCCAGGGTGTATCATGGCATTATCCTCACTGGCCGAGTCAGCACCAGACATCACTGAGGAGCACACAGCAGAGCTCACACCACTGCTCTGGCACCACTCCCCAGAACTGTGCTACCAGATGAAGTGTGCTCCTTTGTTGATCAGGGACGAAATTACAAGACTGCAGTACAGAAATATCTATTCCTGATGACTCTAGATACAATAGAGGGAACTTTCCTGGAAATCCTGGGCCACATGGATCTGAAGACAGAGTCCTAACTCCAGTTTTCTGAAAGTGAGATGGCTCTGCATTTTTTCCATTTGCCCTAGGTGAAAACTTAGCAATAAGTAATTAAATTAGTATGTTTAAACATTTTTGAGAGACTATTTTAGCTAGATACTATGTTATTACTTGCTCTGTTTAAGATCACACAAAAAAAATTGTTCTATAAAAGTCTCACTCAAAACCAATTCCACAGTATACTGAAATTTCCAATTACTAGAAACTAAGATAATGGCATTCCCCTTTCAAAACAAATATAAAGAACATCCTTATTTAACCAGAAGGTGAATCAAGGGATTTGATCACTCATCTTCCCAAGAAATGGCATGGTGATATGACAAATCATATGACATCTGATAGCCTGTGAAAGAATACACCACAGAATCTCTGCATTTTGGACTTCAGCTGAGATTGTAATGTTTTAAAGTTAGCAAAAGTAACACAATTTTAATTATTAGTTCTTCACTTACAACATTGGAGCCCAATGCAAAATTAAAACCTTCGTCATCCTCCGTTATACAGACATCCATAATTCATAAAAAATTCTGTATCACATAAAAAAGCTCATTGTTTAAGTGTATGGCAAATTATCATGTGTATTTACAACATTCCAGGCACTGATGAAGTAATCTTGCTTCATATGTTAGCACTCAGAAAAAAAAGCAGTCAGGTCAGAAGTTTGTTACCTGACCCAGTTCAGAGCCTCATAGTCAGAAGACTTTGACAAAATTTTAAAATTAACTCAGTGGGAATAGCAGAAACAAGGGCTAGAAGGAGAGAAATTAAGATGTGAAGAACTGCTTATAATATTTTCTAATATTATAATGTTGACTAATTAGAGTGCAGCTTAATTTAATGTTTGTCTTTATTAACGATATAAATACACAAGTGTTGTACAAAAGATATTTGGAGCGTTTGCAATTTTAAATGGCCACTTGCTGCTTTGAGTGTCCTGTGCCAAGCATGTGATATTACTGCTCTGACTTTACATTGTTACAGCAGTATTATCAGTGGCAGATCCAGCCATTTCAAAATAAAAGAGGAAAAACAACCTTGCTCCCTGGTATTTTAAAATTGATTAAAATGCTGTTTGACTATAAAGTAAACACAAGAGTCCATTTCACCTGCCTTACAAATCATATTTGCAAGCTTTGCTCCAAATCTGTGAGCTTTTTCTCCTCCGTGAATATTAATTTATTTAGCAGTCTGTAAAACTGCTAAATAAACAGTTGAATAGTTTTTTCTAATGATTAACACCACTGATATCACTGAGAGAGCTGAGCCCCACCTTAAGGCATGGCCTACCTTGTATTAAGCTCATCTGTCAATCTACTTATGACCAAAGTTCATTTTTATAAATGTTATCCAATATGTTGTCTTGTTTAAAGTGATCTTACAGGTGACATTATTCATGAGATCACTGGTCTTTTGGCATGGAATTGGGTACCTAGGTTCCTGTGGTACTTTCTGAACTTCACAGAACAGAGAAATCTGGCATCAGGCACACATCATCCCTCTGTTGGAATGGGAGCCACCAGGATGAAAAGCACTGTCTTGCTCCAGGCCATTTGGTGAGTTTATTTGAAGAGGGTCAGCAGAACATCAGATTCCGACTAAGCCTCCCAAAGAGCCCTCTAGGCTGGAAGGCTGCTTTGTCTTTGGAGATCTCCAGAACTGTCCTTCCTGAATTAAAATCTTTTCCATCAGTGTGCTGCATACACCTCAATAGACTAAAGGATTAATTTACCAGGATCTCTCTGTGTCAGACCCATGTATCTCAGCTACTTCACAGAACAAACAGAGGTTCCAGATGTTCATTCAGGGCCTACTACCCACCATGCACATGCCCAGACTGGGGGCTCATCAAGTGCTCATACCCTCCTGGGGAAGAGAATGTGAGTTACTGCACTGAGCCCTGCAGCCTGGGGGGCTCAGGCCAGTCTGACCATACTGTGAAGTGCTGCAGGCAGCAATGCCAAGCTTAGCTTTTCCTGAGCACCAGGAGGATGCCTGGAACCCCAGCTATGACCTGGAAGCAACACAGATGGAGGATACACAGGTAGTAATCCTCAAACTCACTAAGGTCCTTATTGCTGCTATTTCACTACCGATGGAAAGACAAGGCAAGTTTTCATCTGACAGCTCATCCTGGTTTATTTGTGCCAAAGCTAATTTCTGCTTCTCTGCTCTTAGAGGTGGAGCTCTGTCCATTTCAAGGTGGATTTCCCAGCACTCATGGCTGCTTGCCAGCCTTTTAGCTCCAGCCTGTGATCATGAAACAGGCATTTAGATCTCAGCTGAGGGTGAGCCCATAGATGAGGCTTACTAAGCAGGGACCCACTGCTAACTATAATCATGCCAAGCATTGATTAGATAGTTCATGTATTTTTGCCATATCAGACTACACCTCAGTTACATCAGAAAGCACAAAGGACAAAAACTTCACCTTCACTACCTGTAGCCTCACAGCCTGAGTACATATGATGTTATCCACCCACAGCTTCCACTGTTGGCAGAAGGACTTCAAATGCTTGTTGACACTTGTTTTATTCAGAATACTTTTCAGATTTAGGTGATTTTTTAAATATCAATGTTTTCTTGTGTTTAGCATGTACACTACAATATCGTGGGTTTATTTTATCTGTTAAAAGTAGATCTTCATTAGTTAAGCTTTTACAATTTTGCTGAAGCTTATGCTATATGATTCTGACTGGAGAGTAACACAATTTTCCTCAGCATCATGCCAAGTGTGATATCTAACAGCCACAAGAGCATATTTATAGTTCAACAGACATATCTTATCATACAAAGACTATAAAACAAATTGACCAGGGCTGTTTAAGCCTGCAGCTTCACAGACACACCAATAAACAGCAGGTGATGTTTTGCTGGGTTCCATACAATTTTAATCATTGAAGACAAGTGGTTAATTAATGAGTCACAAGTTCAGTAAGATCTGACACTGTGGAAAAGGACTAATAATTGTGCCATATGATGAATAAACCAAACACTGAGAGGCAAAGAAAACAATTCCCATGGTAAAATTACACAAGGTAATGTAAAACTATGCTAGGGAACTCAGTGACAGGCCTTTAATATTTTAATGTAGAGTAATTCAAGAATGAAAAATACCTAATAAGGCTGCTGAAGAGGTCTCTGGAGCAGGACAGAGTGTATTTTACTGCCCTTACTTTTCTAGTAGGGTCTAGGGAAACAACATGGGGAAAATTATATCCAACGGTAAAAACAGGGACAAAAAAAGACTCCAGGAAACATGACTGCAAACAACATTTTAATGTTTTAGCCTGTATGTTCTGGTGCTTACTCAAGGACAACTTACAGATATCTGTGAGCTTTCCAAAATGGGGAAAATATTTGAATACAGCAAACTAGCTACAGGAAGCAGAGGCAATTCACCTGTGCAATTCCTTCCTGAGTAAAGAAAAGAAGGAGAAAACAGAAGTACACATGGATAACTGTTCCCCAGAGGAGCCAGGAGACCTGCAGGGACAACTAAAAGGAGAGAGCATGTGGACCTTACAGCTGCTAGGGGACCAACACTGCAGAAGAAGCCACATCCAGCCTCACAAGGGCAGTAACACTTGTGCCAATTGGGAAGCCATGGAAGTGTGGAGCTCCCCAGACAGCAACAGCATGCAGAGCAAATCATGTGCTTTGTGCTTCTGCCCAGCCTGCTTCCTTTTGGCATTACTTGAGACAGACTTAGTTGGTGTGTCTCAAGTAGAAAAACACACCTGATTTATCATGGAACGTGCTGTGCTTGTCAGTCTCTTAATAACATCTTTATCACAATCAGCTTGATAAATAAGATACGTTTTAAAATTTAGAAAAACTACAAAAACATGGTTCTTCCAATCCTTGAAGGACCTCCCTGTCTTACATGGGCAACAAAGAACCTTTGCTACTTCTTACAGGACAAAAAGTTTAAGCTGAAAAGAAGGTGAATTGTTGCCTGTATTGGTATCCTTAATATGGATGCAATGCAGGTTATGTCAAGTCTTGTTCTTTGATGCCAGTAGGATGCTTTGATGAAAATTACTTGTTATTTATGTTTGATTATGTTTGCTAAGTTTTAAATAAGCCTCATGGGATGACCTCAGTTGGACTTAGACTCCATTGAGATTTCATGGGTAATGGATGTGAAAGCCTTTATTATCAAAAGTATAAATTACCCTGCTCAAGAAATATACAATTATTTAACTGTAAAATACATTTTAACTATAACACAGTTGCTACACTGCAATGAATTACATTTTCTATGTAGAGTGTGGTAAGACTAGTTCTCCTATAATTGGTATCACGTTGGGATTCTGCTTTAAATATTTACCCATGATGAAGAGATTTCTAATAAGACTAATGATTTTCAAGTTTTTTTTAACCCTGCAGTGACTGTTGCTTCTTTTCAAGAAATAAAGCATAAAACATCTCCAGTCATTCTTTAACAGTAGGGGATTTTTTTCCCCATCCTTCAGTATTATTTGTTTGGGGTGTTTTTCAAATTTTCTTTTACTTCTTACACTTGCAAGACATTTGTTCTCAACAGTGAAAGACATACTGTAGCCTAACTTTTGGTTAATTATTTTATGTCATTATGCCTGAAAATCTCAAACTGTGTGTGCATTATGAGGCTTCTGTTCTACAAACACACAAACCATGAAAGGCAGAAGGATACACTTGCAGGGAAGGTATTGAACTGGAAGGGAGAGGCCCTGAAATAAGAATATTCTGCTTCTCTAAGCCTGCATGCTTTCCCTCTGTGCTCAGGTGAGAAATGGGCACCTACCTTGTCCAGGTACCTCTAAAGCTTTGTTCTGAAACAAAAGCATAACTCAGAATTCAGGTCTTGTTCTAAGAGGGATTTATTAAACAGCACTGAAGATTTCAGTCTACAGATGAATTACCATTTTTCATCACACTCTCTCTGCTTCTTAAATCTACTAAGCAGAGTTGCTAAAGTCTCTGTCTGATATAATTTGGTTCAGCAGGAAGACTTGCTTTCTAAGGTGATGCATGAGTGATTCAACATCCATGTTGCTGCAAAGTTGAAGTTAAGTATATCAAAATAAGTGATGCACCAGTGTAGCCTAATAGTGGTGCACAAGGGAAGCCTTGCTTCTTCTCTTTGAAAATATTCTGTTCCATAGCTCTGTTGATCTAGTAATCATCTGCCTTCCTTCTTCTTTTTCCAGTCTATAAAGATAAAGCTGTCTTTGGAGTGGCAGAGCATCTCGTTAACTGAGATAAGAAAGAACAAAAATACAAAATATTGCAAGGATAAGAATGAAATTTATACATTTAAGATTTCATTCTTATCCTCCTTTTCTTTTTTTTTTTTTCTTTAATCCTGGTTTATAAATCTAAATATAAATCTTATTGGTACCTTTGTTTCTTCTTGGTTTAATCCTTTGTAGATCCTGAAGCTGCTTTTCATTCAATTCATGCTCATATGTGTCTAACATTTGTAGAAATTGTTCCAACAGCTAACAGTAGTCTCTTCAAACTTGTGTCATTAAATGTTTATTGTTCTCTTCTTTTGTAAAATATAAACTTGTATTTTGTAAAGTATAACCTGGTTACATTTTTTAAAAATATAACCAGGGGAGGGTATCTTTTACAGGTTATATTTTACAAAAATAAAACCTGTAAAAGGGTTTTATTTTACAAAATATAATATATTTTGTATATATATTATATAATATATTATATAATATATGTAAAAGATACCCTCCCCTTTCCTTCATCAAGATAATCTCCTACAACTTAATGAAGCTGACAAATAAGTCGTAAGTGTCATGACTACACCACGACATAGTGACTGTT
The DNA here is from genome assembly GCA_013398615.1 of Brachypodius melanocephalos. Classification (NCBI taxonomy): domain Eukaryota; kingdom Metazoa; phylum Chordata; class Aves; order Passeriformes; family Pycnonotidae; genus Brachypodius; species Brachypodius melanocephalos. Next base: position 3,419,203 of record VZSR01003049.1, read on the forward strand.
TTTAATGGTACTTCTCAAACTGGAGAATGAGAATAATGGTATTCTAAACAGCTAAAGACATGCATTATTTCTGAAAAATAGTGCATTTTCATTATGGTTACTCTTTTACAAAACAATGGCAAGTTAGAATTCAATGCATTTAATAGGAATAGGTTCTGTATTAGCTTCACAGCTAATTCCCAAAATTACTTTTTTTTTTGTCTGAAATGAATTCTGAGATATTTATTGATAAAAAACCAAAGTCATCTGCTATCCTGTACCATTTACTGGATAAAATCATTAGGTATCTCGAAACTTTTCTGTTTGCTGAAGTCAGCAAGTACTGTTAGACACTTTGTCCCTTTCTCCTTTTCTTGGGTTTATTTGATACCAGCACAGTCTCATATGCCACTGTACAAGGAGGATGAGTGACAAGTTAGAAGGGTCACTCCTCTTGTGACTTTAGGGGAACTCCTCAAATACAGCTTTCACAACAAAGTGTCCATTATTGAAACTTGACTGGCACCACTTGATCTGGCACAGGCTCTGCACATCCTCTGAGAGGTGAAGCATATTGCAGTTCATTCCTCAATGCTGAAATAATTCATAAGCATCCAGTTACTCCTGCAGAGCTGCAGCAGGAGCCATCCACTCTTTCCACTGAGCCACACCAGTCCACTGGGACTTCTTTCCATCTCATCTTCCCTGTTTTCCCAATACAATTCTGAGCTCAACACTAATTGCAATAAGTTATTTTATATAAAATTATACAATAAGTTCTCATCTCCTGTCAGCTCTCACTAGAGTTTATTGAGAATTTTACCATAATAGCAGAACATTCACAGGAAAAAAAAAGAGGCAGAAATGTATCTGTTTACATAAAATGCAGTTACAAATATTTTTGAATGGAAAAAAGACTTTCTGGTGAGAATAAGAAGACCCAATCCCTCACCGTCGCACAGATTTTTTTCCCAATGCCATGTATTGTTGCAATAATGTAAATTGGCTTCTCCCCTAGCTTCAGCTTTTCAACATCAGGTCGTATTTTCAGCTCTTCTTTTGTCTCTGGTTCCCTTTGATTTAATCCCAGTTTTGCTTTAGAAAAATTTCAGCTATGTATCTATTGCAGAATGTCTCTGAAGGCAGATCGGTGACACTTTTTGTGGTGCCAGTCTCTGTTCAACATCCAGCTCCGAGCTGCTCCCTCTTCTTCATCCTACTCCTAAGTTTTTTACTTACTGTCAGTGATTATTTCTTTCATACCTTAAACATTCCTTTACATTCTTATATCTGATATCATAATTATTTCCTCAAATTTTCTACAATTTAGGGAAAAAATGTCAGTTTAATTCTAGACTATATTGTGAAGGAAAAGAAAAATCATACTTTCCCTAATCCAGATATTTCCAAAATGGGTTTATTCTGTACAAGGGTGAGGTCAAGGAATAGTTTAGAGGCTGCATACAACCACTTTTGGGTAGAACATTGTTTACCAATATTTTTTTAAGATTATGCATTTTCACAACAGCTTAAGAGATGCTTCAGGAAAATCAACACAAAGTCATGTATCTTGTACAAAATAAATGTTCTTTTATAAGAAACCCTGTAATTTTAATGTCAAACAACTCTGTGGTGTTTCTAAACACTAACATTTAAGAACTGTTTAACAGTTACATTTAATCATGTAAATTTTAATTTTATATGCATTGTCTGCAGTCTGTGTCTGTTTCCAACAGCTGACAAACCTAATTTTCTATTCTGTATTAGTGAACAAAAGATGGAGCTGTATTCCAAAGTCAATATTTTCCTCAAGTGTTTCTTTTTTTGCAACAGTTTTCCTTCTAAATGTTACTGATCTTCAACGTTGAGGGAGATCTCTATTTATAATCCTTTCCCATTGTTAATTCCATTCTCTACACTTTATCAGTATAAATCTTCTCCCCTTTCATGGTTAAAAAGCCAAGGTTATTATTCTACAAGGCATGCAAGACATTACTCTAAAGGTTGTTTTGATATTTTTAACTGGAGAGAGAAATGTTTTTCCTTCTGCTCTGGGTTACTATGCTAAGAGTCATCATCCTGAAATATCACACCTCTGAGGTTAAAAGCACGCGATAAAGAAGAAATACTGTGAAATACTGAGCATCATGACCACCAGCAATACCAAAACCAACCAACCAAATATATAAATAAGTAAATTAAATAAGCCCTGAGACTCCCCAAAGGATCTCTCATAGGTTAAATCTATCAGGAAATGCCACGTTTTTATTCAAAACTACAAGAGACTTGAGGTTACCTTCATTATAATGAGGCTACCTTCATTATTTTCTTCCTCAGGTTTCCTTTTCGATTTTCTTTTACTTGGGGTTCAACTCCAAAACCTTTTTCGTTTCTATTACTAAAAAAGTGGACATCTTTTGCTCATGACAAATTTGCTCATCTGCCCTTTTGTTTGTTCAGAATACAGGACTGTAAGGCTTTCTTTTCTCCAGCCCTTCCTCACTTGCCCATATCCCGCACTTCACCACTCCCCCAGGGGCTCTCCCTGGACCCATTGACCACTGCTTTGGCTTCTTTGCACAACAGATCCTTGACTCTGCACCTCACACTTCACTTTTTCATCTCACCTTGCATTTCTCCCCTCTACATTCTACTTTGTTCAAATCAGAAAAGTAGAAAATGTAATTTTCTATTTTGTTCTTTGTGTGTGCTTTTTTTATTGCTTATGTTTGATGGTCAGAGCCTCTTTCTCACCTCACTGACACTTATCTGATTTTTGCTTTCCTATAATGCTTGCTGCTGTTTCAATCTTCAGCTCTGAGAAAACTAAGCAACTTTTTTATTATTGTCATCCTAAATTTACATGTAACTATACATGGGACTATACTGAACATGGGACAATACTAATTTATACTGCATTTTGAATTGAAGACCAGATTAGCGTTTGTGTTTAGTTTCTGTCCATGATATCCAGATATAAATCCATTGAAGCTACAGTTTTGAGGTAAATGTCTTAGCAAGTGGGATAGACACTTTGGACGTGTAGCAAAGACCAAGGTATACCTCAGTGAAGGTAGACTGATTTGAGCCATGCAGTCAGTAACTGTGCCAGGTGTCTTTCCAGGGACCTTGTGAAACCTTCAAAAAGACCATTGGGATGCTTTCTAGAGAACATTAAAATTACAAAATAATTGATATTTAATTTGTCAGTCTTGAATATAAAGCAATTTTTTGATACCATAAAGAACTGTTGAGTTGTTGTTCTGTAGTACTTCTGTGTACAACAGCCGGGAGAGGTGAAAGAATTCCTACCAGATTTCGTCCACGAGTGCCTCCACCACAGATCCAGGGGGAAAGCTAAAAGCACATGACCAGGGCAGAGTGAGATGCCCACAACATACAGTGCTTTTTATTTCAGGGACTTTTTGCATGGGAGGTAATAACTTCATATTTAGCAGTCCTCAGTGGAATTTTCTTCCCTGAATGTGCTCTGTTGCTTTTGAGCCTGCGTACATTTACTATAGAAAATGTCCCATGGAGGTTTCATGGCTAGAAATTGCACTTTATGAAAAAACACACCCTTACTTTGCTTTGAAGCTGCCTCTTGCTCGGTTATTTGATGGCCATTAAGTCATGTATTGGAAGAGACAGTGAGTGGGTGCCTACTCATCTTAACAACTGTAATGATTCCGTGAAGCACTGCTGCATTCCCCTCCAGCTGCTCTCTTCAGCCTGAAGCTTTCTGGTCTTAATAAATTCAGTGGCTTCTTACACAAAGTCATTCCATACCTTTAGACATACCTATTTCTTTTTCTGCACTTTCCCAGCTCTGCTATGGAAACAAAGCAATATTCAAGATAAAGGGCATCCTGGATTTATACAGAGGTATAACTTTCTTTTTCTTTTTTTTTTTTAGTTTTCCAATAGTTGCTAAAATTCTATTTTCTTTTTAAGGGACTACCAAGGACCGATGTTTTCACTTTTCTGCCTATAATATCTCAAAGTCTTATTTCTTAAATATATTTTCTTTCTTTTTTTTTCTCTGAGGAATATACTTTTTCATGGAATTTCACCTACTATTTTATCATTTCATTGTTTTTTGTACTCATCTTTTCCACTCTGAAAGTGAAAGTATAGTTAGAAAACCTTTTCAGCTTTTGAAAACTCTCTAACGTATATATTGACTAAATAGTTTTGGATTCGGTCAGAAGAATCATGTCCTTAAAATATGTAACACCAAAAACTTGGAAGTGGCTAATAAGGCCACACATATTATTGTCCTAAAACACCACTGAACTGTAATGTGAAATAAAGTTATGCACACAGCTTAACATTTGTGAATTTGATTAAGCAAATCAAGGTTCAGTTTTTCTTCTTGACACCATTCAAGGAAATGTCATGAAAGGAAAAAAAAAAAAAAAAGATCCATCAGTGTCTATAAGTAATTAAAAGTTCTGTACTAGTAAAAAACCTCAGTGAGTAATGAGATTTTAAAATCTGTTTTTCAGAATAACTCCAGCTCACCAGAAAGAAATAGTAGGAGTACACTTAGGCTCTTGGGATGCAAATGTTTTATGTCATATGGTTTTCTAGATTTAGAGCTAGATAATAAATGTTATATGAACTGTCAATGAAGAACACAGAAAGCTACCAAGATCTAAGGGTAGGTGTAATCATTCCATAGTTATTTTCACACAGCTATGTGGCTTGTGGTGATGGGTGTGACTGGAGTGGTGGCACTCACCAGTGAGGCAAGTCCCTTCTGATTTAAAGGAGACCTTGCATTTTCCAGAACTGAGAGAGATGCTCTTGCAAGCATCAGGGAAATATAAAGTTTGCCATAGCTTTTATACAACTTTTCTTATTTACCTCCTGTATATAAGAAGTCATGAATGCTGTTCTTAAACATATTTTTAGAATAGATTTTTCAAGTAAAACTCCTAATGTTTTTTTATTTGCAGTCTATTTGAATATAACTGCTAAATACGGCTGATAAACAGCAAAAATGAGCAATAATATTGCCCTCACTTATTACCCAAGTCACTCAATAATGGTTTTGTACCATTATCATTCCATTCAAAGTTTAAAGAACTAAGAGTTTTCAGAAGAGGAGTTAAGAGTAAGTTAACTAAGTTAACTAGGAGATGTCAGTCTGTACAGATTAACAGAAGGCAGAAAAGAATAACTATTTTCCCAAGTCACATACTGAAGACAGACTACAGCTAAATTGTCATTTTCTCTTAAAGATTGCACGAGAGGGTTCAGGTTTCCATAATTATGAAAGAATTTTAGAATTACATGTTATATTTTGTTTGAAATTCTTGAAGTCAATGCACGACTGAAGCATTTCTCCAAAGGTAATTATTCCTATATTATGTCAATAAAATAATCTGAAATAGTCTCATTTGCTACTGGTTCAGTTGATTAAGTATATATTACATGCTTGAGGCCTTTATATTTTATATTTTTTAAAGATTTTTAAATTTTGAGCATTTGAACATATAGGTACTGGTGGTTATGAAAAATATGTATGTTGTATGATAAAGTATAATAAATAATTGATTACAAATTATCTGATCATGTGTCACTCTAAAACCATGTCCTCCACTAAGGAAAACAATTCCAATATATTTAATTCTGTGAAATGCCCTCATTTTGATTTCAGAAAGATAGATTACATTAACCTTATTCACTCATTCTGAAAACTTTAATTCAGTAAGTCTGCTGAGCATTTTAATTAACAGATATTTGACAGAAGACAGAGCATAGTCAAATTTTAGAAGAAAAATTGTTCTTTCAGAGATCTGGTAGAGTATTTATTATTCTGGAATTCTGTATCAAAAAAGCAATACATTCCTTGGCATTCCCATTCTATAAAACTTTCATAGAAAAAACAAAACCCAAGCCTGTGTAGTTTCATTCTTTATTTGCATTTAAATGCAGCAGTAGAAAAATATTTTCCTGAGTAAATAAGATTGGAATAATTTCAGAAACCTGATAAATATTGATTCTGTTAAGGTGAAGTTCCAAATAAATTCCAGTTGTAACTGTAGACTGGTTTATGAATTGGTTTAAGGAAAAAAAGTATCAGATTTATTAAAACCATTATTATAATTGAACTATTTTGATGTTTACGACAACTGAAAGCAGAATAAATGTTTAACTGATAAAAAACCATAATCAACATCAAGAAAAATAAGATGTAGTTCTCTAAAATACTGCTTTAAAAAATAATCATTCCTAACATTTTTTCAGTCATTTTTTCCCCTAAATGAAGAAAAAGAAGGAGAGGAATATGCTACGTCTCTAAAAAGTATGTGCATTTGAGATCATTCTTTCATTAATCTCTGGACAAATCTTTTCAGATTTCTTTGTTTAAATTGTTTTCTTTAGAAGCTCTGTTGTTTCCCATCTCCTATGATGTACAGGCTTTTAGTCAGAGCTTTTAGGCTTAATGATATTGATTTCACCACCTTGATGGAGCCTGTCCAAGTGATATATTCTTCACCCTGCTACAAACACATAATTTTGGAGGAGAAATCATAGTTAAATTTTAATAAAGAATTGCCTGAGACAGAAAGAACTGAGTTTAAATTTGAATCTTTCTTCTTACATGTTGAGCCATCTAAAGCTATCTCCTTTAATTTTTCACCAAAGACTCACAAATAACTTTTATCTCACCCACCAATGCACACTAGACTATTTCCTCAGATGGATATTATTTCTTCTGTACGTAGTCAAATTGATTTTTCAGTATTTTATTGCATAACAATAAAAAAATTTACTCTGAGATCATGGTGGATGAACTCAGATACGGTGTGGTCCAACAAAATTTAAAGAAGTAAAAAAAGACCTATTTTTGTTTCAAGAACTATGTTTTCAGAGAGATACTGAGGCTTGAATGTACAGTTATGAAGCTAGTTCATGGGCTTAGAAGACTGGATAAATATCACATATGGGTATGTTACTGGGTCAAATCTTTTTACCCCAGATGTTTTCTTGTATCTTGTCTCCAACAATGGCCAGATATGAAAATCCAGAGAAAAGGTTCAAGAAACAGTGCCTGTAGAAGCTGGTCTCTTCTCTAATACACCCCTGCAGAAGTTTAAGGACTCCCTGAGCTGCTGCACCTGCTCTGGTTTTGTGTTTAATGTCCCTCGATGGGTTAATCTTTCAGGAGTTTTCTGAATTTTAACACACAACATCCTGAAGCAGAGAATTTCGAAGTTTAATGCAAATTGTGAGAATTGTGTCAATTTTCAGTATGGAGCTTGCTAATCTCACTGAGTACCACCAGAAAGTTTTTTCCTAAGAAGGGGATGATTCATGTGGCCATTCCCTGTCCCTTCTGTTGGCCCCTTCCCAAGCTGAGGAGCTCTGGAGTACTCAGCTTCATCCTGAAGGGCAGACAGGAAGGTGTATCATATATTTTATCACATTTCAGTAGACTTATGCTGCTGCAGCTGGACTGATACTAAACTTCAGAGCTGCTCAACTAAAGCTGGCACGATTTCACTGCAAAGTCAGAGCAGATACTGCAATGCAAATCTTCTCCAGTGAAAAAGTTCCCCATTCTTCATTATCGTCTGCTACAACAGAGTTATTGATATTGCTCTCCAAAGAATTTTGTATTTCTAAAAGTAATCATTTATTCATGACAGTTTGAACTTTATTTTTTCTAGCGGTAGGAAACATGAAAAATTAGCTCCTACAAAATGAACTTGAAGCAAAATCTATTCTGCTTCCTAGAACCTACTCTATACATAGAGTGATATGATTAGTTCCTGCTTTAAACCTCAAATCAAAAGCTTTAGGCCAAAATTGCTCCTTCAAGGTAATTGTGCCAGGAGTTTTGTATTCCAATAATGTGTTGGAATAGTTGGTGTGTGTTTCAAGTTGCAGGAATTTAAAAAAATCTAGTCTTTTTATGTGTCGGCACTGAAGAGGAGACTTCAACCTCTGTAGTAGAATCATTGAACTGAGTCTAAGTATTCTTAATTCATATAAACAGACCACTGTTTTTAGTTTCTTTGTACTAATTGTAATTAATAGAAATCTCTAGTTGATTTATTTTGAAAGGGCATTCTTAACAAAAAGACTGGATTTCCTACACCTTACACCAGAAAGCAGTCAGACCTCTAAATTTTTAGTCATAGAATAAATATATTAATTTCTCTTCTGCTTGTGTCTCTGGAAACTATTTTTGTTTTTTATTTTTTTATTTTTAAAATATGCTTTTGAACTGATGGTGAATCCTGTAAGAGAGCAAAATGTTCCCTGGGTTAAACTGACCATAATACTGTGAGGGGTATGCTGGGCAAACAGCTGAATGCTCTTCACAGAGATTCAAAATCCCTCCTTGATTACTGTATTTGGGTAATGTTTTGCAGATGCAGCAGGTTACCTCCAGAAGAGAGGCTCTCTCCAAGTGTTGCATGGCCTCCAAGGAAAACAGAGGCTTGGTGACCTTCAGAAAGACACTGTAAGCCATAAAACTAACTGCTTAAAACAATGGAAAGTCTGAAGGAGTAAAATGGTGTATGAAACAGATCATAACTTTCTGAAGAACAGAATCCTGTTCAGCAGCTGAAAAGTATTTGAAGGCTGACAGGAGGAGACAAATTAACTTCACGGGCTCCTGCTGCTCACGGGTACATCTCATGAGTTACTGCTTATCACAGGCCCTTAACTCACACTTTACTACTCCTCTGTTGAACACTTGCAAACCTGACTTAGCTAAAGACTAACTTGTATAAAGCACATTTCCAAGGAAGATGTTCCAGCAATAGATTGAATCTTGTTTTGTCCCACTGGTCAGACAGTGAATTTGCAGCAGTGAAGGGACAGGTGGGTGCACAGCCCTTCAGCTGCTGCTGGGTCTTTTTTGCAGGAGCAGATGCTGTACCTCGGGGTGCTAGCACAGAGGAGGGAGTGACTTCCAAGTCTTATGAAGTAAATACACTCTTTCCACTCACTAATAATCACTGCTTTTCAGGCTCTAAGGTAAACAGGCTTCAGATGTCATCACATAGGAAAGCAGTTCCTGATCTGTAATACAATTCTTTTTCAGATTTAAGGAATGCTTCACCATTAACTTGTCAGAAAAAAAAAAATTAAAAAAATGTGTCTGGAAATGTCTGTCTTTGTTCCAAGACACTGAGGATTCACTGTTCCTGAGTGCACTGAGCACATCTGAGTAGCATTGCACCAGCAGTGCTCTACTAGGTTGTTACCAGAAATCAGACTGCTTGCATGAGGCCACCCCCAGAGAAAAACATTTTTAATAAATAAATGTGTTCTGAGGCAAAACTTTCATATTCTTTGTCATCTATTATCTGTCATGCCCAGGATGGTGAGACAAGTGGCAGTTTTTGTCATTTAATGATACATTTATAAAGCACACCCAGTTTGCAGAGTTAGAATTTGGAAATTATGACATTTATTGTAGATACTGTAGTAGAAACTTTACTTGATTTTTAAGAGATAGATTTTCTTTACTTTCAGCTTTCTGAAAAATTGATTGCTGAGAACAAAACTGTCTTTGTTTAGTATCTTGTCATGCTTCTAAGGAAGTTAAGATTGTGATTGTTCAATAGCAGTAGGAGCAGTGATAATTTTACATTTAAAGTGTCAAAAACTACTTAGAGGAAAGGTTGAGGAGAAAAACTTACCATTTGTTAAAAAGAATACTTTAACTACCTCCAAAATGTCAAGATACAGGAAAATACACAAGGAGAAATTTGTTGGAAATTTAAAATGCTCCCTAGTTTTCCCTATATCTCCACTTGTATTATGTTTATAAAATTTTGAAGTAATATAAGAACTTGTTTACCCCTGTCTCTTGGTTTCTGGGAACCCAGCAGCTCTTTCAGTACATGTAAAAACAAAGCCCTTAAAAAAAAGAAGCATAAAAATGAGTACAAAAGAAAGAAATTAAACATAAACCACTTCTGGACTGAGTCAGATATTTGCAAGATTTCTCTAAGATATAAAGTAAAAAATACACTAAATACGCATCTTCTTAAAAACTCGTGGTACCTTAGCAACATCAATATGAGTATTCCATTTTTATGGTAAGATTAAGAAAGCAATCAAGGTGTATCCAATATTGAACACAGAGAAAATGTCAATACTACAATTTCAGAGCAATCATCTCAAAAAAAGGACAATTTTGTGATATTTGGAATAACAAAAGCAGCATTTAAACCTCTGGAAAGTGTTCAAAGCGCAGGGAACCAAAAAGGAAAGGATGTGTAAATGAATGTCATCCTCAGAAATGCAACACTTGTTGCCTGCCTTTGGTAACAGCCAGAACAGCACCACTGAGGTGCAGAGGAAGGCTGAAGGGGATCTGGCACTTATTAGGATATGAGTAGAAAATGTTTCCTTTGTATAATACATACAGTTTTTGACCTGGAGCTCAATTAAAATGAACACTTGCTGTACAAGAAGCAGAGTAATTCAGCAGAGGATTTGTATGTTTGAACAAATCTCTTTACCACAAGGAGTGATACTGAAAGATAAATAGCATGTTTCTCCATTTCCTCTTGTTTTTCTTTTTTTTTTTTTTTTTTTCTTCTAAAAGATAATGACCTTAAGACTTCTGCTGAGTGGAACTCCAGAACCATGTTTTTCAACTATTTTTAAGAAAATAAAAATATACATGATGTGTATCTCAAGTCCAAGGGATTTGAATTATGCCCTGGATTTAAATCCAAGGGATTTAAATCATGCTATCTAAAGATGTTGTGAACAGACCAAAAACCCAGGGTTTTATCTCTGAAGTAAATGGGCTTAAAAAATGAGTGGCAAATCTTTGACATTTGTATCAGACAAAAAGCAAGCTGGAAATGTATGCTTCTTGAGTTAATTGTAGTTTTTCCAAGATTTATAATACATTATAGAAACATGAACAAAACATTCTTCTTTCATATTTTTTATTCTTCCTAGTTTGACTATTGTGATACAAATGTATAGCAATCATAACAATTTTTATGCATACATTAAAATGAGAGGTTTTAATGTCTGAATGATATTTTAGTAACAAATATTTAAAAACCAGACTACAGTAAAGTCTTGGTACATTTACTGTAAGTCATTAAGATAACCCAAAGTATTTATTAATTTACCACTCTGTGAAATCTGGAATTAACTGAGGAGTAATCAGTGAACACTTTGTGTACCTGGCCTTTTTGAGACCAAGCACATTGTGGTTTTCTATCTCAGACAGATATGCAGCTCAAACACGTGTCAGGAAAAGTAAAAGTCCATGGAAGAGATGACAAATGGGAATGTTTGCTGATTTCATGGTGCTTTCAAATTTCACTGAGCATGGGCACTGAATGCTTTCACTAACATAATTTGGGTAGTGTATTATTTCTTAAATAGCTGTTCATTATGCTAATCAGGAGACTAATCATGACACCTTTTTAAAAACCAACTGTACTTTTCTTCTCTGGATACAAAAGCCATGGGCAAGGAGCAGTGAAAAGACCTGACTTGACTCATTCCCAGCAAACTGACCATGGTTCAAGAGTAGGAAAGCACCTTCAGCCAGGTAGAATGCTATGGCATTTTGTTTTTACATGATTTTCTTTAATTTGAGGAACTATGTCAGTTTATTTATACTTTCTATTAATCATTAGAAAAGTTTTCTGACATCCCCTTGGCCTAACTTCTTTTGTAAACTGGGAGATGATTGAAGGAGAGAAACACAGTTGTATTCCCTGGGATGATTAGGATCAAATGAATCCATGTTTAACACCCTTACCTTATCAGAAAGAGAAGCTGCATCTCATGTGCTATCTGCAGAGGTTTCCTTGGCTGTGCAGAGCAGGAGGCATGGAAAGGCTGACCATGGACTAGGTATGAACTTTCCATTACATTCCTCCATCACTGCTTTTCAATCCCATGCTGGAGCGTGCGGAAGATCCAGGGCATTTTAGGAATTTGATCCATTTATCTAAAATGTGGAAAGGCAGATACCAGGGGTTTCAGGTAATTTTCAGACATATACTGTTCTATTTGTATAACAAATATTTACTGAATAGCAAAAATATTTTAAGCAGCTCTTAGTATATTATGAATAAATTTTAAATGAAACTAGACTGCTGCATTTCTGGTACTGAATTCCTTATGGTGTACCTGAGACCTGCAAGCACTCAGTTTTACCTTATGGTTTTCTTCTTGAGAGAGAAAAGAAAAAAAAAAAATCTATCTATCTAGATATATATTGCAGGGTGTCAGTCAGCATCATTTAGAAATTTCAGCTGCTAGAACATAATATGAGCATATGTCAGGTGGTCCTTGCTCAACAGAAGACTCTGTACTGTACACAACCAGTGAACTATTTTGGTTGTATACAAGACAGAAGGTACAACTCACATGCTCCCCCCTTGAAAGTCCTCAATGCACAGAACTAATAATTGTTTGCATCCTGGCACCCAATACACTGGAATATTATTTTTGAAGATATAGTGATTAAAATACAATACTATATGAAGCATTCAAAATCACAATACTTACGAGAATATTCATAAATCACATAATGCTTAGGGAAATGGCAACTTTTCTTTATTTACTTTCTCTGCTTATTTGTGCTGTGTCTAAATAGCAAATGGATGACTTTTTCCACTACGTTGCATCCAGGACACAGAAAAAGGAAAGCTGAGAGCAAGGGTTTTTCGTTGTGATTGTTAATTATTTTTTGAAATCTGTTTCCAGGGATCACTGCTTTCTAAGAGCTGTAACTCAAAAAAAAATTGCTAGTAGCACTAATATTATTTGGGTTCATAAAACCAGAAAATAATAATTGTTTCACGTTAATGAAGAGACAGTAAAATTCCAGACAAGCTTTCTATAAATAAGAGAACAACCCCTATTTTTTTAATGGTTCCATTTATTCTACACGCAGAATCCTATATTTATCTAGTTATGCCACATTTTTTCTTCTAGAATTAGATATTTGGCTCACATTCAGGCTCTTAGAAATGACCAATAAATCTGTGGTGAGTTTGCATAAGTATTTTTCTCAAATGAATCAAGTCCTTGACTGAAATATTTTAATTGCTATAATTTGAATAACTAATTCCAAGTTCTGAAAATTAGGTGAAGGTAGTGTGTGATTAACTGCTGCTAATGAAGTCATTACGTGATCAAGTAACATTTCATCCTTGGAACTGATTATCTCTAAATGCAAATGAAATTGATCTGAATTGTCAAATTTTTTTTGGATTTATAGTACATCTTTTAAATATTCTGCAACTGCTGTCATGAGGCATACTTTGCCATTTTTATTCTTCTGTAAGTTCTGTAAATTTATATGTCCAGCATGAAAAATTCTGCTGCAAACAAGAAGAGTGTCCATTCACATGCAAAATTTTCTTTGCTCAAACATTAAGCCAAGATGAAATTTAACTTTTAGTGAAATGGGAGTTAGTAATTATGCTAACAATTGCTTACATTGCTTCATGCAGACTATATCAAAATGCAACAAATTATCTAGTGACAGGATATAAAATTATTGATGAAGGAAGTTTATGATGTTGTGGGATTCATTTGCTTAATTTAAACAACTGCTGGTCTATTTTCATCATTTCTAGACTTCTATTTATAGTTCTAATGTAAAGAATGTTAAGAAATAAAACGATGGAGCTGTGCACGGAACAGTGAAAATTTTGGAGCTAGAGGGATCTTCACCCAATAAAATATAAAAAATTGTGAATGTTGATTTCATGTTACCTATGTTATTATGTATACTGCAATATCCCTCACACATGTCATCCTGCTGTCACAATGAACTTTCCACAACCATTTGTACTGACATACAGATCTGCCTCAAAAATTCTTAAATTAAATGGATAAGACAAAAAAAGATTGGGAAAAAGAAAGGAAAAATGTGTTTGTGGTAGGAGGTTTGGGAAGGGTTGCCTGTTGTCACAAGATGCTTAAGGGTGTTAAGCAGTAGCAGCTATCATGGTAAAATCTTAAAGCCACTGAATGACTGAAATCTATATTTTCCTCCATTTTCTAACTCTTTGTTTCATCTTCAACGTTGACTTTGCCTTCTTTCATTTTATTCCCCAGAGTTTTCTGCTCCATACTCTTGGTGCCACCGCTGGCTTGGCTCCTTCCTGCAGTCACTCCGTTCCTGAGAAGGGAAAGAGGGGTTACAGAGGTCAGTTGCCATCCCAGAACACATTATCTGTTACCTGGTAGGTCCGGATAAGACACGTTTTCTAAACCACAATAAGAAAGAGCTCGTATGCACAATTTTTTCCAGTTATGTTTCCTCCCTGCACTGAGAATCAGCAGCTGCAAGGAAAGCCTCTGTTGTACCTGAGTGTGGTACCTTCCCGTGCCTTCTTTGGAAATGTAGCAGTTATCATCTGAGTTATACATTCAAGATAATCCAGCTTTAAAAATATTTTTCCTTACACTAATATCTGCTAATAACTTTTGCCTTTATAAAATCATTTAAAGAGAATAAGCTATGATTTTAAGTGTACTGCTTGGTTTGAGAGTCAAAAATTTTCCAAAAATACAGCTCCTAATTCAAAAGTAGACATTTGAAATCCAAACATTGTATTTGACATTGTATTTGAAATCTAAACAACCAGAATGGTAAAGCATATACCCTAGAGTAATTTTAGAAAGTAAAAAAATGGGATAAAATACTTTATGTTTCTTCTGTAGTGGAGATCCAGACTTGGGGGTTACTCACAAACCCATGTGCTGTCTTTGTTGAACTCCTTTGTTCAACCCCATGCCAGCTGTGGGTATTTGTGCACCTGTACAGTCACTCACATGCAAATCCACATTCAGTCTCCTACCTAGGAACCTTTCTGCTTTCGTTTAGAGTGGGAAATAATATTTTCAGTAATTAAAGTATATGTCCATGTTTCCCCACCTGGCTGGGTCATTGCTGAGTCATCCAAGATGTCAAACATCACTGAGCATGTTAGGGAGGCTGCACAGCTCAAGATAAAACATTTCAACATCTAAAGTCTGCTCTTGCATTAAGGATTAATTCTGTCTTTACAAAGCCTTAGTTGCATACATATCTAATAATTTGGTATTTGTCACTGAATCCTAACACAAATAAGTTAAAACACAATTAAAGTTCTTAGAATAAAAATAGCAGTTAGAGTCACTTTTTGTACAGTTTGGCACAGAACTTTCCAAATGATGCTCAGTCCTGGTAAATCCAGGCAAACTCACATGAATGTTAAAAAAAATTTTCAACATTTTACTTCTTGTATTTATTTTATCCAATCCACTTCTAAAAGTTAAGCATGTATTTGTATGAAGATAAGCTTGGTGGTACTAAACATGTCACATCTTTAGAATGGTGGAAGAATAGAAAAAAATGCACTCTAAGAAGGGATATTAGGAGAACAGAGAAATTCTATATTTAAAAAAGTCTTAAACAGAAAATATACAAGCATTGCAAAAAAAAGTTCTGTGTGCTGGGAATGAGTTTTTTACTAATCTTACTAGTTTTTAAATATGACATTCCTAACTGAGCAATACTTAAATTGACGCAACAGGAACCTTGGTAACACTGAAAATACCCTTCATTTTTTGGTTTGATTAATTCTATATATGGAAAAACAACAAAAAAGCCCCTCTAATTCCATTTATCTGAAACATTGGAAAGAATGCATATTTGTCCACATGAAATGTGTTATTTTCACAAGGCCAAAATTATTCAAAACAGATGTCCTTCCTGAGAGAGCTGGGGATGTCTGGAAATAATTTCCTATAATACCATGGTTGACTTACCTGCAATGATGATTTGCTTAATTTTTATTTTATGGCTGTGTTTTTATCCATATGTACCAAAAATAAAAACAGAAAGAAGGAAACATAATTTTGAAATGGAAACGAAATATTTGTGAACACATGGAACTGAAAACTACCCATGTCATCAAAATTAATCCTAAGAATATTAAGGACAGAAAAAAGTATAAAGTTTTTATCTTCATTATGTAAATAGAATAACAGTACTAGAACTATTGAAACAATCCATCACATGATGGTATTTTCATCAGAGGGGAAGAAAATCATCATGACATTATGTGGGCTTTGCAAATGATCAGCCTACAGAGATTCTGGGGCAATAATAGCACACAGGGACATAGCTAACAGTTCTACATCAACCTGACAGTAATCATGAAAGATTGCTGCAAGAATAGAGGTGATTATGCTGGAGAGACCTGTGCTGTCCATAAATAAGGTGGGTAAGCCTATCTCAGGTTCTGAGCTGTACAGATATTATGTTACATACCAAATAGAGATTTTAAGAAATTGAATGGAAATAAGACAATATATCCTGACCATTACATTTATTAAAAGGATATATTTTTTTCTCCAAGAATAATTTCTAATTATGTAGCTAAACTGCATAAGCATCTACATCATGCTTCTCTAAGTAAGCTGTAAATATGCAAGAAATAAATCAATTACATTTTACTTTTATATACTTGTAATCTCACACTCAGTCTAGAGTAAGATTATCATTAGAATGATAAAAAGTTTTGCCAAACTGAAGGAAAAAGAATTTGCTCTTCTAATAATTTACAGGAGACAGTTATGCTGCATGGTCTACAAATTATGCAAATATCTTAGATGAACATGCTGGGTACAAGATACATGCAAATTTCTTGAGTAATGGTTTCACCACTCACCACTGCCGTAAAATGGCAAAATTATTAGGTGATGGCTTAGTATGCTAAATATCCATCAAGTAAAACAATGTAGAATAAGTGATGTTAAATATGGTTTGGCATCACATCAGCATTTCCTTGATGCATCCATATCCCTAAGTTCTTCCTTGCTGTAGAGTCAGACATCCCAGAAATGCAAGAATTCCCTAATACAGGTTCTACTTTTCCCACTTATATTACTGTTCTGGTTATAAGGGATCTATTTCAAATTAAAGCATTATGTAGTAAGAATAAAGCTGGAAGAGCCTAGGCAATGCCTCCAAATTAACACTGAAAATTAGTGAGCTTCTTCCAACATTAGTAAATTCTAAGAAAATATGCCTTTCCTGGATAATAAGAAATCCCCAGGCTGGTTAAGATTAGCCAGCAGCATTGTACACCCATTTTCAAAGAAGGAAATGTACTAGAGACCTTTACAAAGAACACATTGAAAAGAGACAACAGAGACTTCTCTGTAAGTGTGTGCTGAATAGGTGTTGATATTTTCTTATCTAATATGTGTGATATCAGACTGTATAGGTTCTGGAATGGCAAGCTGCTTGCTTCTTGCAAGGCTTAATGTGAGCTAATCCTTCTCATATGGAGCAAGTAGTCAGTATGACACATAAATGGCTAATAAGTGCAAGAGTAGGAGAAGACAAATTAGCACATATCAATCACTATCAATCACTAATTCTATCTATTCTATCTATTCTATCAGTCATGTATCAATCACAATCAATCACTAACTCTTGACAAGGTGTGAAATAGTTAATATTTTTCCAAAGCAGATTTTATGTGCAAAGATAACATGGCTCTCTATACCCAGACTTCTGTGGGAACATATCTCGGTCAGAACTAACAATATATAAAAAAATAGAGAGTCCAGTACAGAAATGGAGGTGTTTGAGAGCTGAATCACTGGAATGTGTGTGTATGGTGTTGGTTTCTCCAGGTGTGTACAGTCACATCCTTTGATGCAAAACCAGAAATTATTGGAAAATGACAGATATTGTACCTGTTTGCCTCATCTGCCCCTTGGGTCAGCACTGAAGTTCTCATTTAGTGAGATTCTAGAACATCCATCATTTTATAACAGCACTGTTCACATGGTGGATACCCTGCAACTAA
Source organism: Brachypodius melanocephalos (assembly GCA_013398615.1). NCBI lineage: Eukaryota > Metazoa > Chordata > Aves > Passeriformes > Pycnonotidae > Brachypodius > Brachypodius melanocephalos. The sequence goes on from VZSR01003049.1 coordinate 3,437,019, forward strand.
AGCGTTATAAATACCTAAATGCTTTCATAACATAAACCTTTATAGCACTCCACACTGGGTCTTTAAATATCCTTCACTCTCCATGCAAATATTCTCTGAGTCTCACATGCCCAGATAAGGAATGATACAACAATATTACAATGCAGTGAGAAGTTCAAATTATGCAGTAGAATTTTCAGGATGTTTTCATAAAATATGCACACCTTTTCTAACTTTAACTATATTTTCTCCTTTTCCTAGGCCCTATCCCTTTTGGAACACAAAGTTTTGAAATCGTCCTTCATGTTATTCCATTTTCCAGATAGGTGCCAAGTAGGGCTGTTAACACTTACAGTGGCTCAAAACAAAAAGGTTTCAGCAGTGTTAAATGTGAAATTGTATTTTGGAACCTCTATGCTCTCTGGGTCATGAACCTCAACTAAATTTGCTCCCTTCAGCCTCTAATTTTGGGAAATCTAGTAGAAAATGCTGTAGCTTAATAATTGCAGTATAAAATGGAAGGGATACGCAGTTCTGCCTTATTGTAAGTTCTGTGACATAGGACAACTATTTAAACTCAGAGAGTAGGGGTTTTTTTCTTTAAGAGCTATTAAAACAATATATATACACACCTGTGAATTTATTTGAGCTCCTAAACTAGCAAATCTTATGGTACTTTTCTAAGAGGGTCAATACGGTGATGTAAGAGGTTTTTTTCAACTTTCACATCTATGAATAAATGAATAATTTTTTACTTTGCTGAGATAACAAGGTTTAGTCCATTAGCATAAGTGGGTCCAAATGAGAACACCAGTATAGACAGGGAACAGGAAATACAGTCCAGGATCTCACTCAGTGTAATCTGGTGTTGACTAATTCAGGACACTGGTCTCTCCGAAACATTGGTGCCAGGTAACACAGAAGTTAACACAGCCTGGATATACTTGTGAAATAGAATGGATATTACCGATGAAGTAACTCAAGACTTATGGCAGAAGTGAGAGGAAAGTATGTTCTTTTCTATAAGCAGGAACACAAGTGAATAATTCGTAACAAATTCTTTAATTTTTTATTTTATTTTCTCTCTTTTTCTGTGCAATATTTGTCCGTGTACAGGCCTTTATTTTATCCAATGTATTCGTCATTCACTGTATTATTTCTCTGAGAAATTTTTGCTCTGAAGATTTTCTGTTAGAAGTTCATTGCAAGAATTCATTATTCAAAATTTGTGCTGTTCATCATCAAAACATATCATTTAGTATATTTTTGATTCTTTGCTTGATGATTGGTTAAGCATAATTCTTTGATTTCCAGTGTGAACCATGAATTGCAAACTTGCTTTCCATGTTTATTATTAAATACCATTTATTTGTTGCTATGTCAATAAACTAAAAAAATATTGTAAGACTCATGAAGGTCTCAAACAAATGGGTGCAGCACTTTATGTGATATAATTTATCACCGAATCACTGTGAAGACATTCTATTTGCTCTATGGCGAGCTCTGTGTTTATCAAGTTTACTTCTAGAAATGTTTGCCCAATTCTAATTTTACTTCATTGGCATTCTTTGGAAGATTGTCAGTAATAAAGGAAACTATATGCATTGCTCATTTGACTTGTTTTACTGCTGATGCTGACCAAAACAGGAATTTTCTCAAGGTGAAAAAGGCCTGCATTAGCAACACACGACAAACAATCCTTTAAACTCTATCCCATCCTACTCCCTAACACACACTCTTCAGTGCCAAAGCCTAATTTGCCTTACTTATATGGAACTTAAACCAAAGTTCTGAATGAAATTTCTGAAGACAATTCTGAATTTTTTAACAACTGGCAGAGAAATGGATTGTAAGATGGAAGAAAAGTAAGTAGAAAAAGAAGTAGAAAAGAAGCACCACAGCTACATATGCTGGTAGACTTAATCACCAGAATTAAATGTTTTGCTTTGTCTCATGATACTCTTCTGAAAGGCTTCTTCTGGAACAGCTTGATTTCTGTGATTTCTGCCATATCCATCAATATTTTGACAGTGCATTTAGTTGTACCATGTAAGTGATATCCCAAATTGAACTTAACCCAAATGTTTTCTATTCCAAGTCTTTTTGTGAAGTCATACTCCAAAACTGTCCATGCCAGGTTATTCTTTCAGCATTTATGCTGTGCCAGCTCCTCAGCACTGTTGGATTACAAGGAGTCAGGAAAAGCTTTGGGTTGGTGGCCTTTTTCCTCTCAGTCCTGAATAGTCACTAGGTGTGGGACTGGGCTCTCTGTCAAAGTGTGCAAAATTATATTACCTTTGTGATAATATGTAATTAACCTATGTTTGAGGATCAAATCAGGATAACTACATCTCCTATGGCATTCTATTTTTATTAACATGCAGCAGGACTGGATATAGACATTGATTTCTTGAATACTCTAAGGTTCTTTTGGACAAATAACGAACAAAATGGGTTATGGCTTTGACTATGTTTATGTGCGGCAAACGTTGCTTGAGGGCATCCATTTAATCTCTCCTTTAAAACAATTAAAAATACAACTGTATTTTTTATATGCCCACACACTGAAAACATAGGAAGGGAATGTTCTGAGGAAGAAGCTGCCATTAATGGCATTTGCAAATTAATACTAAAAGACTTTGTCTGTCATGGCATATTCTATTACTATGCTTATCATCCCCAGTAGCAAAGAAAAATGAGGAAAAATTCCTGGTTTGGTGAAAAATCGGTCATCATTTCCCTAGGGCTTGATTTTTTAAGATACTTTTAAAGAGTTTGAGAGGATGTGGTTTTATATTGAAAGTCACTGAAGTTCCTTATCATATATACTTATCAGTGCAACTCTGAGTCATCTCGTTGCAAGCAGTTGCATAAATAATGTACATAGAAGATTTCCTAGGTAAGTCTAACTGTAGTTAAACTACAACAGGAAGAAATCAGTCACACAGCAACAGAAACACTCATCCTGGATCAATGCATCAGCTGCAGAAAGTCAGCTCAGCCTAAATGTCGTTTCTCTGAGTCATCTTGGTTGTGAACACAAGCTGTCAGAAGAAGTGGAAAGACCTGAAAATTTTTCCATCACCAAAAAAATACATTAAATGTTGAATAAAAGATTTTTATCCTACATCCTTTAAATTCTGTATGAAACCTATAATGTAAGTATATTATAGAAGCACACTAATTCAATTAATCTTGTCACATAGCATTCATTAAGATTAAAAACCTTGTCATTATAAATGTTTTTCAGACTACTCAGGAATTCACTTCATGCAAGGACTGATGTACCTATCTAAAAATGTGAAAATTTGAAGAAGTTTGACACACGGACAACACCGAGAAGGAAAAGAACTGTGAGTTTTTTTGGCCTTTTTTTTTTTTTTTTTTTTTTTTTTTTCCTGAGATTGGAAGAAAAACCAAGAGCTGAAAAACTAGGGAGCAGATTTTGTTTCTCCATACCCACTTTTTTCATCTATACCAATTTTCTACCTCTTTGGGACATCGTTATCCTCACCTGTACTGGCATTCTGATCTTAGGGTTTTTTTCTTCATTCTGGTGCTCCCTGTGGCTGAGGGCTTGGTCAAGGGGCTGTTGAAATCCCTGTGAACCTCAGCCAGCCCTGGCTTCCTACTGCTGCTGCAGGAAGCACCCACTGGGTTCAGCACTGCTAGAATGCCCCAGGCATCCAGAGAGACTGCTTGTGCTGTGCTGGGCAAAGCAAGGATGTCCCACTGAATTAAGCTTGGTGCTTGATGATACCCCTACAGAAAGGGGGTATTCTGTCCTTTCTGTTGGTTTCATTGGGAGTTAGGATAACTCTACAGCATTGAAAATAGCTCTTCATGCTCTGTATTGTGCAATTCTTTCATGCATTTTTTTTTTTGCCCAAGGATCAAAGAAAGCACCTTTTAACTGTGTGTTACAGGTCTAAGAGCATTATTACTGCTTTCCTGAACATCAGAGACAAGCTTCCAATGAAACAGTTTTAGCTGATAAGTAATACATATACAAAATTACTCTAACATCCCAAGTTCTTGAACTACCTTGTCTGAGCTGCCATAGGATTTTAACAGGCAGCAACTTCTTTGATAACCCTTTGTATTCAGATCCTTGTTTCCTCTTTACCTCTCAGTTTCAAACACTGCAGCTCTTTAGTCTCCTGCTCAGTCTCCCACATCTCATTTTCCTCACATCACTTATGTGGTTTCTGCCTTCACCATCCCTCTATTGTCGTGCTGCAGTCACTGGGTCTTCCTTTCTTGCTGGTCATCTCTGTGAAGTCTTTCCCTTTCAACTGTCACTTTTGGAACTCTCCTCCACTAGGAGATAGGTTTTTTTTCACTCCAGTGTCTCTTTTGCTCTCAGGGAAGACAATTCTTTCATTTCTGCTATCTGGTCAGCTCCCCACTTGAAAGAGCAGTCTCAGTTCTCACTCCCACAAAGTCTTTTGAAGGAATAAGTTCAAACAATGACCTTCCATGCTCTGCTGTTGGGCCAATCTCTTTCCCAAACACCTGGATGCTTTTATTCTCCTTGTACACTGATTTTATCCAGAGAATATTTCTCTCTTCTTCCTCTGGGTGATTCAACTGATGCCCACCTCCCACCACTCTGACTGTTCAACCTGCCAGTTTCAAGGGCACATAACCACAGTTTCGCTGATATAAACTGATTAAATGTTTATCAAAAGGTCATAGTAACTACTACTTAATGACCCCTTGTAGCTTGCTGAACAACAGAAGATAATTTGTCTTTAATTTGTGCCAGAATTTTTGATAATAGAAAATAATACAGAGCAACATGTAAAATCATGTCAAGATCACACCAGAAAACAGATGCTTATTTCAAGACTTCTCTGAGGCAGAGGTATTGTTTGCTTCAAACTAACTCAGCGTGAAAAAACATTTTATATATCTCTGGGGAATTCATACAGTATGTTCCCTTAAACTTTCATGAAACACCTAAAATCTAGAATAAAACCTGTGATGATCCTTAATCAGAAATAGCCTAAGAAGTTTATCTGTAGGAATGCTATAATGTACTTTAGCAAGTGTTTTCAGCTCTGCCTCACAAAAAGAGTATTTTGAGGGTTTACATGTTTACAATATGTCTCTGGAATACATACAATATTTAACTTATTTCCCTAAAACTTCAATATTTCCATCAGTCACAACTAAAAACAAACAGATTTTAAATTTATTACTTTTATATTAATTTTTTTAATAATGAACAAAGACTTGTGAAAGAAAATTAATAAGTAACCATAATCACCCTTCAAAGCTATCCAAAAATTTCAAAAATTGTCCAAATTACAGAATCGCAGAATTACAGAGTCACAGAATCATTAGGGTTGAACGGAATGTCTAGATGTGATCTAACTCCCCCAGTGAGACAGTGTCACCAGGAGCAGGTGACACAGCAATGTGTCCAGGTGAGTTTGGAGTATCTCCAGGAAGCGAGACACCACAACCTTCCTGGGCAGCCTGTTCCAGTGCTCTGCTACCCTCAATGGAAAGAAGTTCCTCCTCTCATTGAAGTGAAACTTCTTGTGTTTTAGTTTATGGCCATTACTCCTTGTCCTGTTGCTGGGCACCACTGAAGGGATTCTGTCACCATCCTCCTGGCACCCACCTGTGAAATATTTGTATGCATTAATGAGATCCCCCTCAACCTCCCCAATAACCAAACCAGTCACCTTGATCTGGAAACTGTGTTAGTAATCTCACAGCCAAAGATATTTATACTTTTATACTTCCAGAACAGGGCTGAAAATGTGAGGCTCTTAACTATGAATAATTATAGGTGGGCATCTGGGCTGCATTTATCTTCTTTCACATTCACAAACCCTTGAAAAACCTTTGCCCTGGGATTTCTGTTATTAAGAGTAAGAAAGTTCTGTTGCATATATAAATGAGAGATTTTGATTTTTGGGCTATTTTGAGTTGAATTGCAAATGAGAAATTTAAAACACTTCAGTAAGAAAGGATCTCTTAAACTAATGGTGGGAAAATTTTGTTTCAAAAGCAATAAATTGTCTAATTGTTTCATCTTTTCAATTTACATATTCAAACAAAAACATTTGAACTTGTGAGAGATCTTTTTTTTCAAATGTAAAAATAGAGCATCCTACTAATTCCAGAAATGTATTCTTGTTTAAAAGCAAATTTTAGCAAAATAAACCTGTTTGCACAGAAATTCCATGGAAAACTCCTTCTAAGTGTGAGTGTGTTATGTTTTTCTTTCTTCCAATGAGAATATTTCTCCAGACTTGAAAAGGTCTTTAGATATTCCTTTAGACTACTCAGAAAAGAGAAAAGGTAATTTAACATTAAAACTAGCAGGGGCAGTCTAACTTCAATTTAATCCTTGCTAAATTCAAACTAATGCAATCCAGCGTTCTGCATGCAATGAAGTGTGTGACAGTGTATGTAAATCCTCAAGATTAGCCCATAAGAGATATTGTTCTTGGACAAAAATACCAGTGTTTTCAAAATGCGCTTACAAACAAATGACTTTATATTTTATACTCAGAGGTGTATGTCCACAGAATTATAATATTGTCATGAGTAGGCAGTCCACAAGCATTATATTGTGGGGAAAAAAAAGGTAAATTAAGAAATAAAATCTAAAAGATTTGAAAAGTGCATGCAAGTCTGCAGAATTTTTTTTCTCCAGAAGTACAATTTGTTTTTTCATTTACTCAAAGGCTGTTCATGTTAAACTTCCCTCCTTGTGCTAATTCTATCCACATTCAGAACATCTATCCACACGTATCCACATTCAGAATTTGTTCTGCTATGTAAGAATCAGTTTTTCATTAGATTATAAACAGAACTGAAAGTGCAGAACAATTTCTTTTCAAATTAAAAGCAAACTAAATTCTCAAAGCATAATATGATGTTGTATATTTGATAGAAAATCAATGTCAGTTTATTTAAGCATATTGTTTTTAAGATTTCTTTCCCTTAAATCTGAATATGTGTTTAGGTTGTGAGTCAATTTTTTAGTACAAGTCATAATCAGATGAATGAAGTCAAATAACACTGATTAAAAATTCTGGAGATATTGTTTGTGTTTTTAAATAAACTTGTTGAAAGAATTAAAAATGTATCCTACTTTTTAATAATGAACGTATTTTTAGGATGTACATTGGTACCTCTGAATCATTTCCTTTCAAAACCCCTACATTTCCAATTTTATACAATTAAAGAGTTACATCTTTTTGTATTCATGTTAGCAGACAATTTGGGGGGGAGAGTCTAAATTTCATATTTTTACATTGACTTACTATTATTAAAAAAATAATAATTTCCTAAGATTTGATAAGTTCCAGGTTTTTAGAAGATATTGATGTCAAAATGATGCAGAAGTGATTAGGCCATGGCTATAAGTTTCTGTCATTAATTTTATCTACCATTTCCTAATGCAATATTCAAGGAAATATTTGGCTAATGGCAAAGGGGAGTGGGGATGGTTATACGAGTTTATGAGGTCTTGAGGAGAAGTCAGGAAAGCCTTTGGCTGAGATGGGAAGAGTTTCTTGGAGCATAATATATACATATATATACATATATATCCAACAACACTGCTGAACTGAGCTTTTACTTGCTGTGTGACAAATCTATTGAAAAGAGCTGTCTGGAGCCTGGAACCAGGCTGGGTGTGAGGGTCTGGGCAGGGAGCACCGGTGAGGGGCAGGGCAGGGGCTGAGCAAGGGCTTTAGGTGGGGACATGAGAGAGGACACTGTCCTGAGAGGAGGGATGTGGGACAAGGAGAAGAGCAGGAGAAGGTGCAAGGGGAATGAAGTATTAACAGTAGAAGAAGTGGAACAAAGAACAAAGTATCCTCCACTGCAGATATTAGGAATATGTCCTGGTCCCTCACTTAGATGGGTTGTGCCAAGGAGCTGACAGAACTGCAAAGGGGAAAGCAAGAAAACCTCTTCCCTTGACTGTAGCCCCCTAAGCCCCATCAGTTCCTCCCCCATCACTCACTTTCACTTGAACAACACTTTTCTTTAGTCCACTTTCCTACAGTTTCAGAGGTGTTCTCTGGGCTCTGGACAAGTCCATCCGGTAAGGACTGAAAGGGAAGAAGCTTTGTCACATGTACCTGCTCATGACATTAACACTGTCCTTTCCATGTAGCATTCACTACTTTAAAAACTCTTCAGTCAAGCAGATTTATTTTACTGTACAAGTGGTCACTGCAAGACAAACATAGAAGCCAGCTTGATTTTGTTGCACAGACACTATGCTCACTGCAGGAAACGGCACCAATTTATTGCTGAAAGGTGTGGCTCAATGTCCTGGTCCCTTTGCTAGGGTGTAGCCTTGCAACACAACTTTGTATCTACATAACACCACAAAGATAGCACGATAGCATACAATGGATTTCTGTACCACCACAGAGACGGCAATGGAACTGCCAATACCTTACACTAAAGACTATCAATTCATGGCCATTGGGGTGGATTTTCTTTTCTTTCCATCTGCTTCATAGGCTCTCAGTAGTGTCTGAATTCCTGTGAGTGTCTCAAGAACAGTAAGCAACAGCAAGCAACCCAGGGAAGGTGTCAACTGAGGATTGATTCTGAGATCATCAAGAATGACCCCTCTTATTCCAAACACTAAAAGAAATGACCTGAGGAGATAAAAAGAGACCAGGTCTTATTTTTTCAGGCTGAGATGAATATCTAACTTCACTGCATGCTTTCAGGAAAAGCTGAAAGGAATGAGTAGAGTACTTGTAAGTGTGGTAAGACACCACACCTCTTATTGAACAACTGTATTAGAAATGATGAGAAAATAATTGGCTGCCTGATTTCCATGGTGGAGGGAGGGAGTGCAAGTTCTATATATTCTGTAACAAAGATTTCTGAGGTAGACATGACCTTGCCTCCAAAAATGAAGTGTGTTATTAGAGATAACTGTAGGGGGAAGAATAGTTCACATAAACATTCCAAGCCTTTGATCAGAGGCACATATTGCAATGTGCTAGCTACCTGTACGGTAACTGTGGCTGTGTTGGAGGAGAGGCTGCCCCAGAAATTCACAGTTTCAATCTCAGACACAAATGGTGGTTGTAGTTTCACATGAATGTGCAGTTGGTAGCTGTTTATTAAAACACCTCTCCTGGAGTGGCATGGTTGTAACTAACAAGTCTGAGTCTAATTTTGTATATTTCTGAAAATTGTTAAACAGCAATAAAAGCTTGCTCAGATGAGGGAACACAGCAACGAGGTACCCTAACAAAAAATTGCTACGAACGATATGAAAGAGAATAATAATAATAAAAAAAATCAGATATAATTTGTTTTGTTTTTTTTTCTGAAGTCTGGCACAGAACCGTACCCAGAGGGAAAGCTTTCTATCACCAATAAAAATCATCATTTCTGTGCCACGGAAATACCTTTGCATTACTTGCGCATTTGAAAGAGTCTTTAGTGTATTTGGATTTATTTGCAGCTTTTTCTTTCTCTGTCATGCTAGTCACTTCAACACAAAAATAAGAACTTTTGTAAAGATCTTAGCTCATTTATTTTGTGGGTCCATCTATTCACAGTTTCCTTTTCCCCTCTGCCCTGACTTTTTTATTATGGTGAATAACTTTCTATTATAGTGAAGAACCGTGTTCTACCATGTAAGTAGGTTGCAAAAACCTCTCTGAATTTACATGAGTAGTGTATTCTCTATATAGCATGATTTTACACCTGCATATTTGTATACATTAAATCTTTATACATTTCTTTTTATACACTCAATATCTGTTATGTTACAGTGACTTTTGTGTTCTGAAGCATGGAATCACTCATCAAAGTTATATTACATGGGTTTTAATAATAACTGTTCTGCACATTTGATACCACCATTGATTGTAGAAACAACTCTGAACATACCATCACTGCAGCCTTCAAGGAAAACGTTAATCCCAGACACCAAGTAAAGAAAGAGTTGAAAATGTGCCTGACTTTTGAGAACAGAACAAAAATGAAGATAGTCTTTTTCACACAGATGGAGTTGAAAAAAAAAACCCTACTGATTTTTTTTTCACAGGACAAGAGAATAAACTCTGAAGAAGTAGTTATTTGATGGGTTAGGGGGTCCTGTGGCAAAGCCTGATTAGAGATGTTATCTTTGTATAGATGAAAGGAGATCATGGTCTTCTTTACCCACTTGGTTACCTGCATTGGTGCTGAGGCAATAAATCAGACTATGTGCAAGGGAACTCCTGAAGTAGTAATCCCTTCCAAAGCAGAGGTCAAGGGCCTTGACCTGTGACAGTATTACAGTAGTAGTGGGAAAAGTGGTATCTGCTGTCAAAGTAAGTGACATCTTTTTAGCTTAAGTAATAACAAATAAAGTTTTTGTGGAAAAGGCAGTACTTAGTGAGAAAAAGGGATCAGATCCTGGATCATTATTCTTGCAGTGATGATGTGAGGAGATAGATATTGAAATTAAAGAATTACAATCCAATCCTTTCAGGTCCCAATGTCAAAACTGAATGCTTCAACTGTGAGATAGGATTTGAGGATGCACTCATGGTCACCACAGTCTCCTACCATTTACCTCCTTAGGCAGCTTGCAGATGTAGCTCATGGTGATGTAAGAACTAAGATCCATAAAACCCCTTGAAAGCATTAAAAACATTTCAATACATAAAATTTTACTTACAGTGTAACTTCACATTTTTCACATCGTATTTGAGAGGTATCACCATGAAATTAAAACATGTCTTTTCAGAACAAAATAGATAGGTCAAATCTGCTGGGATCCTGTGATATGTGAATATTTATTTCTATGTATGGTATCCACAGACTATAGGATTTGTTTATTTGCATAAAAATATTTCAAGTGATTTCCAGTTAGGTCAGAAGTCTTCAGTCTTTAGTTAAGCCTTTAACTTTTCTGTGTGTTACAATAACCGTAACTTTGAAATCTTGTTCATAACTGTAGTTTAATTCAAAACAGACAGCCCTGATTGTCCATTTTAGTTCCCAAAGGTTGTTGCTTCCCAAGCAGAATTATTGTCAGAGGTGCACTAAATATGGTGCCAGTCTGAGCTTGGCTACTTGCATATGGTTTTAAAAATAAGTCCTGTAGTTTCTGTCTTCTTGCATTACAACAATATGAACAGTTGATGTTAACAGCTCTGAGAAAAATGGAGTTTTGAGTATTCCCCTATTGCATATGGAATCATCGTGCCTCAGGCCTTCAAATCATTGAAGCAAATGTGCACTGTGCATAATTTAAAAAAGAATGTGTAGGAATTTTAGAATAAATGAGAATATCAAAGAATAGATGATTTTTAACATACAGGGTGCTATCTTGTGCACAAAAACTGAAGAACGACCGATTCCCACTTTAATATATTTTCATTGGGTTTGTCTAAGTCTTTATAGGTTATAAGAGCTACATCCTTACACATCTTTTCCACTGACTTTATTCTTTAGACCAACTGTAAAAGACAGTAATTTTATGGTGTATTTAAGGGATTATTTGGTTTTGCTGAAAACTGGGGTCACTTTCAGAAAGCCCTGGTCACTAAGTCTCATTCTGATAGAACATTTTGATTATACATTCACAGAATATACTACTTTAAATTAATCCATCTGTCCTTAATTATCCCACAGCCTCTTCTTCTTTCTGAGGTTCAACACAGATTGCCTAGGCAATTGTAATTCTTAACTCTTTAAAGAAAATAAAGAGACCTCGCTTCCTGCCTTAAGCAGAGCTGCATATCTGCCTTCAGCTGTACTGAGGTCATGTCTGATTTGGGAACTAGCAAATCTGTCAATTATCTCCACACCCAAACTAGTGCCAGGAACCTGCTCTCCAAGAAAATACTTATTTGTGTGCGTGTTTGTGCATTTTCTGGTGGCCATGTCCTTTACTTGATGAAGGAAGATAAAGTGTTACTTGTGTTTCCAATGATCAATTAAGACTATCAGCAGAAAGATTTATGTCTTTCTCCATGACACAGAAGCTTGCAGGGGCACAAGGCTCCCCAGGGAAGCATCTGGATTTGTACTTAACACAGAACAATACATGTATTTTTTTGTCAGGTCAGTTTCTTGACAGAGCACAGAGAAAAGCATCTTTCTTCTCTGACTTCGCTGTGGCTTTGGAGAGGGCACAGATTTTGTTGCTAGTGTCTAATCAAAAATTTTGATATGTCTTAGGCATCTTAAATGACATTGCTGATTTTAATGCATTTACCTGACAAGGAAATAACTCTCCTAAAGGCTTCTGTTACTGCCAAACTCCCTCTGTGAAGTTTGAGAGCACTGAGAGTGATAATATGACACAGTATTCATTCCAGTCTCTCCAAAAAGCTAATTGTTTCCTGATAAAAACATTGCCTTACAAGAGTCCTACTCTTCTGAAAAGCTCACCCATACTATGTATTCAAACAGAGCAGAAGGTTTGAATATGAAACATTTTAAAATTATATTCATGCCCTAGCTACTCGGTTTTGATGTATTTCTTGGAGCTCAGACACAGGGAAGTGAATTTGTGATGTCTTGTCTAAATGGTTCCTAGGAGCCTCACCAGCCTTACTATTCCACACATTAAAAGCTGTCTGAAATATGGAATTCAAAACACTTTTAACAAAAATAGCTTTTAGAAAATTGTTGAGGATAAATTTTCACACTTCCCTGCTTCTTTAAGCAGATTTATGGGGGGTTGTATATCAAGATACACTACTGTTATCTGAAGGAAGGGGTTTTTTAGGTGAAACTCTCATCTGTGATTACCATTGAAAAGCTTGTTAGCCTCAGAAACCCAATAAATTTATATATAAATATATAGCAGGAATATACATACGTTTATTTGAACAAGTTTTAAAATTAGTTTGTACAAAACCCCCAAACAATATCATGCATTTTATGTAACTAATACTTCAGTCTAAATACATAAACTGTCCAAGAAGCAGGGAGCAGAAATTGATACCTGCTTTCCAGTAAGTGCCCTCGCTAAGGGGTGACCAGACCTCATTTTTCAAGCACTTCTTCATCACATAAATCCTAAGCTATTTCCAGCAGTGCCTGAATTTCAACAGGAACTTGTAGGTCAGGGTATTGCCCCAGCTGCCAGAAATATAGATCTGTCACTCTGAAGGAACTGAACACAGGTAAGTGTTTTAAAAAAGGATTGGAAGCAGCATTTTCATGTTCTCTTGATCTTTACATGATTTAGAAGAAATAATAACGTAATTGTCCCACTGAGGGATTTTTTCATTCTGTTTTGAAGACAATAGTCAGGGCTGCAATTCTGAAACAAACTTTCTAAACTGCAAAGGATGCTGAAAATAATGATTGACACCAAACTCAGGGTTCAAGTGTACAGCTTTTCTCCACTGGGATCAGTTGCAATTCTTATCTTCCCAGGGCAAGTGTCTTTTTGTTTCACCTAACTAAAAGCATTTGGAGTCTAAACAAAATCGTTCCACTGATTGCAGTGAATATTCAATCCATGTTCTTGTAGGTTGTATCTCTAAACATTACTCTAAAGGATCTTGGTTAAGTATATAATTCTTGCTTTCTCAAAATCACAGTGGATTATACCATGCTGCCCCTGGAGCACATTATCTATTTCTCTTAAGACAGTGACTTCCATAAAAAGTTGTCTGTGTTATAACCACTCCAGTATTTATTCACAATGAGAATATGGCTGTTGCCTGACTGGTTGCTACTATGAAGCTCAGCTTCTGTGGAGGATGTTGGTATCTGACAGTTTTATATCAGGACTTCCTACAAACATTGCTTCCTGCTTTAGGATCCTCATAATGGGACATTATTTTCCACACTTTTGTCTCATTTCTGTCTTCCTAGGCTCCAGCTAAAAAGCTCACTGTCCTGAAAGCTGGATTAAAGTACCTTACCTGTAACTCTCCAGAAAAAAATTTGGATTTGAATCCATGAAAAGCAATGACTTCCACTTCCATGGTTGCAAAAGAGCAGCTTAAGCTGTATCAATTTTAGAAAGAAAAGACAAAAAATAAATGACTCACCAGAGCACACTTTCCCCCTTTTAGTCTCTCTTTCTAAACAGTTCTGTTTAAAAAAAAAAAAAAAAAAAAAAAAACAAAAACAAAAAACAAAAACTTACCATGTAAACTTTTTCACTTGGGAAACTGTTTTGAATTTTGAATACAGGGACTTAGTCCTTGGAAAGTATATCTAGATCATATTTTACTGTCTATTAGATCTTTTCTCCTTATTTCCTTTGTGTTGAAAATCTAGCCTAATTTTAAAGAAAATATTGGTCATTGTTCAAATGAAGATTGATGGACATACAAATTATTATTTTTCACAAATTATTATTTTTCATAAATTATATGAGGAGCAAGAGCATGTGACAATGTTTCTTCTCATCCCTTTTTATATCACTTACCCATGTTCAATTTCGTCTCAATGACAGATCTATACTATGAAGTATGATGGCTTTTCGCCAGCATTTCTTGACCTCCTTTGGTTTTCAGGCATTTTAGTTACTCCTCTAGTTTAGTACCCATTACTTTGCCTCATGCAAATTGTCTACCTGAAACCCACCTTTTTTCTTTTCTTGTATTTTTTGTTTGTATCCTGTTCTATTCCTTTCACTTTCTCATTTTTTCTTCAACTAAGAAGTCTCAAAATGTAAGAAAAAACTGCCTAGAGGATACTTTCTCCCATTCTTCCATGCCAACAGACTAAGCACCAGCTTATACAGCCTTGATGTGTTCATGTCTCACAGTTTTGGTTCTTCATTTTGTGCCATATTGCAGGAAAGAAAAAATGTTCTACAACTGTATTTGTCCTAACTGTATTTGTGCTTACTACCTAGCCCAAGAGTGCTGCTCATCTCTAAAACCAGTTTTGCAGCATTCTCATAAAGCAAGGGTTGCACCGCGCTGTCAGTACCACTTCCCAACAGTCCCTGACAATTCTCTCTTCAGGGAGAATGGGATAAGGTTTCTTCATTTTCTGGAAAATGTTCTACATCTCTGAATATTTGGATCTCTTTTTAGACCTGCTCTCAAAATGAATGTCAGGAAGAGAGCTTGGCTCTTGCTTCAAGCTTGCCACACTAAAGCTGTGGTAAATGACTATTATCTGAGAAGACAGCTGAAATACCTGGTATCTGAAAAAAAATCTGTAATAATCTGGGAAGTGTCTAACACAGTGAAGCCTACCACAAACCCCAGTAGAGTGCTCCCTGAAAGAGCAAATTTTTTCTTGAATTTCACTTGTTCTTCATAAGTTCTTCTTATAACGGTGCAACAGCCTAGCAAATAATTTTTCCATACCTATATGCACAAAACGCCCGCTATACCATTCAGTGGTTTATCACTACATTCAATGAAGAATTATAGGGGCAGAACTGCAGGAGAATATATCAGTCCTTGCTAGCAGCCTAGTACCATCCTGCAAAACATTTGTCAGGCTTTCATTAATTGTTTCATTCATTGTTTCATTCATTGATTAATGAATCAATCCTGTACAACTTATAAAAAGTAACATTTTCTTGGTAAATTTTATCTTTCTCCATTTTACTTTAATATTAATATGGATCTGGATGGTTTCTATAGCAAGTAGTATTAAAGATGTTAATCATGGCTATTCATCCAGAGGTTATGGTAGATAATCCGAAAAATGCTGATGAAGAATTTTCTGATATTACTTGAACTTTTGTTCAGTAGATTTTATCGCTCCTATTCACACCAGTTACTGAATAAATTACGTTCTTTGTTTCAAGAGTACACTGATATTGGATGTTAATTCATGCTTATTGTAGATACTTGTAAAATATCTTCTTGGTAAAGTGACCAAAGAGAAAGAATGAATAGTTTTTGGGTTTGGTGAAGTGTTGATCAAATAAACCATTGATTCTTTTTACAGCAATTTTTTATGAAATACAAATTTAACAGTGTGAAAAGTTCAGCATATATATCTTTGGGAATAGTAAAGAAGAGCTATTCTACACTACTGTTAATGATCTGATGACAAAAATAAATCTTAACTGTCGTATTTGGGAACTATATTTCAAAAGAACAGAAGCTGGGGGAAGGGAAATGAATCATAGGTATGCATAAACATTTTTAATAGGATATTTTTTCTTGTCTTCTAAAATAAAAAGCTGAAATCAATTTTGTCAACATTTCATTATTTGGAAGAATCATGAGGTGTTAGGAAGAGTAGCTGTAATGCCATTCTCTCTGCAGATCCCAGGATCTGGGATGAGAACTTAAGTTAGTATATCTTTATATCAGCATACATCATTATTTTTTTCTGGTTCTGATTTTTTTTCCCCTCAAAAAAATCTACTCTACTTCTGTTGTTTATGTTGCCTTTAGGTACCTTTTTCTTCAAGCTCATATGAGTCTCAAACTCCATCACCTATGATGTACTGAGTCTTGTAGGAAGGAAGACTGACCAACATCTAAAAGAATGGAGAGTAAAAGGGATGTAAATGGAATTCTTCTTTTCAAAACATTTTGGATTCAGTGTTACAATTGATAGAAGCTGAAACCCCTCTTCTTTATATATCTTTTAAGAAAAACTCAGGAACAGAGTTTTGAAAACTTTTGCCTATTCAATGCTGTTATTCATGAAGAACAAGCTGTTATTCACAAAGAACAAGCAAAGCCTTTTCCCAAAACTTGTTCTGCTGCTGGCCCACTACTGACTGTCTACAGTTAAAACAACAGTAAGCTGAAAATAAGGATGTTCCTTCTTGGTTGCAGAAAGATATATTTACACTTGTTTGACTGGTGCTTTCTTCCTGAATGAATTCAGTGCTTCCATTATTGCAAGGCTTGATGTAGTTATGGTAAAGTGATTATGGGAATATCAGACTCCTTCTACCTCATGCTGCAGACTCAGGGAAATATCATGCATGCTAAAAATTGGAAGGCTCCTTTTTGTTCTACTTTTGGTTACTATATAATAAAAAGGAAGATTTTTAATGAAAATGTCAGCATTAAATCATATCTCCTTCCAGTGATAGGCATGGTTAAGTTCTTACTCTTAGGGAAGTAAATTTAAGCCACCAAGTCCTTTCACTCTGTTTCATCTTCAGACTCCTTAAAAAAACCCTGCAGTGTTGTCATTAAAAGTTGTCTGTTTAAAGAGTGAACAATACATACTCTGGTAACTAGAAATGAAAAAGAGAAAGAAATGAGACACTCAAAAATTAAAAACTAACAAACAAAAAGTTTTTCTTCAGCATGTCCTGCCAGTATTTTTATACTTTTCAACTTAATCTATTTGTATTTCTGAAAATCTGTCAAAATAACAGTTTGTAAGGAAATAGCTCCCTTTCCTTACCGCTTAGTTTGATATATTATGGGTGGTGTTACTCAGATTCTCACAGAGCCACACCTAAAGAAATACCAATTCTCTGGTCAGACATTTTTCAATCATCAGACTGGTCTGAAACTGTGTTCCAAACACATGGAGATTCTACCTTTAATGGATCATATAACAGCTGGAGCTTTATAGAAGACAGGCATAATGTGGATTAAGTAACTTGAATTACTGATATAATTATGAAGGTCTTATGATGTATAATTATCTGCACAAAGAGCCCATATAATACAATAACTCTGTCCAAGGGGCTCCAGCTTGTCTTTAATGTGATAATAATGTTTAGTACTTTACTTTTATGAAGCTCTTTCTAAACACTAACCAATTAATCCTTTCAACAGTCTTGTGAAGTGCATGTGTGAAGAGCCTCGAGCTCAATTTGAGACACCCACAGAGGTCAGCACAAGTCACAGTTTCCCTAAACCACAGTGGGAGTGGATGGGAAACTTTGCAGGACTGATCCTATGGAACAGCTGAATTGATCTTATAGAACAGGTGAATTTAAAATGCTTGCCTTCAAATTTCATCCTTGAACAAACAAGTGTGGCCTCAACAGCTCATATTGCTTAAGTAAATATTCCAGCCTCTAAAACAGGGAAGTTTAGCATTAAGGAAGAGGTGAAAAATCAGATTTGTAAAAGTCAAATGAGGGCAATACAGGGGAAATAGAAAATCCTAAGAGTCAAAAAAAAAATCCTAAAAATCCTTGGCTAATGGAAAATGTCATTACAGTAGTTTTGAAAAAAAAAATTGAAATACAGATTGTTATCAGAGGTTTTTCATTTTTACATCAGCATGCAACAAGGAAAAGCCAATACAAGCTTGAGTCCTTGTTTTGTGCAAGTGTTGAGAAAGGTAGGTGTCATGGCACATGACATCTCCTGAGATCCCAAGTAGCCTGCTAGAGTTCAGGTAAAAGAATTCCAGGTACAACATTACATGGTTGCTTGTCTGGGTAAAAGCTGCTCTCCCAGTCAGCTTTTATCCTCCAAGTGGGAGGTAAAGCATAGCAATCACTTTTGGAAGTCATTTGGGAATAGTTCATGATTTCCTGTTTAGACTAAGAAATAATTCTTGCTTTCTTACCTAGCTGGTATAATCATACAGGTTGGGGAGAGAGGAAGGAAGGACGTGTGTTTTAGATAGCTCTTTTTTCCCCTTCAAATCATATTTAAGTTATGAAGATAGGGAGGATAGGGCACAAGCATCTCACTCCTGCGAAGAAAGCTGCTCAGCTACATGAAAAAGAAAAATATACCTTTATACACTTCAGAAAAGCTAAAAAATTCTATATGCTCTCATTTCACTCTTATAAACAGTATTTTAGAGAAGAGATGAACAGAGTTCCTGCAGAGAAATGGGAACAAACTAAAGAAACAGCTGAATATTAAGAGAACCCTAATTCATGTGAAAATAATTAGTGGGCTGGGTTTTTGTCCACATTTGGCTGGGTTATTGTCCACTTGCCATGGACAGAGACACCTTCCACTAGACCAGATTGCTTAGAGCTCAGTTAAGCCTGGCTTTGAAGTGCTTCCAAGGACGGGACATCCACAACTTCTCTGGATAACCTATTTCAACTCCTCACCACATGCATGTAAAGAATTTTTTCCTAATATCTAATCTAAATGTACTGACTTTTAATTTGAAACCATTTCCCCTTTTCTCTGTCTATATATGCTTTTGTAAAGTCCCTATCCATCTCTCTTGTAAGCCCCCTTCAATTGCTGGAAGGCTGCAAGTGGGTCACCATGGAGCTTTTTTTTTTTAGGCTGAACAACTCCAGTTCTCTCAGCGTTTCCTCATCCAAGACATGCTCCATCCCTCCACTCATCTTGGTGGCCTCCTCTGGACTCACTCCAACAGGTCCCTGTCCTCCCTGTGCTGGGAGCCCAGAGCTGGGGGCAGCCCTGCAGGTGGGGTCTCACCAGAGCAGAGCAGAGGGGCAGGGTTCCCTCCCTGGCCCTGCTGCCCACGGGGCTCTGGATGCAGCCCAGGACACGTTTGGCTCTCTGGGCTGGGAGTGCCATGGCTGGGTCATGTCCAGCCTCTCTTCCAGCAGCAACCCTGAGTCCTTCTCAGCAGGGCTGCTCTGGATCTGTTCATCCCCAATCTGTGTTGAGACTGGGGGTTGTCCTGATGGAGGTGCAGCACATCACACTTGGTTTTGTTAAATCTCATGAGATCCCCATAGGACCGCTACTTCTGATATTTGCTTTAATTTAGAACAAATCTTGTATTAATTGATTTTTCGTTTCAGGAGGGGAAATAGGCTGACTGAGTCAACCTAAATATAAAGATAACTTTTGATTATAGTCTTTCACCGGTAAAAAAAAGAAACATTCAACAGTTAAACATAAAAGTATGTTCACTTTTTAATAATAACCTTAAAGCTTTTAATATTCTTCTACATTGTTATTATATTAGGCACACATATGACATCCTTTTTACAATTACAGACAAAAATAAATAATTGAAATAATGATTCAATACTCAACTCAGTTATGTCTTTGTATATGTTTAGCAGGTCACTCCTTGAAATTATTATTTCTCCAACCACTTTATAGCTTCACTTGGGAATACAATGCAAGTCATTCTATCATAATGGAAGGAAGAATGTGAATATTCTTAAATGTAAAAGATAAGTGTATATCGGGTCACATTGCACAATGAAACAGCTGAAGGCTAATAGTCCAAAACATCATTTTCAAAACTACATCACGCATTAATACCACTGCTGTTGTCTGTAATCTCTCTTTGGTATGCAAAGTGATTAGCTTTATTGTAAATAATACTGCAAACAATTTTTAGGTAAATTAATATTCCTTCTGGGACACGAAAGATAATTCATGGCATGAATTTTGTGAAATTTAAGTAATATGAATTAGCTACTGACAGTCTGTTCTTATGAACAGACATATCTCAGTTTTCTTTCCAATTATTTTGTCTGTTTGTCTTATTTTTGTTCCCTACTTAGTTTCTGATAAAATGTTGCCATGGAAGAGAACAAAAAAATTAGTTTTCAGCTACCTTTTGTGTTTACAAAGCCTTGGTGAAACAGGAAAAAATAAAAATAAAACTCATTTGTAGAAAATGTTATGAACTAATAGATATGACTTCATATATGTCATATATACATATGACATAAATATTGCTTAATAAACTTTGGGTCTCCATAATTTTTATTTGGAAAAAAAAAAAAAAAAAGTAGTTTGAAAGTTTCTATTCTCTGTCTCTGCCACTAGTGAAGAAAACAGCAGGTAAGCATTTTTGCTAACATAAAAGCAGTTGAGGAGACTGTATAATGCTTTTGACACATGTTGAAATTGGGAATGAAAATGCTTTGCTTTTTTGAGCTTAGGTGTGTACAAGAATCCACTAAAACTCTGTCAATCTACTGACTCCATGATGAGAAACTAATTACTTTCATTTTGGGGAGTCAGAACTTGCTTACCCTGGGGAAAACATACGCTCACTCATGCCCAGCATTTAATTTGGATGCTTTAAACTGGTGCCATTACCTGCAGGGACTGGGGCAGTCTGAGCTGAGAGGGCAGGAAAGGGGTGCTGTGCATCTCTGACCCTGTGATGGTCCAGGCTCACTCCAGCTCTCAGTGAGATCTTTGGTATTTGTCTGTTGAATTGCAGTCCCTGACTGAATCAAAACGATATCAATCACTTAAAAGCATGCTTACCTATACACCAAAACGGGTGAGATCCTTTGTAAAACTCTGTTGCAAGAGACATGTACAATACAAATTCATGACAGCATTTAACTGAAACTACAGAAGGATGAATAACACTACAAATTTAATTGAAGATAACAAAAGGAGAAACATAAACCCAAACCAAGTAGTGTTGACATAAATATGTCCCATTCATAACTGTACACAACACTTGACAAAACTTGTTGGTCTGCATGTATAACTTAAAAGGTAAAAGGTAATAATAAGGAAAGCTACTGATTATGAAAATTACTGTATTCTAGATTACTCCGTAATATATGAAAATGAATGAAAACCTTCTTTTATTTCAACAAATAATCCTGAAGAGAGCAACATTCATACAAAGCAAAGATATTTTTGAAGTGCAATTTTCTCTAACCAGGGGAAAAGAACATGTAATTTTTTTCTCTATTTAGATGGTAGAAACTGATAAAAAGAGGGTGACAAAAATGATCTAACTACTGTGTATAATAGATATATCTATAATAGATATATCTATCTATTATATTTGTAATATTATCTCACATTTCACGGTGTCTTCTTGATGGCTTTAATTTGAAAGAACTGTGGCACTTAAAAGATATTTTTGCCATCTTTGAACAGAAAAAGGAAATTTTGAAAGAAAACATTCTGGCCTGAAGTAGCTTGAATTCACTTTTGGATTGAAACACTGTATGAAGATCTTGACTGATCTTTAGCAGAATACAAAATATATTAGTGTCAAAATTTGAGGATAACAGTCAAAATGTTTTGGGCAAAGAATTGGGACATAAAACCACAGGGATTGGCTACCCTGAGAGAGTAAAAGTGCCCCGAGGTTTTTGATGGTTTTGGTTTTCAGCTGCATAGCAGAATAATTTCTGGAGAAAGGGAGAAGAGGGTGCCCTGCAACACTGGCTTGCTTTTCATTAAAGGAGGATAAGGGCATATTCTGATTAGCAGGAGAAATAATTAAAGGAATTCCGTATTCTCAGAGGTCACAAGATCAGACTTTGATATGATCCCAAATGCAATCACTGAACAAACCTTTAGACATCTTATTTAAGGAAAATACATGAATGTTATAGCTGGTGATGCAATCATATGGATTACACTCTTAATTATTTTTATTGCCTTCCTTGAAATTTTGTGCCTTTATGCATTTTCTTACAAAAAGGGGGAAAAAAGACCTTTGTATAGTCAACAGCTAAATTAATGTTCCTTTTGAAGACCTTAGCAGCTTTCTAAAGCTTTTCTGTGAATCACAGTGAAGGAAAAAAAAATTCAATCTACATGGGGGGCAGGGGTATTATTTAATTTAATTTTCTATTCCATTGACCCTTTCACTTTCTAGATTTTAGTACTTTCACCATGAAATAAATTTTATTTACTCTAAGCATGAGGACTCTTAATTATATTGGAGGAGCTCTTAATTATGTCATTTCCAATAATGGTGGAACTTCTTTTTGTCTGAGACTAATCGAAGGTAAGAGAAGTCAGAGTGCAGTTTGGAATTAAATTGGAATAGTTTTGTGCTCTGTGATTTCACACCAAGCAAATAGTCCTCGAAGAACTGATAGTCTTCCTCAATACAATTTTAAGGCATGAAAATTTCTTTTATACCAGGTGAATGTTTGTTATGTCCACTTATTAATCTCTAATATACAAAAAGGGTGTAGTCATACTGTGTTCCTGTGCAAACTCAGAAGGGAAGAGGAGACATAAATATTAACCATGATCAACCACTCAAATTGACCAGTGCTTCCCCTAAAAAGCAGGTACCAAAATAAAAGTTTCTTCAAATAATTTACATCTTAACCTTGTTTTTGTCAGATTTTTTGGTATCCTGAGATGGAGACTGTGCTGGTTCAGGATGGGGTAGGATTCATTTTCTTTGTAGTCACTAGTATGGGTCTGTGTTTTAGATTAATGCTAAACCAGTGCCAAAAACACAGGGATATTCTCATTACTGCTGAGTGGGGCTCACACGGCGTCAAGGCCATTTCTGCTCCTCACCCCACCAGCAAGCAGGCTGGGCATGCACAATAATTTGGGAGGGGACACAACCCGGACAGGTGACCCCCACTGACCCAGGGAATATTCCAGACCACATGGAGTCATTCTCAGTATACAAAGCTGAGGGATGAAGAAGGAAGGGGGGACGTTTGGAGTGGTGGTGTTTGTCTTCCCAGGTCAGCGTTACACAGGATGAACCCCGCTTTCCTGGAGATGGCTGAGCACCGCCTGCCCATGGGAAGGGGTGCAGGCACTTGTAAGGTTTTGCTTGCATGTGTGGCTTCTGCTATCTCTATTAAACTGCCTTAAACTAAACCCATGAGTTTTCTCATTTCTGCCTTTCTGATTCCCTCCCCTATCCTGATGTGAAGGGAATGAGGGAATATCTGAGCGGGGCTTAATTGCCAAGTGGGGTTAGACCTTGGCAAGGTCAATGCATGTGATTATAAAAGTTGAGAAGAGAGATGCAAAAACATTTTCAGAAACAGCAGCAACAAAAAACCATAGCATCTTATTGAGCAAACATGCAAAGAAAATAATTTTCTCTTTACTGGAATTTGGTTTTAAATATAATACCAGAAGTCAGACTGTACAAACAATTAGGATGAAATGCCCACCCCCTGTAAAACTACCAGCAAGTTGTTGCTAATTTTCTTTGGGGCAAAGATATATGGTAATTAGATTTCTTAAATAATAACAAGATTATTTAGAAACTAGATTATTTAGAAATTAGATTTCTTAAATAATAAACACGGGGGATATTCACATAAAATTTGAGATTTCAAGTATAAAAGGTGCTTTAGAGAAATTTAGTTTTCCCTATAATATTCTCTTCTTTCTCTTCAGGGAATGCTTATATCACCTTCCAATGTGCTGTTTGATCTTGGTAAGTTTCATTACCTAAGAGTGTCAGTTGTTATATGTTTCAATAAATCTTGTTCTTATTTCAATTAATAAAAGAATATATGTAAATTAAATAAATCTGTGGTTCAAGCATAGGACATATATTCTCTCACAGAGTTCTATGACATTCTGCTTTTTTTACAGAGGGAAAATATCACACCTTCCTTTGAGATAGAGATGGACATAGAAGATTCACAAAATTTAAAGCTCCTAATAAAACTAAGAATTGAACCAGAGAATACAGAATTCTTGAAACATCCATAACCTTGTCCAAATCTTTTTTATATGATTTTACCCACAAAGAAAAAGAAAAAGAAAAAAAAAAAGAAAAAAAAAAAAAAAAGCTGTTATCAATTCTGTTTTCAGGTTTCTATCCTTCTGTAACTATGCACCTATCTGTAAATTCAATACTTTTTCTGGAAAAGGTGGACGAATTAGGTTAAATTAATATATTTTTCTTTCCGAATGAAAATATAATGATAAATGCTTGGGAATTTGTGTGTTTCTGGATGCAGTCATACCAGTGTTTTTGTGGTTTTATGTCAAAGTTACGTTTCTGGGCAAACAGTTTATTGGTGTTTCAATCTAACTTTCAAATAAGTCACAACTCAAAAAATATTAATTTATAACAAAACCGGGTTGTTTTCTAATTGTAAGATTGTATAACAAACAATATTTGCACCTTGTTAAAAAAGCATAAACAGTACTTGGATCTGGCCAGCTTCTTTTAGTCACCCTGCAAGGATTTTCTTCTTGCAGAAAGGGAATTAGCTGAGCCACTGAGGAGTCCTAAACTAACAGCAAAATAATTTTTAAGTGTTGGAATAGAAGAACCTTGCAAACTGTGACATTTGGAAATAATCTGCAGGTTATAGACCTATATATACAGTCTTGAGGATACAGTGATCATTGAGGGTATGTGGCTCACTGTTTCTTTGAATTTGGGATGAACAAAATTAAATTTCCCCTATAAAGTGGAAACACTGTTTCTCCCATGAGGATATAGGATTTACATACTCTTGTCACTCAGCCTAATATAGTATTCCCTAAAGAGGCTGATTAATTTGCTGGGGGGAAAAACAATTTCCTCCTCTTCCTGTAATACTTAGAATCATAGAACTATGATTTAGACGAATTGTTTATAACTGATTTCTGCATGCTGGGTTTTTTTTACTTGAGTTAGGAGTGTCAGAAAAAATGCCTCTGGTAACTTTTGTAACTTACAAAGTCTCAGACATGAAGCCACAGATTCAATTTAAATGTGCAAAGAAACAGAGTTCCAGAAAAAAAGGAGATTTTTCTTGAGATCTGCAGTTAGTTTTTACTAAAAGATGAAGTTCTTTAAACGAAATCCAACACCAGAAGAAGTTTAATTAATTTTACATGATTTTGTAGTGCTAGGCTTGACTATTTGATATAGCTTTTCCACGGTTAATTCCACATATCCATGAAATACAGGATGCTTATTAAAGCTAGGCTTGAATGGTGATCCTGGTCAGTACTGCTGGAACAGGACAAAGGGATAAAAGAAAAAAAAATGTGTAAAAGGGCTGTAAAGTGTTCTTAAAATCGAATAATAGCAGTACCACCTGCACAAAAGAAGGTGAAAATATGCTACAGAAAAAAAAAAAATTGGGTGTCTTGTAGATGAGAATTATACAAATGGAGTATCACAATTAAAAGGTCATATATTCAATGACTGATGAATTTCTGCAATAAAGTCGTGGCTAGCCAACAGAAAATGTCAAAGGAACATTAAAAGGTGACTGTAACTGATTCGTCAGGGAGACTATGACCTATTGCTTGGCACAGGCTGTGGAAAAAGTAGATAGGGATATTTCCCTTCATTCTGTTCTGAGGCATACCACACAATGGGAACCAACCTAAAAAGTGGTGGAAAGAGCTTATTGAGAAAACCCTATGAAATGCTGGTTGTGACACTTTAAGAAAGACTGAACTCTTAAAGAACTGCTACTAAAAAGACCTAGAATGGTGCTCTGTGGCAACTAAAAAGGCCCAGTTGGCTTACCTTGGTAAAATTAAGGCTGAGGAAGTGTATGAGCATTCTCTTTAATCAATATATCAGGAACCAATTTTATAAAGGTGAAACAAAAAAATATCAGCAACAGAAAACAAGAAAAAAGAGGACTGCAGGACATAGTCTTTTTAAGTTATAATGTTTCTTCCCACAACTAAGATTAGTGATTTTTTCTGATTTATTCACACAGAAAATTCTAACTTGCAGTGCAATGACCTGGTTGTGCTATAACATACAATTATGGATTAGAACATTCATATCTCTCACCAGGAACTGACACAACCCTCAAAAGATCAGAGATAAGCAATTTTATCCTGATACCAATTCCCTCTGTGTTTCAAATCAAAGATAGCAGATGACCCAGCTAAATATGGAAAATTTAAATACTGAGTAAACATCCTAATAAATTGCCTGCCAGCAGCCATTTAAAAATTATTGCGCTTGGAAACATTGAAATCACCTATGTTGTCAAGAAAGCAAAATTCGTTTATAAATGATTTATCAAATCTTAATCTATCACATCTATTATAGATATTAAATAATTTTCTGGTTTTTACATATTCATATATTATACACACTTTTAGCTGATGGAATTCCACCATTTCAAAAAAAACAGAAATTATCAAAAATTCACATTAGAGTAGTACTAATGTAGAAAAAAATAGGGCTTTTTAAGACCGGCAGTAAATACATTCCTAAAGGAACAAATGGGCAAAAAGCCTAGCATTTCACATTCCTGTAGTAAACACCGTAATGAGGTCCCAGTTCAGGACAAATATTTATAGAACTGCCTTACACACTTGTTAATCCCTTCCCCCACGGCAGTCACAGCACAGCTCTTCATGTATAATGGATGGCTTTGCAAATGTGGATGAAATTCTTATGTCTGTGCGTGAGAGACAATAGCTTTCAGAACACTGTTAAATGATAGAAGAGACCTGAAATCATCATGAATAAAATAAAAATTAGTAATGTATTCACTAGGTTTGAATGTTTGATAGCATTTTATATCAGACAAAAATATTACAACCCTCTTTCTCCAAAAATATCTTGAGTAGAGAATACACTACTATGCCTTTCTTTACTTACAGAGTTCTCTGTGCAAAATAAGGTGTTTAATAGAAAACAAAAAGTCTGGTTTTGTCCAAAAGCTTTTTAACTATTCTGGCTTGTACCTGAGTGGCTGCTTTTATTTCTTTGCTGTCAATGCATTTTTAATGTTTTTAAATTGCCTTGTTCTTACTGACTTAGGCTGAAATTCTGCTGGCATCATCTGTGAAAGGTTGCCAAATAGTGGTTAATTTGCCACTGCTGATTTCCCAGTGGAAGAGACAGGTTTTCCCAAAGTAACTTTATGCATGTAAAAGCAAGAGGGCAGGAAAATCAGGAAAGTGGGCAATTCAACAAAGTGAACTAAGTGGAATAAAGTGAAGAAATAGATATTTTTGTTGTAGGTGCAATAAATTTCTACCAAGAAAGCAAAGACACTTCCATCTCCTCAGTCTATTCCTATCCCATTTCCAAAGGGTGAAAGCAATAACTGTATGTCAGTGACGTCTCATATCTGTGGCAATACCTGTTATGCCATACACAGCCACAAAACAGCTGATTGTAATTGATTCTAAATTTTTACAAATTTTTTTTTTTTAAATGGGAGATAATTCTCCAATCTTCCTCTGAGATTCGATGCCAGAAAATTATTTCTTAGAGCTTAGGGAGCAGAGATCTAGTTAGATCCTATTTGCCACAAGATATCAAATTTCATCCATATAGCCAGTAGTAAGCCTAAATGTTTTAGACTAAGTTCATGAAACTAAGCTGTGAATCAGAGCCTGGGTATGCAACTTGAAGATCTGCTCCCAGCAGGGAACTGATTAGTCAAGATACACACAGCTGAACGTAAAAAGAAAATCGTATCCCACACTGAAACAAAATATTTCACGGCAACAAAAAAAAAATTATGGCAAATAATAGGAATCCAAGTATGCAGATAACTTTAGCTGAGGAGGTAAGGAAAGGGTCCTTTCTCCTGCCTTATTTCATAAAGACCCATATCCTACAACATCAGAATTTTCTCTGAAACTCCTGATGATGTATAGCTTCTTTAAGCTTGCATTGACTCCTTAAGTTTTATGTGTATTTACAAATTCAAAGAGGGAGTGGTGGGTTGATCCAGCTATCAGCCAGACACCAACACAGCCACTCACAAAATCAGAGGCTGGCTGGGAACAGAAAAGAAATGGAGAAAACCTGGAACAAATACTCTGCTCAAGCAGGGCCATCTACAGCCTATTTCCAAGGATGGCTATTCAATATCGCTAAGAAGGGAGATCTTAGAACCTCTCTGGGCAAACTGTGCTAGAACTCAGTACCCTCACAAATAAAAAGTGTTTACTGATTTTTAGAGACATCCTCCTGTGTTTTAGTTTGTGTCTATCATAGCTTGTCCACAGTGCTTGGGCACCATTGAAAACAGTCTGGCTCCCTCTTCTTTACACCTTTATTCAGGTACTTATGTACATTGATGGGATTCCTCAGTGAACCTTGTCTTCTCCAGGCTGAATAGTTCCCACTCTCTCAGCTTTTCCTTGTATGAGAGTTGCTCCAATCTCTTAGCCATCTCAGTGGCCACCTTTGCTGGACTACAGTATCACCAGATCTCTGAACACTGGGTAGTCCAAAACTGATGGAGAGCACGCTCATTCCCATTTTGTCTGGAATGGGGAGAAAAGAGAAAGAAGGCAAGAAAAGTCATGGATCAAGATAAACTGAATCAAAAGATGCACACTTGAGTAAAGAATGAAAAAAAGGCACTTTTCCTTACTTCTTACAAATAGGCAGTTGTCCAGCCACATCTGGGAAAGGAAGACCTCAGTATCCACAATGGTTACCCAGAAAAAAGCTGTAACCACACGTGTACCATGCCACCATCCTTTCCTTGAGCTTTTATTGTGAGGGATGACATATGAAATGGGATGGGATGGGATGTAGTGAAGGATAGCCCTTTGGTCACTGTGGGTCCTGGTTTGGTGTCTTTTAGCGTTTCCCATGCCCAGCCTACTCTTGTGGAGTGCAGAGTGAGAGAAAGCTAAGACCTCAATGCTGCATGAGCACAGTTCAGTAACAGCCAAAACCCTTAACTGGTGTATTTTCAGCACTGTTTTAGCCACAAAGCCAAAATACCGCAGCATATGGGCTTCTCTGAAGGATATTAATGCTACTCAGCCAGACCCAGGATCAGTTATATATTGAGAGACTTTTTACATGAACATTCTTGAAACAAAAGCATGAAATGAGTGAAGATAAACAAGAGAAGGCGGGGGGGGGGATATAGAATGTTTATTACATAAATGAATGTGCATTTTTCCTTAATATTAATCTGAATTCAGTGAGATTGAGAACATTCTGGAATCAGACCTGATTGCAACAGGGAAAAAGACACAAACATCCACAAAGGACTTAGTAGATCATGAGAAAACTTACAAAAAAAATTCCTTCTTCTGAAGTTCTGCTTTTAATTCTGATCTTCACTTACCTATCTGATTTCAAAATCAAACTAGCTTATTAAAGTGCTTGCCTACACAAGACTATTCTCCTGGTATTTATGCTTGATTAGATATGACTGGGTAAGCTCACAAAAAAGCTAAATTCGTGTTTACCTATTGCTGCTGAAAGCCTAAAATTTCCTAGCACAAACACAACTTCTAGAATTAGGCATTTCAGTAGCAATCATTGGGAAATTTTGCAAAGTGACCCACCAGTTCTGTCTTTTTCACCCAAATTCTGATGGCTAAGGGCAAGCCCATCTAAGTCTCATCAAGGAACCGATGCAGACCGAATCATCAACCCCATACTGATTCCACTGCCTTTCCCTTTGCTTTTTTCCCCTCCATTTTTATTCTTCTAACGTCCTTTCTTCTAAGCTCAAAGTGTTTCTTTTACAGAGTACTGTGACATAGCACTCCTAGAAAGTGCACTTTTGATTCTTACCTAAAAAGTGCCTTTCTGATTGCACTTTACAATGAATAGCTGGTATAATATCACCATTTATGTAAGAAGGATTCAGCAGCATTCATTAAGACAGGTCTTTAAACTAAACAGAATCAATGTGTGGTTCAGAAATTTAGAACCAATTACAACCTCTCTATATCAAAATCTGGTGCTCAGTCATTTAATGAAGTATTTTACAGAGTCTGACAGAATTGATGGCATAATCTGTTATGAGCTGTGTATCATCTCATTTGTGACAGACTTATTTTCCACACCAGAAAAGTCTGTCTTGCAGATTGTGGAATTCTTAATTCAAGAAACCTGAATGGAGAAGTGTCAAATATGAATTTCTGTGTTATTATAATGAAAGAAAACTAGGTTGAGTAAAATTAACTATCCGTTTTAATGACAAATATAAGACTATTACATATATAAAACCTTGCATTTTGTGAAGGAGACTTTCACTGTTATATGTGAAACTGTAAAAAAAATTAGTGATCCTGTAACTGAAGGCTATACCATAGAGCAGACAAAGAGGCCAAATTATATTGATTTAAATTCTGGAATTCCTATATTTTAATAACTGTATTTTCAAAACTAATTTAGATGTATTTCATATTCATTTATATTTAAGTGTAAAATATTTTATTTTTCCATACCTTTTAATTGTCTCTAACAGCACCAACTTTATAGCTACAATAATGATCACTTCAGGGACTACTGTACATCCAGAACTACTAAATCAGGGAAGCTACAATAACAGTAATAAAACACCTGTAATTGATACTTGTACATTTCCTTTGTTTTCTCTCATTTATATATTTTGTGGGTATGTTTAATTTGAAATGTGTTAATCTTTTGAAAACCACATAAATTCAAAACATTTTCCACAGCTTGCTTTCCTTTTTCTGGTTATTATAAAGAATGAAGTTAAACTTTTATCTCTAATGTTAGCCATGAACTAAAGATATTTCTTATAACTAGTGGTGAACTGTAAAAGTCAGAACTTCATTAGATGAAAAATACCAGCACCAAAGAGGCAACAATTGTGCAGTCAGTAATTTGTAAGGTTTTTGTCAATTATTTATGAGGTAATGTAAGAATAACAGTGAAGGGAGACATTAGAAATTAAAGCAAGATATTAGATTCCTGAAGTGAAGAGAAATTTTTTCAGTTTCTGCTCAGTGTAGCACTGTTTTTAGCTAAAAAACCTCAACTTCCTCACAATAAATAACTTCACTGTTAAAAGCTCTCTCTGATGCTGGAGATTTGGGTGAAGTAAATGCTCCTCTGACTCAGAACAAAGACAAAAGACACTTGAGTCAAACCTCTTCCTTTAATAATTCAAAGGTGTTCTCTTTTCTTTAGAAACAGCTCTTGTAGGTTTTTTTTTGTTTTGTTTTGTTTTTAATCCATCTTACAGGTAATGTTAAGACTGTTTCTCTAAATATTGCCACTTTCAACAGAAGGTTATTTAACTCTTTTTCTGTTACTTCTGTGAAATACTCATAAGCAACCATTGCTGCATGTGGAATTAAACACTATGTGTTTCCCATATAGGTTTATTTATTTAAGAGGAATTCAAAGTGGTACTTATTGAGACTATTACAGGTGGATTTGATTTATTCTGTTTTGATTGTAGTCTGCATCAATTCCTTTATGTAGGTCCAATAAATACCTCTGTCTGAAAGGTCTGACAAAGTGTATAAAGCACATGTTAGGAGCATGACATCATTGCTCAGAAGGTGAAATTTGTCTGCTTATAGAATGAAAATAAACATGTGAGACTGGGTATCTATCATTTTGTTTAGATCTATCAAGCTCTCAAATAACCAAATTCATATTTAATTGGAAATGATGTGGATAGATAGTTGATGATAGTAATTACTTACTGTCATAAGTTTACAGTTGCACTCAAGTAGGATATGACATGCAATTGATATTTTATGCATATAATTTGCCACCTCTGTGAAAAATTTTAAGGTTTAGTTCACTGTCAAACATTGGTCTTTACATGGTGGCCTTTGTGTTTGTGGAGTTGTGACCATTACACAACCCTGACATTGGTAGACCAGTTTGAGTATCAAAATATCAATCTATAAATTCTGAATGTGGTAGGCTGTAGGAGAAGGGAACACAGGTGACTTCATCCCTGATAAGTAGCAGCTGTGTTAATTACCCAATACAGCCTCATCCCTGATGAGTCACAGCTATGTCCAATTAAGATAAGTGTGATAAAAGGGAATGGGTGAGCTGATGAGGGGAACCATGAAGAAGGAGAATCCTGGGGAGAGAGAATCTCTGTTGTGAGGTCAGTTGGTGTTTGCTGCTAGAGCCTGTTGTTGGAACCTACAGTCACAGCCTAGCTGGGTACAAGCCTGCAGTCAGGGGCTGCAAGGGAAACCTACAGTAGGAGTTTGCTGCAGCCGGGGTCAGGGGATGGTTGGAGTCAGGATGGCTGAGCTGTAAAGAGGAATAAAGCAGGACCCTTTTCATGCTGTGATAAACAGGAAGTCTGTGTATTGCCTCATCTCTACCATCTAATAAGAGGGCTGCTGCAACAGTAGGCACTCCCTTTTTCCTCTTTATCTTTTCTGGTTTTCATTTGCTACTTTCTTTTTCTTTTGTTTTATTTTCTTTTTGTGGTAATACTAGGTAGAAAGATTTCCTTTGAAGCTACCAAATAGCAAGCATCTCCCTTACAATTCAAAATCATCCCAGCTGTTGTTTTCGACACCTTGACACATCCCTCAGGGGTGTGTACTGGGGCCAGTGCCATTTAATATCTTCATTAATGACATAGTCAGAGGGATTGAGTGTACCCTCAGAAAATTTGCTGATGATACCAAGCTGAGTGGTGAAGATGACACTCCTGAAGGACAAGATGCTGTCCAGAGGGACCCTGACAGGATTGAGATGTGGACTGTCAGGAATTTCATGTGGTTTAACAAGACCAAGTACAGGGTGCTGCACCTGAGCTTGGACAACCCCCAGTATCAACACAGGTTGGGGATGAACAGATCCAGAGCAGCCCTGCTGTGAGAGGCTGGACATGACCCAGCCATGGGCACTCCCAGCCCAGAGAGCCAAACGTGTCCTGGGCTGCATCCAGAGCCCCGTGGGCAGCAGGGCCAGGGAGGGGATTCTGCCCCTCTGCTCTGCTCTGGTGAGACCCCACCTGCAGGGCTGCACCCAGCTCTGGGCTCCCAGCACAGGAAGGACACGGACCTGTTGGAGTGAGTCCAGAGGAGGCCACCAAGTTAATTAGAGGGAGGAGGCATATCTCCTGTGAGGAAAGGCTGAGAGAACTGTAATTGTTC
Source organism: Brachypodius melanocephalos (assembly GCA_013398615.1). Lineage (NCBI taxonomy): Eukaryota > Metazoa > Chordata > Aves > Passeriformes > Pycnonotidae > Brachypodius > Brachypodius melanocephalos. The sequence continues at coordinate 3,470,321 of VZSR01003049.1, forward strand.
AGCCTGGAAAAGAGAAGGCTTAGGGGCAACCTAATTGTGACCTTTCAGTACCTGAAGGAAAGATGAGATGAGACAACTTACAAGAACATGTAGTGACAGGACAAGGGAAATGGTGTCAGACTGAAAGAGGTTCAGAGTAGATTTCTTCACTGTGAGGGTGGTGAGGCACCAGAACTTGTTGCCCAGAGAAGTTGAGGAAGCCCCCTCCCTTGAAGTGTTCAAGGCTAGGTTGGATGTGGCTCTGAGAAACCTGGATTACTTGAAAGTGTTCCTGCCCATTGCAGGGGAATTGGAACTGGATGATCTTCAATATCCCCTTTAAACCTAAACTGTTCTATGGTTCTATGACTTGGCAGTCACATGACATTTAAAAAGATGTGTCAATGTGAAATGCAGTTTCTCTTTGTTACTTTTGCTGCTCAAGACTAGTAGTTCATGTTACAAAAGCAATAAATCAAAATATATGAACCTGAAAATGCTTGAGTGAAGGAGAAATATTAAGTCTGAAGGCTGTACTGCAGCTGAGGTGTAGAGATCACCTTTTAAAATTTCTAAGTTGTGTATATATATGAGAAATAGACTCTCAGCATTCATTTGCGGGGTATGGAAAAATGTGTTTGAGAATCTGGAGTCAACTATCCACATTATTGCTCCTCACATGAGGGTTTTTTCATGCTTGAGCACCTCTTTTAATTTGGGTTTAGGAGAAGGTACCAAAGTAATTAAGCAGCAGAATAAGACATTCCTTAAAGATGGGGTAGGTCGAATACTTCCATAGCAGTCATTCCTAGGACAACAATTGCTGCTAATAAACCTTGAGCTAAAGAGACCTGATAAATACTGTGGCAGAGTAATTTCTTTCCACTACGGAATTATTTATACCTCCTCTCTGATGTGTGATCATTGCAGTAAAAATGGAAAATATAGATACTGAAATTTCCGACAGGTTTTTCTTACAAGTTTTTTTCTGGAATATAAGCAGCTATTCCAGGATATCTAGGTATATATCCAGGATTCCCACCCACTTCTTATAGTAGTTAATATGAAAAAGTGATAGTTGTATTAATAATTTGCTTAGATCCTTACAAGAGCTTTTGAAATCTTAGAACTCAAATATTACAACCCATCCTCTGCAAAATGATAAAACTTCAAAATCTACCACCAGACTATTAATAGCAATGGACTAATTAGAGATATAATGATTAAATATATTTTTATTAGGCCATAATAACTGTTAGCATTGAGAAGCCACCAGGTGAAACAGTCTCTGACAAAATCTTTTGTATTTCTCTCAAGCAATTCTTCTATATTTTAAAATTAATCTGAAGGAGCATAAGAGTCAGGTTAAACTTGTAAATGAACAGTCTCTCTTTCCTTGTAGTAAGGATATCATTGGGTCTTCTATAAAATTACCAGAACTTTTCTTCCCTTAGAGTATGCTTAGGTAGCCTATTCTCCAGACTTCAGCTGATTTCAGTTATCACATTCAGTGTCATGCTTTCTTACTAGTCTTCACCAAAGCAATTTTCACATTACATATTTAATTTACTTTGAAGCCTGGCTGGGCTAATACAATGTTTGGTATTAATGGTTAGAGGCCCCATCTCCCATTGATCTTATGAATTAATAATTTCAAGTCTTCTGCTCACACTCTAATTCACATAGAAAGGTAGGAATGCTTTTTGAACCACAAAAAAGTGTACTGCTGCTTGTCTTTTTGATTGGATTGTATTCAGAGCCGGTGTACCAGTACAGAATATCCCTAAGAACAATGGTAAGCTTTTCCCCCTTATTAGTCAGAAAATACGTACGTGTTCATTTCTGACAGGTTGTACTACATAAACCCTACAGTTTCAAATCATCTGACAGGTAATCTAACAGCTACCCTAGCAGGACCATGTACCAGTTTTCAGGAATACCAATGTTTACTGTCTGTTTAAAAATCACTCTTGATGTGTAGGGAATGAGCAGCAGCATAAAAGCTTTCAATTGCTGTTTGTCCAATGATTTTTCCACTCCATTTTTCTTCCAGAGACAGTGACCTAGTAATAATGAGTGAAGATAATAGGCATTATGGCAGGCAAAGCTGACAACTTACAGCTTTGACTTTGGAAATAAAAGCAAATAAATTTTTTTTTATATATATTTCCCCCCTCCCCTATTTGAATATCACAAGAAACAAGTCAGCTGTTCCTGAACCAGCTCCCAGAAACTGTCAGGTGCAGTGCTCCATCTCCTCTGCTGGGAGTTCCCATGGCAACATCTCCAGCTGAAGTAAAAGGAATTACAGATAAATATTTTTCCCCCTGGCTCCCTGCTTCCCCTCCTCTCTGTACCAGTTCAGAAAAAATGTTGCTCTCTAATCTTTGGGGCACTGAGAGTTGCCACTGCAACCCAGCAACACCCAGCAATGCTCTGTTTGTTGCATTCGAAAAGCCTGTCCTAGTTCCCCTCTGTCTCTTGGGTGTCTGATTTATGACATCAAAGGAGAAAAAGACAAGAGAGAATTTCAAGGGTGAAAGTCCTTATTGGGGGAAAGATGTTAGTCCAGAGCTGTCTCCAGTCCAGTGCTTAAAAAACGCAGCGTGTTCATTTGTTTTTACTTCTTTAATTTGACTGCAATTTTCGAAGGAGTGTGGATACAATCCTTAAAGATAACACACATGAGCTGTGGCATCTAGAACCATGACTGCACAATGTTTGCAGATCCTTGGATTTGTGTCAATGAATTGTGCTCTGATGAGATTGGTGGTGCCTCTGGCCACATTTGGCAGCTGATGAAGGCCTATAGTTACAGCAATTATCTCTGAGAAAATAATCTAGACCTGGGTGAATTCTTTTGAAAATTTCGCAAAAATATCATCAAATTGTCACTCAAGAATTAATTTTTTTTTTTTTGCACCATGCAGGCCTACTAGAGAGAAAAGCATAGTGACAGGCATATAATACCCAACACTTGCTGAAGCCGTAGTTCCAGTGAAAGGATAAATTCTGGGTGCTCAAGCACAAAAATGGAACAGGTTGCTCATGGTGGCCCTGCCTCCAGCTGTGGTGAAATCAGTAAGTATCTTTTGCAAACACACTTTGCTTTGAAGAGAATGCATATCCAGGAAGAACAAATGCATGGCCCAGACATGGAGAGGACCAAAGCTGTCTTTGTCTGTGGTGTGAGAACAGAAAATTATCCTCTTTCTTTTGTTTTGGCTCAAGATGTATTCTGTCCTGCAGTGGACTTAAGAATTCCATCTCTGCTAGGGCCAGGGTTTCCTTCAAAGTGGCATTTGAAGATATGAGGACACATAGCCAAGATTTAGATATGGAGATGCTTAAGACACAATCTGTCCTTCAGAGAGCTGGAATGTGCTCCCAGGTTCCTGCAGAGTGGTCTGGGACAGCAGCAAGGGCCCTATTTTGCTGAATCTACCCTGTGCTAAGAATGAGGATGATTCAGGCTTATGTTTCTGGAAAGTTAATTACTTAGATGGAAGGAGAGGTTATGCAAGAAGGAGGCTGTAGCTCTCACATCAATTCCTGAGACCCAGAGTTTCGTTTTGAAAATTACAGAACAAATAGGAAAACAGTATCATCAGTACTGTACCATCCTGCTCTGCAATGTTTCTCAGTAATGGTGTTTCAGGTAGCTGTTTTCATCATTCCACTGAGTGCTCAGATGTAACTCCCACATCTCCCACAGATTGTGTTTAGTATGGGGATGTCAGCAATCCCCTTTGCTGACATCAGCCTCAGACATGAATCCAAGCACAGCTTTAAAATTCTGACCTACAAAGCAATTTAAGATTACAGAGCCTTGAAATGAAGAATTTTGTAATACATATTAGAAATTGCCAAACAAGTATATAATCAGAGTGGTAGCATCTACAAAATTGACTGTATTAATAGCTTTTGTAGAAAGTTTAGTATTTTCAACATAAAAGTATACCTGAAATGGGACTGCAGGAACTGCACAAAATAAATTAATTTGTTTGGTTTGATTTTTTAAGAACTCTTCCTGAAAATTTGGTGAGGTCTGGGATTGCTTTTATCCCTAGAAAAAGTTTCTGCCATCTTTTGTTACCTCAATGGATAGTACACCTGTCATCTTTACCACTCTAAACGTAGTGAGAGAAGCTGGCTCGGAGGAAAACCTACAGCAGACACCAGACTCCAGAGCCCTAAGCTGAATCCTGGAACTCTGTGAGCAGAATTTCTCTGCTGCTGGTACAAGGAATGAATAATGGGGGTTTTTTTGTAAAAGAAATGAAAACCACTACTAATTGAAATTTGTTTCAGTAATTCTGAAATAAGTAGGAATATTTGAGATTGTTCTTGCAGCAGAAGCATTCAATAAATCAAATATGCATGTCCAGTCCATACCACAGTCTAGCTGTTTATGTTCTAACACCATAATTATGATCATTAATAATCTTAAATTCAGAATATTACTTTCTTCAAAGGTATGAAAAAAGTAGCTCTATAGTCCAACTTTTGTTCTTAGTAAAAAAAAAGTTCAATGTGTCCCTGCCCTGGTCCCGCTTTGAGCATCTTAAAAATCTCCCTTGTTTCTTTCATTCCATTTAGTAACTGACCAAAGTAATTGTGCCTTCAAAATCCTGTACAGTTGTTTTTGTATTACTGCTCAGGCTTTGTCTTTTAATCTAATTATCAAGTAAAAAAAATTGGTATAATCTCTCATGGCAAATCTCTCATGCTTTTTAATTATGAAGAAGCCTGTCACCTAACACACAGTTTCAGAGGTCAAGGGTCTCCTCTGATCCTCCACTGACTCAACATTCTGTCTATTCCCATTTCATTTAAGAGGGCTCTTGGAACAATACAGCATGTGGAGGTTTTCCTCTTCCCTTGACAAATGTTGTAGAACAAGGACCTGCTGTGGTAAGAAGATAAAAAAATAGTAGTATGATGATAAAACAGATGCTGGCAGTTCAATAAAGATCTCATGTCCTCAAGACCACCAATAATAATGATGTATATCTGTATGACAGGAACATCTCTCCATCCTATGTCAAACATTCTGCTTGTCTCATAGAGCATATAATCAAAATTTTGTTTCCCCCATACTTGAATTTCTTATTCATGTGTGAGTACTAACTGGAATGAATGGAATACTTTCACACAGTAATAAAACTAATGAACCATGGAGGAAGGTTTAGGTACAAGAGTTTAGGCATGCTAACAAGTTACTGTGTGTCAGCTTTTTCATGAGAAGTGTGCAAAAATACACAATTAACAGCCTATACAAATTTAACACTTTTTTACAGATTCCCACAGAATATCTTGATTGAACTTTTTTCAATAAAAACTATTTGATGGACTTTTTTTCTTGAAAAACATTTTCAACTTCTTTTTTGAAGGAGCCCTAAGATTAATCTAAAGTCTAAAACTTCTCTGAGCATTATCCTGAATTTCCTTAGATAACATTTTAATAGGAATTTCTTTTCCTAGCATTAGTAGATACAGCATTTCCAGAATAAGTATATTGATCTTTCCAACACCTGCTTCTGCCTGTAACATGCTGCATTCCTATTTCCATTGGTTTATTTTGAAGAGTATCACCTTAAACATTTTCTGTTTTCAGTAAAGGCAGTCCAGCATTTTCACTCATATGGTTATCTCAGCTTTTGTTTAAGATCTCTCTGTATATAACCTGCACGTATTTAGTGGCATCAAGTAGTGAGATCTAACTTTCTATAACATGTCACAGGGAATTTAGATGGTGAATGAATCGAAATGCTTATGATCTGAGTTCATCCATCCCACGATTAAAAAGAAACAGTCCTTTCAAATCTTAATTGCCTGTGCTTTAAATTAATTTAAAAAAAACACCCAAAATGAAAGCAATTTATTAACACAAGACACTTCATATAACTACAGAAAATGTGGACATACAGTGGGCATAAAAAGAACATCTCACTAACAGATCAAGAAAAATATTTTATTATTGCATTTTTGCTAGTGATGTTTATACATTTATGTGAAACAACAAATTTTGTACTTTTTCCTTCATTATTTGTAACTCGTTTTTTCCTCCAAAAGAAGAGTTAAATGAGTATTAATGTTTACTGCTAGTTTTGAATCCTGGAGAAAATTATAAGTGAGGTGTTTCCTTTCGTCTCTAAAATTTATGTCTAGAGTATCTTCTACTTGTAGACTTACAATGCTTCATGTCTTTTTCAGCTTTACTGGAACACCTTAATATTTTATGCAGCTGAATTTTGTGTACTGCTGCTTTTGTTCTTCTTCTTTGAAATTATTAAAGGTTTTATCATCATTACATACCCCTGGGCTTGCTCCAAGGCCTGTAGCTACCAACTGAAATATTATCTGTCACAAATACATTTTTTCATGCTGTAAATTAATTCCTCAAGCATGAAAAGTCATGTGGCTGAAACAAACTAAGCAGATTCTTGAGTACCTTTAAAACCAAAAATAAAACCATAATAATCTGTGTCTGGTTTGTGCCATACAAAATACATCAGAAATTCATTTCACAGTGAGAATGTTATAAAACTAACTTATAAAGAGAAGATAATATGGCCATGTTCCTGTCATTGCCCAATTCATTTACCCTACTCATGGATTCTTGGCTAGTTTAATCCTCTTCCTGGCACTGGGTTTGGGTTTTGGTGAGCAAGGGTGTTTGGTGTTTCTTCAGCTGTCATCCTGCCTTTATTTCCCCCACATACCTAGATACACCAAGTGGGTTTTTTTAGTCTCTAGTCAAAGGGTGTCATCAGGCTGCTGATAAAACACTAGTACTTTGTTATCTCACTATTTTTTCATAACTTGAGAAGCACATTTGCTGTTAGGGGCCTGATTCACGAAGGTGGTTTACACTATATACATGGCTTTTCCGTGAATACACAAACACAGTTGAACAGACTTTTTTTAAGCTCTGAAGAATTTTGAGCTTCATGTATCTTTTTGAATGGGTAAAAATATGGTATTGCATCAGTACAAATATCCCTTTTTTTTTTTTGGACAAAAAAATTGCAAGTATGCCTAAACTGTTAATTGTTTAAAGCCAGGGGTGGTCTACTTTATTTGTTGTATGAAGATGCCCGTAGCTTTCAAGTTAGATATCACTAATTGTAAATGTAGACTTAAAAGTGAATTGGCAAAGTATTGCAAGCCTGCAGTCTTAGATCAAGGGATATAAAGAAAAAAACAGAATCAAGACCTTTTTATTCTCACATTTATAATGAATTATTCATATTCTATTTCTTTTCTTGTCATCCTATAGTAAAATAAAATAACTTTTAAAAGTTATTTTTAAGATACTTTTAAGATCTCTTTTAAGTCTCTTCTCACAAAGGGAATGGTGAAATGTCCTGAAGTGATAATATGAAGTATAATCAAGCATTTGCTTTTTAGCCTGAAATGTGAAAACTATGGCATCAGAGAAAAAAAGAAAGCAGCACATACACTATGTGACCCTTGTTCTCCTCATTGATAGGAAAATAAACTTCTAAATCTTCTTCTAATAATCTAAAATGTTATTCATTTCCTAAAGTCATCTCTATTAAAAAGAGTGTGCCTCTTTTACCAATCCATGTCTCAGCACATCTGTGGTGGCAGAGCAGTTTGGAGCACATGGTTACTTGGAAAATGGTATCTTTTAAAGTTGTTAAAAAGACCTGTTGAACAGTTATCTCTGGGATTGGCTTGAAGAGGTGATATGAAAAAAGTAAGATATGATGAGGAAAAAAAGTGCTGTGTTACGAAAATCATGTAAAAGTCAACATCAATGAAGGTACGTCTTGGGTACTCACAACGCACGGGTAAACAAAGGACTAACGTCTATCAGAAAGCTGAAGAGATAGTAGCAATATTCTCTCTGGGATCTATTTAACAGAAAGATTTTTACTAAAGAGAGATGGGAAAAAATAGCGTAGAAAATACAAACCATTTCAACAGCACCATGAAGAAATATTCAAGTTATAGTGCTAAAATTTTAAGGATGATGTTTACTTGCCTGTTCCAGGTGCAATTCCCTCAGCACTAAAGATAATTAATGATATGAGTTAACAGCAGAACAGGTCCCTGGAAAAATCACAGATTCTGGTAGTGAAGTGAAAATTACATAACTCTCGACTCACGGGAGACAGTGGCTTATGTCAAATGATGTTGATTCATTGTCTCTAATAACAATTAGTAATTTTTTAATTGAAAACTTACAAAAGACACTAAATGAATTGCTTTCTTAATGTAGTAATATCTTTCATTAACAATAAACAGCTGATATTACTGGAGGCAGAAGCAATAATTTGTACCAAATGAATGTATTCTATGATACTGTGGAATTTTAGCTGTATGATTTAACTTAGGCAAATTATTAACACTATTAAATTGTTAGAAATAAGCCATGTGAGAACGAGTTACAGATTTCAAACATGGATTCATTCAGACCTGAATGAAAGTGCTGAAATGAAGATCAGTCCTGAACTGTAGGAAGATAAGTTGTGCAGCACTGCACAAGTGCTTAATTTGGGATATTTAGCAAAGTTTAATTTAAAAAGGGATTTGAAAACTTGTTGCTTTCCGATATAAATACTGGAAATGGTATGGAGAGAAATTACTCAGGCTATGAAGGTCCCATTTCTAATGCTGTCACTAACCGTCCTTAATTAATCTCTTGTCTGAATTCCTTCCTTTCATGACATTCATATACCATTTGTAATTACACTGCAATGATATTAAAACCCTTCAAAACCAATAGTGTTGTCTGTTGCTGGAAACAGATGAATCCCAGTAAAGATGCCCATCAGCTGAGTATGATCTGGGTACACTGAAATCACTCAGCTTGTGAAGAGGGTGGCACCCCTACCCTCTCCACAAAAAATCCAATTGAACCATAAAAGGCATCAGTAGTTATTGAATACTTCATCCACAGCGTTGGGGAAAGATTTTTATGTTGGGGCCTGTTTCCAGAACCAGAGGTCTGTATTGGATGTTTCTTAGTTTAGTAAGCATACAGATATAAATATATACAAGTGCATGCACAGCCCCACACGTGTGTACACACACATACATGGGCACTGCAGTAGTGGTGAAGCCCATTGAAATAAATGCTACTGAATGCATCTGTAGCCAAGTAGTCTTTAACAAGTCAGCCTTCCAGTTTGTCCTGACCGTTTTTTAAACGTCTTATTTTACTTTTTGTGGCAATTATTAACATTTCCTCACCTTTACTCATCATTATTATCTTTTGCTGACTAATTATTTCAGCTTTAGAAAGACAGTTTCCTAGGACATGCTAATTGATCCTTCTATCCTCAGAGAAGTAATATTGGCAGAAATTGATATTTCCAAGAGCTTCTCTTTTTCTGCAAAAGAGGGTGTCTTTCATATATGTATATGCAAAAAAAAAAAAAAAAGCTTCTAATGTCTCAGAATTCATCTTAGCATTCTACTATGAAAGAAAGATGGTTAGGTGTCTCTTTTTCTACACAGCCAAGATAAGTATCACACATGCATAGGGAACAAAAGGTCCCTGTGTAATTGCAAAGCAGCTCTTAACAGTAGTTTAACTGAAAACTATCTACCAGGGGTTTTAATGAAGGTCTCAATTTTCTTCTTCAACCAGCTTGTATTCTATCATTTAGCCAGTTTGTGTTAGTGTGTCTGCAGAAGCACTTCAAATTGTGTGAAGCCCAAAATATTTAAAACTGTGTAAACTGAATGAGCAGTTCAAAGGAAATATTTTAATTCAACTTTTGATACAAATGCATATTGTACAAGAGTGGTCCCCAACAAATAAATTTAATGTTCATTCAGATGTTGATATGGTTTCTATATGTCATTTCAAGAAAGACTATGTTGAAATAAACCAGGTTGGAGTGACACGACCTTGACTAAATTCATTTGAGAACATAGGTAGGGAAAACGTATCCACAGCTTCTTGGCCAAATACAGGTAAAACTAATTTCCTTCATGTATTCCTCTATGTGTTTCAGCATGCAAAATTCAAACTATGTGGTAATAAGGGTTTCTTTCTGCTGGAAAAGCATCCCTATGAAAATGAAGTCCTTGCCAGCTTTAATACCAGTCTTCCAAAAGCATGATATACCTGACGGCTTGAAATCCTTCTAAAGACACACAAAGGTGATGAAGTTCATTGTAGATTTGGTTATTAACATGTTAACATTTCAGGTGCTTTTATAATTTTTAAAATTTTGTCCCAAGCATCATGCAAAAAATACATGCCAAAGTTTTGGTGCTTATGTCTTCTGTGTATTGCTCAGTTGGAAAACTCTCAGTGAAGTGAAAAAAAATGTACCCAACTTTTTCTGCATAGCACAATAACAATTTAAAAAATGAGCTAATTTTCTAATTTGGAGGTAAGAGCTATTCTTATCAGAAAGTGATGAGAGAAACACAAACTTTCCCAGAAGACAGTACCTGTTTAATGAAAAGCCAGCCAGTCCAGTCCTGTGAAATTCTACATATTCCAGCTTGGTCTGCCACGAGTTATTCAGCTCCTGCTTTGTCTCTGAGAGGGAGAGGCAGTTTTGCAGATTAAAACCATAGCCTCCAGTCTACTGGGACCAATCAGCTAATTTATGTTTAAAATGTTGCAAGAAATTGAATTAAATACCCAGTATCCTAGGAAGCACATTTAATACTGTCAAAGAGCTATTTTTAGCCTTCGAGGCACATAATTACTAGCTCTGGTCCATAAGGGAATTTCATCCTGAGAGATTTTCATTCTATTTCAGAAGGATCCTCACTGCTAATGGTAGTGGATACATCCCAAACAACATTCAGCTTCTTGCCAATGGGATACTGAGGTTTCTAGAGAGTGGAAATTCATACCACTGACATGGTGACATGGGACAACCCATGAATACTATTTATAGTATTTATAAATTTATAAATATTTATACCAGAATACTGTTATATTACTTTTGCAGCTACTTCTTGTTTCTGATTTCCTAATAGTAAGAAAATTGATTTCCTGATTTCCTAACTCATAGAAAAGTTCTACCATAAATAACACTCAATAAATTCCATCCATTTCCATCAGAATAGAATGACTATTCTACTCTTCACAATATCAGTGTGTCTGTGTTATAAATGAAATGGATTTTTGTTTGAGAATGGCTGCTTCCCCATAAAGTCATGAAAATATGCTAAAAGCAGCACTACAGACACTTTTTCATGAACATCTATTGCTATTATTTATTTTTTCAACATCAGGGTGAGGAAAGGAGAGGTTTTTTACTCTGCTATTGTGAAGTACTTTCCATATTTTAAAAAGCTGGTCTGATTTTAACATAAGTAATTTTCCTCTACTGATTTTTTTTTTTCATTGGGGCAACTCATGGATAGCACAACTCTCCAGGTTCAAAATTTACAGCTGACACCTGCTTTAATTTACTTCCAAAATACTTATGAGCATTTTTAAATAAAAAAATTCCTGTTAAATTAAAGTTATTTAACACTTTGTGCTTAATTATCTATGTGGCAATCGAGTTAATATTCTGAGCACATATTTTAAATCATGATTTGTGTAATTAAAAGGAAATATAGAAATACTATTTTTTCTTCCACCAATAATAAATTTTTTTCTTCCCATGTAAAATCAATTTACTTTTCCCCAATAGTACCAGAATGCATTTTGCCTTCAATGCCTACACACTTAAATTGTTTGCCTGATTTAGCACTAAAAAGACAGGGAAGCTCTGGGAAAAAAA